>JAYRBT010000139.1:64367719-64378965 GCA_036023395.1 Myiotriccus ornatus | reverse complement strand
AATTATGGTAACACCAACACGGAAATCTGAGCTCCAGCTGGAGCCGAGCACAGAGGTGATCATCTTCTCCTCCCTCACAGCTTGGATGTGCTTATTAGCTTTTCCTTCATTTAATCAGCTACTTTTTCTGTCTGTTTCATTGACCTGTTAATTCTTTAGAAGGCACGGGAACATTTGGGAAAAAGCAAACCTCAAAACCAGATTTCCTTGGGCTTTGGGCTCTGTCAGAGACGGCAAGAGGCTAGACATGTTCTAAGGGACAGTGAGAGGATTACTTAGCTGAACAGTGCTATGGCTTCATGTGGTCACCACACTCCAGTGCTATAATTACCTCATTGCTGAAGTCTGTCTAAAATGGGAAGTTAAGGTCTGTGGCAAACTCTCCTTTCTATATATATAGATATAAGTCACGTTAACTGACATATGTGAGTGAAAGCACCACATCCCAAGAAGTTCAGTTGGGAACATGCATCCCTGTCCTCAGCAGTACCTCAGTACCTTTGCTTGTCTCTGTCTTCCCAGCTCCATGTTCCATGAGCTGGATGCTGGGGAATCTCATTTTATGAGGAATTCTCAATTCATGTAGACACAGACCAGCACTGAAAAATCAGGTGTTGCACTGGTTAAACTTGATGCCACTGAGGTTTTTTTATTGGATCTATGTCTAAATCCTGATCATGTTCCTCTTTTTGCCATTTCACTACTTTTAAACGTGACCTGTCTTATTTAGTCTCCAGGATATGACCAGAGACCCTAAGACATTCATTTTCCACTTTCAAAAGAAGGGCATTTTCCACCATCCCCTTTCAGGGAGTTCTCCGCAGTGTCAGGAGTCTCACTGCCAAGCTGATTGCAATCTACCAGAGCACTTGAAAAGCAACGTTAGCTGAATCATGCTGACAGTCTAAAATTAAGCAGTGCATAGCATCACCTTTTTAAACTTAATGACTTTAAATTATTTTCCAGCCTGGCTTTATAACAGATTTAACAGTAGATCAGAGGCAAATGACCCAACCCAAAACCAAGCAGCACTGTGTGTGCCTTTGCAATGCAAGTGTGTCAGATGTGAACGTGGACTTTACAGGCAGTTCATGCCTTACAAGAGCCAGGTTATGGGGGCTGCAATTAGTAATTCGTGAGTGGCCTCCCAGAGCTTAAAATATTGGTAGCTGCAACTCGTGACTGCTTTAATCCTCCAGTGAAGCAGTTACTGTCACGGTGACAGCTGGCTGACTCAAGGAGACTCTTCAGGAGCTGAAAGAGCTCTCCAAGCCTAATGTTGCATTTCTGGGGGTGCCTGGTACCACCTCTGTCCCTCTGTCTGCCCATCACCGTTGTCTTGCAAGAATTTGGCTGCCTGCAAACCTTTTTTAGAATTCTTGGCTCGTTTTTGCGGGTTACCCACAATAGTGTTGGATAGGGTGGGTTGGAATAAGAAAGCCACCCTATCTGCCTGCCTCTGGCTGAGGGGTGTCTCTGTCAGTGTACCTTAACATCAGTGAGGGCTTTCCCTGGCTACTGTTTTTTTTTCTCCAGAAAAAAAACCCAAATAGGATTTATATGTGTGAGAGATGAAAGGAAAGAGAAAAAGGATGGGGTAGCTGGAAGAGATCACTTCGAGCTGTTGCAAAATAAAAAAAAAAATCTTTATTTCTATTTTTTTTTTCTTTTTAAACAGCAAGCCCTGTATTTGGACTTAGAAAATGTTTAACAGATCATCAGCCATAGCTTAAACAGAAAAGTTTAATAGTGAGGTTGAAAGGAAAAGTGACAAAATGGATGAAGGGAATTTCAAGCAAACAGGAGGAAAGGTCATCTGCTGAGGATGACAGCTGGAAATAAATAAGCAGTCAAACTGAACAATGCTGATCTTTAAAATAATATGATTTTGTTGGGAAAAAAAATCCACTAAAATATTAAATATTTGGGGAAATCTCAAACATTTTATAGATGCTTGAAAAACAGGATAAAAAGAAATTTCAGGGAGAGAGTATCCTTTGACCATGAGGGGTTGGTGAGAAGTGTGTCAACTGGGATGGAGAAAAAGTTTCTTGAAAGCAAAAGTTGAAGTACAAACTCTCTCCAGGCCAAGAATACCATGTATATGTGGGGATCCTACTTCAAAACTTTGGAGGTGCTTACAAATCAATGCTAAGCAAGTGTTGGAGGCATTGATATAGAAAAATACATCTGCCAAATTCAAGGGAAAGTTTAACCAGACAGCCTTTAAGCTTCAGGATGAAGTGAAGCTCGAGTATGTAGTTTCTGCTGGAGGGAGTTGTTAGTACTGCACTGTGCAGAGTCGGAGTTTGCTCTATTAACAGCCATGGCCCTTGTTCAACTCCCCCTACTATCTGTGGGAGCTTTATTACTGCCTTCAGGGGTTATTTGTTCAAGTTTCCAGACATCCTTCCCCCCTGCCCAGGGGATACCTCTGGTTTGTGCAGTAGCTGCCCAGTGTGAGCCCCTTCATACACATGGACCAACTGGGCTGTGAATCCATAGCTTGCATTTATGTACACATGTGCATAAAAGTGCAATGCCCCTATATGTGGGACTTCCAGATCTTGGGCAGTCTGGTAGAACTACTGCTCTGAATGTCTGGAAATCTTGGACAAATGGCCAAAACCCCAGGGAGGCCCAGACATGGGAAAAAAAGTGCCAGACAGTGAGTATTTTTAAGGTACATCTGGACTTACACGGAAAGAAGAAGTGGAGCAGTGTGGGCTGTGCAGGCAGGAGGAAGAGGCATCACCTCTGGAGGGGCTCTGGGGAAGATGGGCGGCAGAAACAGAAAGTTTTTGTTGGGAGATAGGGGTAGAAAGGTGAGACAAGGCTACTGCTCATTCAGCAGAGACTCAGAGAGGGGAAGCTGAAGTCAAGATGACTGCTAGCAAGCACAGAGTGTTTTGCCCATGAGGATGCTTTAGACGGTGTTTAGAAGGCAGGGATTTAGTGCTCTGCAGTTAACTGATCATTAATGGTGGTCAGAATTCCCTGTGGGGAACTGTGATGTTTATGAGCAGAACTTGTTGCTGGACTCCAGGAAAGGTGGGGAGGGACACTGAACAGCCCTGGGAGGTCAGACTGGAGCAGTGGGTGGGATGTAGTAAGGTACTCATTGGGAAAGAAGTGGAGGACTGGAAGTGCTTTTTGCAGATTTGACAAGGGGACAAAAAATTACTTGAGCTCTTGTTGCAGCAGAAGATGTCTTGGAGATCAAGTCACGGTTTGGATGTAATGGGAATAGGAAATACAGGATTTTCCTTTGAGGAAACATTACATCACTAGAAGTTTCCTAACTATCAACAGCAGGAACATTAGGAATGTCACTGACTTTACTTGCTTTCCCTTGATGTTATCCTGGAGTGAAACTACCAAGGAATACACCCAGACCTGCTATCTGATATGAGTTACATCACTCTCTTCTGAATTAAATATTTTGATCTGTGTAGGGGAACCCTCACATTTACAGTGCTTTGGCAAACTTCAGGATGTATCTTTTGTGCTGCACTTTGGCCCTGTGTGTGTGTGCCTGTGCTTCCGTCTGTTGCATCCCGTGCTTAGGACCGCACTCTCCAGCTGAAGAAGCACCTGGATTGAGTAACAATAGAGTTGGCGTCGCAGACTTTGATGAGCATTAAAAAAGAAGATTAGAATGTAAACAAGCTGTTGGGACAGCTCTGGAGCAGGTGTAAACATGCTGTTGGTTAACTTCAGGGAAGATACGTCCCTCAACGCTGCGTGAAATCAGGAACATTGCCTGGACAGCAAGACCTCCTACGTTTTCATGGCACATTGCCGTGTAAATCTTCTATTGCAGGAGTTAGTGGGTTATCCTGGCTAATATGCTCCTCTCCCACCACATTTTCCCATGATTTAGAAAATTCCTTAGTAAACAGATATACTGGACTGGTCCAATTTAATCTTTCTTTTGCCTGATTTACTTGGATGTGCTTTTTATTTTGCTTTATAATTTCCCCCTTTGTTCCAGCTGCCTATCAGTTTTGGTCATAATCCAAAAATCCATAGCAAATTCTTCTGTCAAGGGTTGTCCTTCGTGTAATGTCAAAGAGAGATGCCTAATCCCGATGACTGACGTTGCAATGCGAAGGTTGCAGGGCAGAAAGCCGGGCAGAGGCAGAGCTGCAGCCTTCCTCCCTCCCCAGTGTAAAGGCACAGCTCCATCTTGTGGGCACCTGTCCCATCTTCTTCCTCACTGCAGTGCCAGCTCTGGCACCTTCAGGCGTGCCTGGACCTACCATCTTTGGACAACTTACTCTGGGGGAGAAGATTCAGCTCAGTGATTTACCGTATGGGTTTTAAAAGCTGGATAAATATAGCTGCTATGCAGCTGAAAGCAAACACAAAGTAAATTGGTTGGATAAATTTTGTTTTAGCTTAATAGGTGGTATTAAACCCACCGTGCATTGAACCAAAACGGTTCACGTAACCAAGTGGATGCCTAACACAGCAAAGCCTGACTTATCTGGCACCTATTAACAACAACCCCTTATGTGGCCTCTCTAGATCACTGTGCAAGCAACCCTTGCCAAAATGGAGGGACCTGTTCTCTCACTCATAGCCACAGGATGTACCACTGTACCTGCCCTGAGGAATTCACAGGCGATGATTGTCAGCTGAGTAAGTATCTTCTTCCATGACTGTTACAACATGAAATATGAGTAGTAAGTAAAGCTCATTAATGTTTGCTTAATAAAAAGGTGGTGCTGTTGTGATGGGAGAGACCACTGCAGCATGAATGTTTGTGTAGGTGGATTTCCAAATGGTTATGACAGACAATCCATTCCTGACAGGACATCTGAAAATAGCTTGACTGTACAATTATAAATCCAAGTACGCTCTGAGCATAGGAAACACAAAAAGCCTTTTCCCCTTCCTGTGCTGTTTTAAGATTTAAATAATCCTTACATGTTTGGAAATTACTTATATCTAGTAGGTAGGGCATAAAGACATGAAAAAGCAACATAATTTCAAGTGATGTCTTATCCCTTATGTATATTCACATATGGGTTATTACAACTTTTCCTGTGATGTCAACTTTGTACCTGGGCAGCTGCTCCACCTTCAGGGCAGTCATTTTAAAAGGAGTTGAGTCAGGCCAAAAAGCTTTGCTTGAGTTATTTTCCAGTTTTATCATGGTGTCACTCCCAATTTGCTGCACATCAAGCAAAGAGTCTGGATGTTTCACTGAGGGTTTTCAGTTGTGCTTGCTGAAGTTTAATGAAGGCTTTTCAAAGAAACATGGAATTGTTCAGGTTGAAAGAGACCCTTAAGTTCATTGAGTTCAACCATTAACCCTACACTGCCAAGTCCACCACTAGCCCATGTTCCCTGCAGCTCTAGACTTCTCTCCTGACAATAAACAAAGAAACCTTTTTCAGTGGATGATGCATTAAAGTGGCACTGACAAGTTTATACCACTGATTTGACTTTTTTTTGTTTTCTGAACAAACTTTTGGAAGGATTTAAGTGATGGTGATGCTGTCATGCTTTAGGAGAAAGCCATCTATGTCTCCAGGTCCTTGGAGCTGCTGCTCTAGTGGCTTGGTGCCTCCACACTGTGGAGGCTTGCTCGTTTGAGAAGCACTGCCAACAAACACGCATCTGCTCAGCAGGAAAGAAGGGATGAACAGGGAATGATGGAGATTGTGGTGCTGTTTCTTGCAAGGAATAACATCTGAAAGCTTGTGTTGTTTGTAAAACTTTGTTTCAGAGAAATGTTTTGACAACAGTCTCTATGTGTTCTTTGATGTGGGCGTGAGCTGGTCAAGAGTCCAGCACGGAGTTGTGGAGCAGTGCATTTGTGTGGACGGCCAGGCCGAGTGCGAGCGTGTTGAACACAAAAGTAAGGCGCTATTTTGTGTTACAGCTTTAGGTCTGCATGGACAGTGAGGATATTAAAGCCTGCATGGTGTTACACACCGTAGTGCTGCTCTTGCAGCTCACATACCCCCTCAAAAGAGAATATTTTAGCTTTCCTTTCCATGTATGAGCAGTAATACTGACCCAGGAAATCACTTCAATATGTCCATCCTTATCTGAGGAAGCAATTATATGCATTATGATAAATTTAGGGACACACCTCAGGGTTTTCTTTGAGAGGGATGTAATCCCGATCTGCAGCATGCAAGAATATGCAACAGATTATATAGTAGAAGTGGTAAAATTTCTCCTCCAAAACTGTAACATCCTTGAGAGGCACACCCTGCTCTATCTTCCTCTGCACACCCACAATCCCTTCGTATTGCTGTTTCAAATCTGTGTTTCTTCTTAAGTCTATTCCCTTGAGTTGCCACCATGTAAACTTAACCTGCCTCCAGGACCCCACAAAACCTGCACTGACCCCAGAGACCCCATAATTTTTGGCCAAACGTACCCATTCCTGGCCAGGGTAATGCTCAGGTTATGAAGCCTCCTCCTTGTTTTGGGGCTGCCAGGTACTCAACACAGCTGGCCAGGCACAGGACATGCACTTGGGGTTGTCTCTTACCTGATGAAGCCAGCACAGCACCTTCCATTTGGAAGGAGAGATGTTGCAAGGCAAACCATATGCCTCACCTCTATGTGTGCTCTGGTATGGCTATTCTGTTACTCAGTCTGGCTGACTTTTACCCTGCCCAGACTCCCAAGTAACTTACAGTACAGACAAGCTTCATAAAAGCCCTTTGAAATAGGTAGGTGCTTTTATTCCCACCTTACGTAACTGGAAACTAAATTATGGAGAGTCAGTGGCTTTCTAGGACATCAGGAGTCCATGGGAGAGTAGCAAAATTTGATAGGACTTAATACTTCCCAATCACAGATCTTAAATATTTAACTGAGCTACCTACTAGATATGATATTATAAGTTTTAATACAGCTTAGTGGCAAGCCTGGAACTGGCAGAACCCTCTGCAGAGAAAGAAGTGTTAATACCATCACCACTAGTAATAATAATCACCACCCCCATTTTACCTATTGTTCATTAATAATATTTTTCAATAGCTGACATTATCCAATAGCAGTAAAAACAATGAGACAGACCTTAGTGGGCAGAAACCAGCCAAATTTCCTTTAATTTATATCAAGTGTAGGTCTGAGATAAGTAAAAAAGGAAAAACTTCCCAGAAATGTGTATGCACAGAGAAGACGTACTGAAGTAAAATAAAATGGACTGATTCTCTTGAATAATTTGTACCTTTGTTTTGATCTTTGGTTTCTGCTTGTAGACTGTGTTCATGATCCTTGCGTGAATGGTGGAGAGTGTAAAATGGTTACCTCCAGTGGGAAAATAGTATGTGACTGCAAAGAAAATTATGGGGGAAAGTACTGCAATATTGGTGAGTATAACAACCTACTGGCAGATGGAATATGGTGTTTTCATCTGGGTGTGAAGCTGGTGGGTTTTGCCTCTGTGTTGTATTCTGCATGAGGACATTTCTTGTAACAACTGAAGACTCACACAGAACAAGGGTCTAATGCATTTCTACAGTGTAAAACATAACACACACTTCACCGCTGAGACTCTGTTCCTAAAAATATTTGTTCATGTCCTTAACTTTATAGAAAATCAATCACAGAAATTTTAATTCAGTTACTCATGCCCTTATGGTAAGTGCATGCTTCCATTTTGCAGGGTCAGTCACAGAGTTGTAGTCTAGAGCAACTGCCTCCCCACAGATCCATGCATCCCCTCATAAAACTGGAACTTATGCTTTGAAAAATCTAGCAGCTGACTGTGTTTGGTAGCACTACATTACTGTGGGAAGTAGACAAATAGGAAATGCACACCCTTTGAGTTACCTTGAACTTTAATAGCACATTTAGCCCAGTGCAGCTTACATAAAACCCTTGCTTGCTGTGGTGGGTCAGGGCAGAGAAATCTGCATTTTGGTGCCTATGTGTTAGTTCTGTTTTGCTTATTAGAAGCTCTGCAGTTTTTGATATAACATTCCTCCAGAAGACTTAACATTTATCACTGCAGGGGTTAAATCTGCTTGTAATGCTTGTTTGCATACTAAATCCTCAAGTTATATCAATGGCTGTGTCTTTCTGAGTGCATAAATCCCATGGCTCATCAAAACTGAAGACATGACTCCCAGCAGCTATGGTGGCACCTATGTGGTCCAAATAGGTAGTGAGGTAAAAAACCACGGTAATGAACACTGCAGTTGGTATCTGGTGTTCTTTTTGTTATTCTGATAGTTAACAAATCATGCAGCCAACTATTCAAGCTGGGGAAAAAAAAAAATCCATTTGGGAGGCCAGCATTACAGCTGGAATATCAAAAAACAGGAGCGAAATGGCAAATTGGATGGTGTATGAACCCGTCCTGAACCTTCACTCGCAAGGTACCTGATGAATCATGCAAAATGGGTTTGTGACTCTTTTAGGTTCTTCATAAGGAGCGCTATTTTAGCTGGGGCCTGGATTATAAACATCAGGATGACAGTGTTGTAGCTGTAACACCGGTTTCTGTCTGATTAGCTTAGAACAAGAAATAAGCAGGTGCTCTTTGATTACTTGAAAATAATAAAGCAAACATTTGATTTGCTAAACAAATGGCTTTGGATGCTTACAATCCATCTGTGTTCAGCTGCCTAACACTCCCACACAAAATGGGAACCGAAGGAGTGTGTTTATGTGTCAGGGCCCTGGAAACAAGTTTTAAAAATGAAAAAAACCCTCTTTGCCAGGATTTAGTCATTCTAAATTTCTGCAAATGAGTTAGTGCTGGGGTCTCTAGACCTGGTGGTATCATCACACTAGGACAATGGCATTCTGGTGCAAGCACTAGGAGCTTCTACTCTCAGAGCACACAAAACTGGTTTTTAAATATGTGTTGCATTAAGTTTTTGTTTAACCCTTCAATTTGATGCTGTGATCACAGCTGGCTTTTTTTCTTTGTTTCCTTCTTACTAACTTCTATAGTTTCTATAGTTTCCCTTGTTTAAAATTTACCCTTTAGTCTAAATAGTCTAAATAGTCTAAATAGCTTGTGTTTATAATGCTTGATTCAGAGAAAGTTACAGTGTCTCCTAAATGTACTTTATTCTGAATTATTCAGTTATAGAGGCAACCTTAAGCCCAAGGTGTGATGCTAAAATGTCTTATTTTATTCTTATTGAAAAAAAGAAAAAGAAATCAATCAATTTAATAAACAGTATGTCTCCCAAACTGTTACTGAGCTGTCATATGTTTGAAGTCTCTCTCATGTCCTCAGCCCTCAACTTATACAAAGAATAACCATTCTTGATATGGAAATTAGCTGGAAAACCAGCTAATTTATCCTAACATTTTACTCACAAATATTAATAAACAATGTACCATTCTGAGGAAGATCACAAGTCTAAGTAATACTGTAACTCAAGCACTGTCAAAGTAGACAGAGGAGTAAAGAAAGTAGCAGGAAATTACTGAGAAATACTTCTCCCAGTTGAGGATTTTCTTAGCACATGCTTGGACCATCATACCTGATAGACTTTTACCTGTTTTCCATGAATTTGTCGAAACTCTTTAGAACTCCTTTATGCTTTTCCCTTTCACAGCATGCCATGTCAAGAAGTTCCAGAATTTAAATAGATGTGATGAGAAGCAGTATTTTCTATTGTTAACTAAAAACCTACTGCCTGATAATTTCATTCTTCCCCTTTGAACAGTGAGTAATGGAATAATCATAACTTTTGTGATTTTAAGGATATCTATTTACCTGTCCATTACTGTTTTTTGGATTACAGGGTACCTGTCAGCACTAAAAAATTATCTTTTCACTGATCTTAAAATTTTCTTGCAAACAATCATTATATATGTGTGTGTACATATATATGTATGTATATATATAAGCATATATATTGTCAAGCCATTATTGCAAATGACCATGCAGCTACTGGAAAAGGATGAGCTGACTTAAAAATATGGAAGGTGATAAAAGTAACATGGGAGATATCCATAACAAAGGAGACTGATATACAAAAGACAGTTTCTAATATAGATATGGTAATACATTATTTTCTTGCCCTTAAAGAAGAAATTTTCAGTACTAAAGAAAGAACTGCCATTTAAAAAAAATGTTCTGAGACAGTCTATATGCATAAGATTTTAGCAAGGTTTAATTTCAAATGAAATTAGATACATCATCAAAAAATCTCTCCCCAAGCAGATGCTGTTTAAAATTTTTCAGGGATCCATGGTAAATTAAGTTTAATTCATAATAATTGCTCTTAAATATGCACCTATTTTCAGATATAAGGATTTTGTATTAAAAAAGGGTAGCTTCATTCTCTCTGGAAACATAGCTCTTCCTGAGAGAGCTCTGAATCCAGGCTTTAGGTTAAGATGCAGAATTAATTATCCAACCATGAGTAGCAATGGTTGTCTCATTGTACAGAGAAAGTAATAAAGAGGGCCCAGGCCCAGCCAGTTTGGCAGTGTTAAATGTGAGCAAGAAGTGAAACCTGAGGACGATGTGAGCGGGATATTTTGTGTTTGGCCCAAGTTGATGTAGGGAGTGGAGAGGGAATTTTTATGGGAGATATTGATCTTCAGAGTATTTAACTTCATTGGAGGTGATAACTGATGACAAACAGTCATAAACATGTAACTTTAAAATTACTTTGACACTTTATGTTTCTTTAAACAGATGGGAGCCATAGTGAAGATGTTGGGTGAACACAGAGGGATAGTCAGCTAAAGAAAGAGAATGAGTTATTTGGCCAGAGGACAGATAATTCATTATAATAAGATTTATGGAGAAGTTAAAGGGAGATGAAGGGTAAAGGAAGGAGATAAGGGGCTTTTTTTCGAGGGATTGGTGCTTTTTGGTTTCTGTGGTTGAAACCCTACCATTGAATTCACACTATTTGCCTCAGTTGATATGTGAGTAGAAATTAATATATATTTTGCCCAATTTCCATGTAAAATCACTTTCTTCTCCTTACCATTGCTTTGCCTCTGCTTTTTTGGGTGTGAGTTTTCAGTAAATTTGGGGTACTTACTTGTGTTTTAAATTTATTCTTGATTTATTGGAGGATATGTTAGTGGGATATCTTTATCCTATTTACTTAATTGTCAAGTCTTTTCCTGAAACTTCTAGTGTCTCTGAGTGCCTTTGTTGTGCTACTGTTTATCAGAGGAATAGCTGGTACAGATATGTGGGGTTTTATACTACACAACAACCCCCTGCAGCGCTACAGGCTGGGCACAGAGTGGCTGGAGAGCAGCCAGGCAGAAAGGGACCTGGGGGT
>JAYRBT010000139.1:64340211-64367619 GCA_036023395.1 Myiotriccus ornatus | reverse complement strand
CCCAGAGAGGTCGTGGATTCTCCGTCCCTGGAGGTTTTTAAGATGAGGCTGGATGTGGCACTGAGTGCCATGATCTAGAAGTCACAGTGGGGTTGGATCAAGGGTTGTACTTGATGATCTCAGAGGTCTCTTCCAACCCAGTTAATTCTATGATTCTATTTCGGTGGTTTGTCAGCTTTCAACTGTATTTTTATGGTGTAGGATTACCTTAATCCTTGGGTGGTACATTGTTCTTGATGGCTATCTAGGGTTTATTTATGGCTCATTTGTTGTAGCAGGACTCAGCTACAGTTCAGGGTGTGTTCTCGTGAAACTATTTGTGAAAATAAGGTAGCTGTGTACTAAGTGGCAGATTTCGGTGCTCTTCATGATTAAACTAATGAAGAAGTAGAAAGCAGCACATAGAAAGCCCATCTCACATGGAAAGCCTGTTTGGGTTTGTGTTGCTGTGGTTGTGGGTTGCAGCAGTTTTGAGAGCATCGTGAGGACTGCACAGAGGATTATATGTTTTGAGTTTTCTTTGGATTGGTAGCAGCACTGATTTTGACAGTATTTTGGTCATGATGAACTGTGAAGTTGGTGAAAGTATTTTTGAAACCTCTTTATGTTTTCTAGTGTTGTTGTTGTGTCTTTTTTTGTTTGTTTGTTTGTTTTGGTTTGGTTTGGTTTTTTCCCCCCTCATTAGGCTGTGGGTACTGGAATTAGAGTGGCACCAGAGCTTTAAAGACAGTATGAGTTGGAATGCTAATTGTGGAAGGCTTATGGTTATGTAAGGAGATGTGGTGTATGTCAGATGTAGGTTGAAGATTCTTAGAAAAGGAAGATGACAGAATAGCTGAGTATATAATTACATACAGGAAAAAAAACCCTTCTTGGCCACATCTTTGGGGGTTAAACTGGGGGAGTATGAGGTAATAGAATTAGTAAAAATGACAGCAAACCCAGCTTTTCAGTGGTTCTTTTACCGAAATAGGGTGTTTGCAGTTTTCTACTAAAAAAGGTACTTTCATAAGGGAAATTCAGCTCTGGAGGCTGGAAGGAAAAGTTTTAAAACTTTTTCTTCTTCTGAAGACAGAAGATAATACATCTTAACTTTTTGGTTTATATTTACCATCTGCTAGAATGTTTTTTGGACTAGTGTTTAATTTTTTATTTTCTAGGATCACAAGAGGCAAAAAAAAAAAAAAATAGGGTGAAATATAGTAATGAGGTCTGTTGGCTCACAATGGTAAGTGAGTCTTCAACCAGTCAGTCAGTTCCCCACTGAACTTGGACAAATACATCTGTGACTAAGACTTGAAGAGGATTTCTAAGTGGGGCTGAGATGATGCTTGTTGCTTGCATGTATGAAGAACTGGGACTAGTAATAAAACTAGGCTGAAAAAGAATAAAGTTATTACGGAGCAGCAGATAAAAAAGCACAGTTATGCCTGGGTACAGCTTGGAGAGGTGATTATTTTATTTGCAGAGGTAAAGTTTTATGGGTCCCCTGGGAAGATGCATGAGGGGAAGGCATGGATTAATGATGCAAGGATAATGAAGAGAAAGCCCAGGGCACCACTACAGAAACAGTAATGGTGGGTTGGATTTTTATTAGATTTTGAATTATTCCAAAATAATTCAAACGATGCTGGAGTTACATGGAGAAAGAAGTTAGATAGTAGACTGTCACTTCCAGTTGTAAACGGTAGGGGCGATTGGAAGATGAAATAAGTGAGCATGGCATTGTCAACCAAGTACTCACCTCTGATTCATTTCCCTGAGATAGTGCCAACCTAGGGAATGGTGAACAGGAGATAACTGTGGCTTTGCAAAAAACAACTCTAAGGTGTCATTTATGCAGGTGACAGATGTGAGTAGTAATAGCAAGGTTATTCTGATCTCCTATCTTTCTTTATAGGTTTAGGATAATAATAATACAGAATAAAACATAAATGAAGAAGGAAGCATTGTTTGCATGGAGGTTATGGGTTAGTCATTTCCATTTGACACCTTGGCAAATGCGGGCTAAAGAGGAGATAATGAGCTCTACCGGTTGCAAGCTTATAGCAAGGATTAACTCTGGAAGGATTGAGTGAAAAGGTAAATCCCAAGGAAGAGACAAAAATTTCTTGAGAAAGAGTCTATACTATTTCCAGACAGGAGTAGGTTTGAGATCAACAGAGGACTTCTTTATTTTCACAAAGAAATGCATTTTCCAGATACTGGTGGGCAATAGGTTTTTTGTGGTGCCCTCTGTGCTCCTAGAGTTGTACCTTTTTAGATTGCAAGTCTTTGTTGTAATCCTGGTATAAACTAATATGATTAATATCAGCAGCTGCTAATATGAAGCAGCTGCTTAGTCCTTACTCTTGTGATTGAGTGCCTGACTTGGCAGCAGTATTAGTTAATGCGTGCTGGTTAATTCAAAGCCATAAGGGTGTTTTTAATCCTATTTTGCTTTATTTGAGACATGACAGTGGTACCAGTTCATTATGTTTTATTCTCTTGCAGTGCGAGGGGACTGAAATCTCTTAATCCACGCAATCTGTTTTCCTGTATAATTGTCAGTTAGGAAGATGGTTGAAGGAAAGATGTGGAAGACATGGTACAGCAGCTCACAGGCTTTCAGCTCATCCTTGGATTACTGTATTGTTTGTCTTTCCCATTGGCTGCTTTCTCCCCCCCCAGCCCACACTGGGTGCTTCGGGGGCTCCAGAGACCACCCAAATCATTGCTGTCTCTCTACAGTGAAACTGCTCATCTGCTGACCATCATTAATTACTATACAGTCTGTTTCTACTCCTGTCCAGAGACTTATTTTGGCTCATACTCTAAACACATGAGGACCTATGGGTATACAGAATGAAAACTTTCACTATGAATTAGGCACTCAGATATCTTGAAAATCCTGTAAGGTGGTTTGTGCAATAGGTTGTTTCACTGTTGAAGTAAGATAGCACTGCAATTTGCTTTCTGCTGCTCAAATTTCTTTCCCTTGCCTCTTGACAACCTATTTCCTAAATACATTTCTCCTTTCAGCTCTATTTGATTGCATTCATGACTCTGTAAATCATAACTATTGTACTAGAATTGAAGATAATCAACAGAAAAATGAAATGGAAGAGACAGTCCTTTCTCTTATCTAGAGTATTACTTTTCCAAGCTGGTAGAAAATACTGGCAGAGTTTATAGATTTCTGGATTTAAACTTTTATATTAAAGTATTCAATTTTCTCAGAAGGTAGCTTTGTACATTAGCTTTTATAAGAAACATAAATCTCTTCAATTTTAGCTCTGTTGATCTAAGCATTTGCAAGTATGAAGGTACAGAGATATTTTGAAGAAGAAATATATTAAAAAATAAGTCTAGTTTCAGTAAATGAAGTATCCCATCCTTACGCTAGAATGCAACTGAAAGAGATTTTTTGTGCTACGTAAATCACTTTGTTTTCCCAGTCGTAAATCCATTCTTGTTTTACATGGTAAGTTTCCATTAGATTTAATTCATTACAAAGAGTTGTCAATTTTTCCACCTTTCTGCCTAGTTTTTGGCTCAGACAGATTGTTTGTATGTGTCATAATCGGGCTACAGTTTCAGCAGGGATTCATTTCAGTGTTAGAGGTTTTACTGCTGTTCAACAAACCAGAAAGTAACACAATTATTTGAATCAATTACTTGTTATAAATAAGTGCAATCTGCTGTTGTATGAAATCATGAGCCCAAATAGAAACATTGAAATCCAGGTAAATATTATAAGCATATGACTGAATGATACAGAAATATAGCTATATAGATTTATAGCTTCCGTTATACTTCACTTGTGGCATATCATCATTAATTTTCAAACTCTGAAAGCTACAGGGGGTGCTGTTATTCTCACTTTCACAGACAGGAGTGAAAGTGTGAAGCAATTTGCTTCAGGCCGGGAACAGTCCAGTCCTGAGGCTGCTGCCATGCAGTCCTCTGTCCCTAGTCATTAGACTTCACCCTCTTATCATTAAAGGTGAAAAAAAGGCAACTCCTTTCTTCTGTGAAGTCTATGTCCACCTGGGCATATTCCCAGATAGGTACGGAGATTTTCAGTGGCATAGGAAGATGCTGGAAGATAAACCAAATCTTCCTTTGAAAGCAGGGCTAAGTTAATGTAGATGTCTTTCAAAGCTCTCTGTGTGGTGTTTTAGTTTTATTTTGCACAGGAATATTTGCCTTATCGCTTTCAGAATACCTGGCAGGGTGTGTGTCTGTGTGTGTTGTGTTTCAGTGCATTATTTAATGAAATGAGATGCTTGTAAGATCAATCTCTACGAATACTGGACTCCTTTCTGTCACACATTTATTGCCAGCCCAGGTCAGTGGTTAGCTGTGTGTGCAGAGGGGTAAGTGCAGCTCCCTTAAATCAAAGGCTTTCCCACCTTTCATCTCTGAGGGGATCTCACAGATACCCAGGAAAGGAGGTCAGGGAACTTCTTGGGGAATCAAGAAAAGACAGACCCTTCTGCAGGCATCTGATGAGTCCGAGCACAGACAGAAAGGAAACTTGAAATTACCTGCGTAAAGGATGCCTTGAAGAGCAACACATCCTGCAGTGCTGAGGCTTTGTAAGCGATAAACTTAGGCAGAGGCATAAAATGTCACTGTTCATTACTTTTCGTCTTGAGGAAATGACACGAAGCTGAGTCAGGGCAGGTTTAGGTTAGATATCAGGAAAAGGTTTTTCATCGAGAGGTTGGTTGAGCACTGAAACAGGCTCCCCAGGGAAGCAGTCACAGAACCAAGATTGTCTGAGTTCAAGAAGTGTTTGGACAATGCTCTCAGGCACATGGTGTGATTCTTGGGTGTCCTGTGCAGGGCCAGGAGTTGGACTTGATGATCCTGCTGGGTCCCTTCCAACTCAGCGTATTCTGTGATTGTTAATAGATGAAACAGGCTTAGGTGAAAAAATACATTCGTAGACGTTTAAGGAAGACTTCAGAAAGATGTGAATGTCCTGTCTTGCAAACCAGTTGCTACCTAGTGAGTGCTGGAGTGCTCTCTCAGACCAGCACAGGCAACGTAAGGCTTAGGCTCAAAGCACTCCAGCCTTCGGAGCTTCCAGCTCTGGAGTTTCCTGAGGGACTGCAACAAGAGTGGTCATGTGCTCCAGGAGAGCTCTGGGTGGAGGATGTTCTCCTAATTCCACCAATGTTTTGCTTCAGTTTATGATTTTCTAAGAACTCTTCCATTGGGGTAATTGATATTTTAGACACTGGAGAAGACCACTTGTAAAGGCATTTGTAAGCAGAGAGGGGATGTATGTCCTTTTCCTTTTCCCCCCTCTCCTTTCCTCTCTTCAGCTTATATAGAGCAATAAAAAAATAAATTATTCTAATATTGTATTTAATAACACCATTACAGGTTGGTCAGGGAGAAAACAAAGCATTTCTGAGTGAAAGGGTTACTTAAAACTTTGCTGTCCCAGAATTAGGACTATCAGGGGAAAAATGTATTTTTATTACTAGAATGAAACAGCTTATGTGTATCTGGAAGGAAAATACATTCAAAGCTGAAAAACATCAGGAAAATTGCTGATGAGATGTTCTGGGGAAAAGAAAATCTGAAAGATACATTGTTTTCTGCCGAAAGACTTCCAAAGCAAACTCCTAAAAATATTCAGGTATGTAACTACAGAACTTGAAAAAAGATCTGAAGACAAAAAGTTTGTGAAATATTTTCAGGCAGTTAGCATTTAGAACTGGTTGTATAACTGCTATTTCAGGTTGCTGTTAATTTTAAGGCCCAAACCTGCTTTTTATTGGAAAATTAAAAGGCAAAGACTTGGTGTGACATGCTGATAAAATATGCCACCCTAACACAATTGGAATGTTTTATGTGAACAATTACAATATCTTGGATTTTAAAAATAAAACATGACAGGACATTATTTCTAGTTTTAAATTTTAAATATTTTTTTTCCCCTAAAAGAAATGAACAATAGTAGTAGTGGCTAAGGACTGTAGATTACCTTGAATCTACATTTGCATCAAAACTTTCATAATATGAATGTTTAGACCATTTCTACTCTTAACATAGTGATTGGCAGTAGCACAGGGAAGTGAATGAATTAAAAAACCCATATTATGTCCTCCATTACTTTCTTACACATAAGAAAATAAATATGTTTCAGAATTATCAGACATTGTGGAACCTATACAGATTTGGGAATGAACAATTCCCAGTCAGAGCACCCCATTAAGAACTCCTGAAAGCAGACCACCTACACATCATTTCTGACAAAGAGGGAAAAAGAGATTTTTTTCAGTGCTGTAAAAGCTCAAAAAAAAAAAAAAAAAAAAAAAAAAGAGAATTAGAGGAAAAAGATCTATATGACCTCAATAGTTGCAGAGATTTTTTTTTTTTGTAAAACTGTTTGTCCTGAATTATAGGTGATAAAATGTATTAGGTTTTGCATATACTTCTCATGGCCTTAGTTACATAATGAAGAACCCATTAATGAGAGCCATTGTGGGTACCAGGGTGTTACAGGCTGCTGGAGTGGAGCACAGACCAACGGAAAGCCACTAATGAAACAACTGTGTTAACTCAGAAGCTTCTCCACGAGACATGAGATTAAGTCATGTTATGTCTGTGCCCAAAATACTCCTTATAGAACTAAAAAGAAACAAAAAACTGTTTGAGAGATATTACTGTTCCTCTCAGCAAGTGCAAGATGTAATCTGAACTTCTTAGTTACAGAAGGAGAACGTGAGGAATGGTTTAAAAAGGAGCCAAACTTTTCCAGTTAAAATATTCTGGCAGCTTTAGCAATGACTGGCAGACCTGATGAAACAGAGATACATTGGATTTTAAGACTGACAAGGAGGAGCACAACTTTTAAACACCATCTGCAACATGTCCAAACCATTGGTATTGCAGAACATGGCCCTGGTTTTGCACTGAAACAGAATCTCTTGTTTCATCCTCATAAATGTAGTCAACTCTAAATTGTTTCTGAATGCAATAAGTAGGGTACAAATAAAAACAGTATTTTGCACATGCCTGGAAAAATGAAAGAATTTAGCATACAGCACGATGGTGGTATTTTCCTGACACTGTTTCAGGAAAGCAAAGCAGCGTAACTTGCAAGTTGCCCAGAAAATAAATGGCAGGATTGCCAAGACATGGTTACTATTGCTAGCGATACAAATGATAAACAAATTATTTCCTGTGAGCTCCTAGATTATGGTTGTTAAAATATAAGTTTGATTTAGTGTTTTATTCATAGCAATTGGAATAAAGGGAATTGGTTCAAGGGTGTGGGTGGGACAAACTGTGGTCCTGTCATCTCAAAAGTGTCTGCCAGGCCAAGCTAGAGAGTGAATTTTGCTAGGTGTTTGTATGCTAACTCACACTGAAGTTCTTGCACCAAACTTCTTGCCCTCCAGCTCCCAAATTTATGCCATATGATCGCTCGTGGTTTTGAGGTCTGTCACTACACTGATGACTTGGAAGAATAATTCACATCAGCAGTTCAGTGCTGCAATTCACTAGTTCAGTGCTGGTTATGGGCCCTGGCTCTTAATGTGTCACCTTATTCTGTCAGAATAGACAGATCCTTGGCAATAGCTGTCTACACTGTGTAGTATGATGGATCATCCTCACACTGTGTTTTTCAACAGTCAGGCAATATCATGATGTTATATCTCTAGGTATGTTTGTAAGTTTAGAAGAAGATTCCACCAGTCTTGCAGATGTCTAGGATAAGTCACAGTGACATGGCTGGGATAAGAAACCCTCTGAGGCTTGGTCACAATTAATCCTCTTTGTGCATTAGATGGTTTTCTGTTTCCTTTGGGATACTCCGAGCTGTTTTTTGAGGTGTAGGCTTTCTGCTCAGTGGAGCTATTTGTATACAAATGCACCCCCATATGTTTTTCAGCCTAATGCTGGTATGTGCTGTTGATAGATCTTGGCAGCTGAGTCTATAGGTCATAGAATATGTATGTGTCAGACCTATCTGAAGAAATAACCCACATGCAGGTGACAAAGAAATGGCTTCTGAATAAGAAAATTCAACCTACTAGTTTAAATTTTTGCAAAGTAGGTGTATTTGCTTTATGTATTTACATATTTGTAGTATGCACAGATATAGTACATAGATATGGGTACACATGAGGCCATAATAAGTATTTTTAAAAATTTGGCCTTTTAATCACTTGCTGGCAAGGCAGGATTGTTTTCAGTACTTTTCAACACATACATCTGTATTTGAGCTGGTTGCCTTAAGCATTCTGTATTGTCATTGGAGATTCAGTCAACGTGGACAGGAGTGTATGGGATCCACCACATCTTAAAAATGTCACCTCAAACAGGCTGGATCAGTTCGGCACTAGCAATCCCTGTTTCTCTTATTTGACTAAAAAGGGAGTCTCCAGCAATGAGCTCACTTGTGTCTAAAATTAGACCAGAGGAATCCCATCCATATTGCTGACTTCGCTGCAGATTGCTGACTGAAATCTTCCATACACAGTACGAATTTTAGGTCTAATTTTCTGCCGTTCCGCCTCTTGAGTAATTATTTGTGCATGTGTAAAATGAGGTTAACTTACTACTAGTTTTAAACAGAAGTTTTAACTGCTTGGGTTGCTTCTTCTTTATTGAAAAAATCCTCATTTGATCGATTCAGTTCCCGTGCAAGGTGAAAGGCACTTCACAGAACTGGGCCTGCTGGCTCTCGTTTAGGATCTCACAGCTGTGAAGTAAGTACTGAACATGCAATTAGCGTCGATTCCTGACCAGTCTCTCTCTCTGCCAGTTCCCAGCCATCGGTGCTACGTTGGCAATGGCACAGAGTACAGAGGCACGGCCAAGACAACCATTTCTGGGCACAGCTGCTTGCCTTGGGATTCAGACCTGCTTTACCAAGAGCTTCACGTCGACAGCCTTGGGAAAGCAGTACAGCTTGGCTTGGGGCCGTTCCCCTACTGCAGGTGAGGAAAGTTCTTGTTTGCCCCGTATTTGTGCAGCAGGAGGTGGATGTATCGTGGAAAGAAGAAGGGCCAGGAATCTCAAAGCAGGTGTTTTGCTGTCTCAGAAAATCTAGATTGAATTTAGCAGCCTGATAAGAGGGACTGTACAGAAGACAAGATCTGGTAATAGGCTGAATCAATAGTTGGGGCTGCCAAGAGAAGCTCAGGCACACAATAATGGTGGAAATACCAAGTCCTTTTTTTCTCTGGGGAATGTTTATTTTTTCAAATGAGACCATAGTGCAAAACTTTTGAAATTGTTCATTAATGACTGTCCAAAAGGAGAAAGAAATGAAGTAGCTAAATTGAAATGGTTAAATTTAATTTCTAATTCTTTGCTTGTGAAAGATGTATCATAAAGGAAAATATTTTCCAATGAGAAAAAATATTTGAAAATGAAAAATCAAAGCACTATATTGAAATAATATTGAGATGGGATGTCAAATTTATTTCTTGGATTTCTTACAAAGCAAAGATATTGCCAAATAAGATTTCACAGTGTTAAATTTTGACTGAACCACATACTGATAAAATACATTTCTGCTGAAGTTTTCTGTTGAGCTATACTGAAAATAGCTTGTGCTATATAGGTTTGTGCCTTCTCCTAAGTCACCTTATGTTCCCCCTATTTCTGAGGTCTACATGAGGTTGATTTAGAGGGAATATCTCTCATCCTGGAGACGAGCAAATGCTAAAACTGGCAAAGTTTGGATGATTCTCCATAAATTACTGGTTGATGTATAAAGTTTTGTTTGTTAGCTTGTTTTCTGCTTGTGGATTTTTTCTTTTTCTTTTTCTTTTTTTTTTTTCCACAGAAGTTAGACCAGTATTTCAGGAAAATCAGAATGTACTTTACTTCCTAAATTTGTTTGATGATAAAAAGCATGCATGCATGCTGAAATAGCTCTTCTCCATCTAACACAACTAACAATAAGAAATTCCTACCCTCCCCCTTTATACCCTCCCAAATTGCTTTCCAGGACTTGGTCCTCATGCAAGAACTTCAGTATTTGATTTATGATGTCCCAGCACAACATGGCAATTTATCTGGCACATATTTTATGCTTTGATAAAACCTGAACCCTTTGATTTACATCATTTATGCCCAATATTCACTTTCAGATTTGAAATGCAAAGAACAAAATGGTGTAGGAGCTGATGTGTTCATCTTCTGTAGAGCTGAGAAAAAAGCTTTTCATTTTTTTGTCAGCTTGTTACAATTTCTGGGGATATCTCTGCTGCACTATATAATCCTGCAGATATCTTCTTCAAATAGTCTAATTTAGAAACATTGTTGGCAGAGGATGACTCAACCTGTGTTGCTTCTTCAGTTCTGAGAATTTGAAAGTGCTCTAATCTTTTTCTGAAGAGCAGTCA
This sequence comes from Myiotriccus ornatus, assembly GCA_036023395.1. NCBI lineage: Eukaryota > Metazoa > Chordata > Aves > Passeriformes > Tyrannidae > Myiotriccus > Myiotriccus ornatus. Next base: position 64,357,255 of record JAYRBT010000139.1, on the reverse strand, counting down.
GATTGAAAAAGAAAAAAAATATTGAAGAACCTTACAATAACAGATAGTGCTTGTGATAAATCCAACTGAAATTAGAATTACTGTTTATCTGGAGCCCTAAATTACCTTGTCTATTTTTCTTGGTTTAATAAAGATCTTTCTGGGTCTTCAAAGTCCCCCTATACTCTTGAAGGAGTACACTGGGCAAATTTCTGGTAACTTATAAGGCATTGATAAAGATAATCAGGCTGTACCACAGAGAAATCCTAATGGAATCAAACCAAGACACCAAGGTAACAAAGGACTAAACAGTTTCCTTTACTCCTTTTTCCCCCCTTTCTTAGGAATACATTTTTTTTCTTGAGGTAGTCTTTCATTTCCTCGGAGTCTCCAGGGAATGTGAACCTCAGCTTTGCAAATTAATTTTTGCTAGCTATTCTTGTTATGGATTTTCTATGAATCTACCTGTGTTGGAATTTCCTCACTTAAAAAATAACCTAAAAAAGGAATCTCTCCCATGGGATTTAGTTCTGAAAATAGCTGAGCTCGTATCTGTTAAAGCACTTCAGTGTGGGCTGTAGTTAAACCCTGTGAACGTGCTCATGAATCCAAATACTTGTAGGCAAGTTTTACAGGTCTTTAGTCATGTGTTTGTATTTCAGGTTCTAGAGAACCTTAGGCTTGGTTAGCTTTAGGATGAAGAATTCCCCTTGTAGGGGTTAGCAGGCACTTCAGCACTTTGCCAGATGGCTCAAAACCTGAGAGTCCTGTCAGTGCTCTGTATGGGGCAAGAGGAAAAAGCAGAAAACCTCTGGGAAGCTTGGAACAACACAGTGGTTAATGCTTGTAATTCTCTCTCCCCTGAATTAATTAGAAATCCAGATGATGATGAGAAGCCATGGTGTTACATCATGAAAGACAACAGTTTGTCTTGGGAGTATTGTGACATTCCAACTTGTGGTATGTAAAGGCTTTCTTAAAATCCATGTTATGAATGAATGAAGAAGACTTATTGATACTACAGCAAGCTTTCGCAGTATAATTTTGAATGTTCTACAGTTCCCAGGAGTGTTTAATACTTTATTGTTTGCAGTAAATCAAATGACAACAGGCTTCTTTTGCATTTTGTGAAGTTGTGATAGAATATGTGATTCTTGCCCTGAAATAGCAGTGGTGTCATACTACTGTTTTCAGTCACAGTAATGCCAATATCCCTGAATTTTCTGCTAGAACAGGCAAAGTGTCAGAAATGATTGATGCTTTGGTACAAATTGTCATAATTCTGGGAATTATGGGCCCAGAGAAGGGAATGGGCCTCTGTGAGCAATGAAAAATGTAATCTGCGTCCTGAAGATGTATGAGACATAGTATTTAATTCTAAAACCGAAAGATTCTGCTCTTCCCCTCAAATAATATTTACCTGTTAATAATGTTGAAGCCAACCTTTAGAACAGAGTTTTAATTTGAAAAGCTGGTTTATAATGTGTTGCTTTTATGGTTCTAAAGCATTTGATAGGTGATATTAACACAAAAGCCTTGGTTCTTTCTATCCCAATTTCGAAGCTCAGTCCAGAATCAAAAAATGAAGATGTGATGTATCATGCAATAATGGGAAGATTGTATTTGTACTGGTAAATGAAACAGTGTCTAGGAATGTTCATAAGTGCATTTAAATTATACTAGTACTGTATACTGTATACTACACTGTAGCTATGTTGGGAATAGGCATAGCTTCTGTCTTGCAAGTCTCCTGAGGAACTGAATAAAATTCAGTTTTATGTGAATGTTTCAGGATAATGTTCAGCCTGGAGAAGAGAAGGCTCCAGGAAGACCTTACAGAACCTTTCACTACCTAAAGGGGGCAACAAGAGAGCTGGAGAGGGACTTTTTACGAGGACCTGTAGTGACAGGACAAGGGGTAATGGCTTTAAACTGACAGAGGGTAGATTTATATTGAATATTAGGAGGAAAATCTTTACTGAGAGGTTAGTGAGACACTAGAACAGGTTCACCAAAGAAACTGTGGATGCCCCATCCCTGGAAATGTCCATGGCCAGTTTGGATGGGGCTTTTAGCAATTTAGCCAGGTGGTGGCTTTAGCAATCCACCTCCTGGTGGAAGGTGTCATTGCCTATGACAGGAAGGTTGGAATGAGATGACTTTGAAGGTCCCTTTCAACTTGGACCATTGTGTGATTGCATAATTTAATGAATCTTTCTTTTAAAAACATCTATAAAAGTTGCAGTCCTCAGAAATCACAAGGATTTATAGTCTGATGCCATCTCCCTTTTTATCTCAGCAAGCAGGGAAAGGAGGCCACCAGTTCCAGACAAGGTAGAGACTTACGCAGTTACCAAAAGACCATGCGGGAGAAGACATAAAAAAAGAAATTTTGTAAGACCTAGGATTGTTGGGGGATCTTCCTCTCTGCCTGGATCTCATCCCTGGACAGCAGCTATATATATTGGAGAGAGTTTCTGCGGTGGAAGCCTCGTTCAGACTTGCTGGGTTGTGTCAGCAGCACACTGCTTTGCTAACAGGTAAACTGACCCCTCAACATGACAGTGGGTCCTCACGACAAACCTGAACTGAAACAAGTAAGAAAGAAGATGAGATTATAAAAGACCAATGTCTCAAAAGGAATATCTGGAAATTTGGATGTTGTTCATGAGCTGAAAAATAGCCTGGACTTCTATAATCTCATAAGCCCTTATCTTGTTTCTTAAGTAGTCTCAAAGAAGCTAAATGAACTGACTGAAGGAAAAAGGTAGGGTGAGGTAGGACATAGAATGGGAGTTTGCACGTTCAAGAATCTGCAGGGAGGTAGAAGTATTTTGCATCTTCTCAGTTACCTTTTCAAATGTTTATGCCTATTTTGAGATATAACAGATGTGACTATGCTCACTGCTGTGTTTTGTTCAAAAAGGCTGAGGCAGCCAAGCAATAATTTATCGGAGACAATAAATTACCGTTGGTTGACACAAATAGAGTGGGCTGAGCTTTACAAAAAGCCATAGTGAAGAACTAAACTTTTGAGTCTGATTTTCTTAAGAGATGGAGTTTTTTTTCTCTTTTGGGACACTGGAGAAAATATTGACTATAGGATGTTCTTACTTTATTGTAAATACTTAATTTTCTACAAATGTTGAACACTTTCCCTGATTTCAATTTGATCACATTGAAGGGGAAAATATTACATTGTTTCATACCCATTGTTCCTTTGCATAGTAAAGAAGCCAAGAGAAACAGAAACCTTGTGCCAGAATACATACACTGATAGCTTGTAGAGCTAATAATACCACTGTGAATGCTGTACTGAAGCATTTGGAGCTTAAGCCACAATGCATTTGTTTTTCAAATGTTGTGGAATAGCTACTAAGTTTGGCAGCTATTCAGGACATTTCCTCCCACTTCCAGCTGCTGGTTTGGTACATACAGATTTTCCATAATTACTGCATCATAATTTGCTCTCCTCTGTTTGTTTAGTACCTCTGGTAATCACAATTCCAACTGTTTTCCACTAGGAGACAATAGATACCTGTACAGCTCAATTATTTCTTCTTTTTTTTTTTTTTTTTCCTTTTCTGTAACCCTTCCTGTTGTATTTCTTTTCCTGAATCAGCCATTTGTAAATCATAGTAGAACCATTCAGTGCTTCTAAAATCTGTGCAAACTTCCACTCTGTCTTATAGTCCCAGAATCTGATTTTTAAAGAGGCTGGTTTACTACTGCAAAAACACTGAGAAAATCATGGCCTTACATATTGATCAAAGAACGATATTATTGTCCTCTTGTATTCCAGTAATACAAAATAGACATTGCCTTTTTCTTTATTGACCTTAAGCATAGTTCTTGTTGAAGGGTTGCTGCTGGCTCTATGCATTGCAATGAGCCAGAGCCTCTTTCCTCTAAGTCTATGACTGCAGGGAAACTGCAATGATGTTAACCAGTCTGCATCCATTCACGATGTGTGACAGCAGACATTTTCTAGTGCACTGGATAACAAAACATATGAGAGCTCCAATGTTGAAGATGCTAACTAAATTCATTGTAGAATTATGCAGATTGAATTGGTTTTAAAACAAGATTGATTTGGTTTTAAAACAAGAGTGGATTGGGAATTCTGTTGCTTTCAAAGATAGAGAATGTATTGTTTTCCCCAAACACTGATAATTTCCTGATTATTCCCAAATGTCCCTTACTTCCCAAGTGCTGTACTTACTGGTCCTTATCACTTTTCTGTCCTAGAACACTGGATATGACAGGACTATGGTCTTTTTAAAGTAAAAAACGGATACTTGAAAAAGATGATGTGAATTGCAAAAAGTATGTTCTCCTCTGGTTGTGGTGTTTCCCATTAGATCCATGTGCTGTTGGAACCTTCCTTCACCAGATTGCTTTTGGTTCTGGACAACAGATTTAACAGAGATAAATCTAATCTCAGAGCAGAAGTGGTGCTATCTTTCAGGTGGAGGCTGCCCGGATGTTCCTGAGTGGCCAGTGTGCCAGCACCTTTCAAATCTTGGCCCATGCCTGTTCATTTTTCAGGAGACTGGTTTCCCAGAGAAATGAGATATCCACCACTGACTCATCTTTTGATCCCTCATTTCTTTCTCCCTAATTTTTGTATTCATTGTCAAAGTCTGGTTGAGGTTGACTCAGTTAAGTTTCTAGAACGAGAAGAGGTTACAGCCCCCAACGATGCTTGTTAGCCAGACAGCAGCTGGGCAGCAGTGCCTGTGCTTGCCTTTCCCTGCTGTCAAGAAGCAGCAGCCTTTCATGAGGCTAATCAGGACCCACAAAGCCTGGGTCTCACTGTAACATTAGTTATCTTTTTCCTTGCTCTCAGTAGGCAGGAAGCCTGGGAAACAGGTCAAGGCGTTAGGGGAGGGTAAATAATGGACGTGGTGGGAGGCTGAGGTTATACCAGTTCACAGGATACACAGCCACTGGAAAATTGGCTGCATGTGTCCTGTCAATCACACAACTGCTTGTTCTCTCTTTTGTATTACAGCCCCCTAAAATCCACTATTAGGGTAGTTCTGGGTCAGCAAATATTTAATAAAACGACTGATGTAACACAGACATTTGAAATAGAGAAATACATCTTGCATCCTGAGTATTCAGTGTTCAACCCTACTGAACATGATATTGGTGAGTATTTTTGTTCCTACGGTTTTATTTTCTGTATGGTCGGTTTCAAGTTCAGTTGGTGTGTTAAAAACTGCCTTCCTAGTGAAAAAATCATAGATACTAGGAGAGGCTTTTGATTCCAGAGGTTCTTAGTTTTGCCAGAGTTATAACAGCATCTGAAAGCTAGACAAATTCAGATGAAAAATAAATTGCAAATTTAAAATAATTATGATAATTAGCCTTTGGAGCAATTTACCTAGATGTGTGGCAGATTCATCATCACTTCAAGTCTTTGTGAGATTAGGCATTTTTTCAACTGAACCAGAAACTGTGGGCTTGATGCAGGAATTACTTGGTAAAATTCTATTGTCTGTATTGTATAAAGGATCTGACTAGATGAATATAATAACCCCATCTGCTCTGAAAATCTGTGTTACTAAGAATCATTTTTTACACTGAGATAGGTTTAAAAATTGGCTGTCTTATCAGTCAGAAGTTAAATGCCCTTCTGATTGACCTTATAATATTAGTCAGAATGACAATGGAACAGCAACTCACTCCTTATTTTCCGATCTGCTCTTGTGAAAGGTGGCACATCACCCCAGGGTATCAAGCTGTGTGAGCACTTTGTCTCTGAGACTGTAATAGCTTGACATTAGGAATACTTTAGGTCAGATATGTACTGGGTTTTTTGCACCCAGATGGTGAATATTTTCTGAATGCAGAAAGCATTCAGATTCTGTGTTGGTGGGAGCTCTGTCACAGTGTACCAGATGAACTAGATTTGAGGCATTACTCTGCTCTGGAATACCGTGGTGTAAACCATCTCATGTGTAAACCACCTCATAGCCTTTTTAATTACTCTGAAATTTGATATGCCTCACGAGTTTGCAATGTCCAAACTGAGTGAGAGCTGAACATGGAGTGCCTAAGATGAGCCCAACTGCAAAAACAAACAAGCAGGCAGAAAGACGTGGGGGAAAGATGTGGGGTCATGTTCTGTCCAGTTAGTGATTTCTACTGATGCAGCAGAAGAGTTGTTTCCTGCTGAACACTTTTCCAATGGAAACAAACTACCACACAGGTGTTTGCTAGGAAGTTTGGGGTATTCAGAAACAGGCAGAGTTGGTGTGGAAGAGCCGGAAGGCGAGGAAGAACAAGCTGCTGACTGTTGAAACAAGGTTTGTGTGGGCTTCTCAGCCTGTGAGATACTCTTCCACCAAGGCAAAAAATTGTAGTTGGTAGAGAAATAAGAATATCCAGTGGGATCACTCACTTTCCAACAGATGTGCTCACAAAACCTTGAGCTTCCAAAAGGCGTGATGGGAAGGTTTACGAGGTATGTCCACGTTACCTCAGCTCTGTTCTCTTTGAGTGGTGTGGCCAAACCAACATTCTGCCCTTGTTCCACCGAATACAAAGCCCCCTCTGCTGCTCCAAATGAAAGAGATTTGCTACAGGGGAAGCTGCTATAGGGTTTTGAAATCTTTCAGTATTGATCTCATGATGCTGCACAGCTTCATATTTACACTGTTTTCAGTCCCATGAGGGGTTAGTAAGGGTTTTCCAGAAGCTCGGTTTTGAAATATCCTGGGTTTTTATTCCTTTATTTTCAAGATCTTGAACTTTGGTGAACTCGGTGATAACAGAGCATAAAACACACCGGCTCTTGGTGTAATTAATTTTTTAAACGGAATTGGAGTTAGGCCAGTGGCCAGTCTTTCAGAAGCAGTGAGTACTTGCACATCCCACTTATTTCAGCTGAAAGTTGGGGATACGTCACTGTTATTTAACTATGAGGTGGGAGGATACATATGTATTTTCTGTCTTCCCCTTTCTCTACAAAGGCAGTGAAGCAAAATGTGCTCAGAGAGCACAGCATAAAATAAATATTCCCGCAAGGGGAGTAGTTGAATATTTCAGCCTTCAATTTGCTGTGAAATCATGTGCTGTTGAGATGAGTCTGTCTGTCTTTGATTGAAATATCTTAATTAAGAGAGGCTTAGGGGATAATTAAATTTGTATCTGAGACCCATTGCTGCCAATCCCATTAAAGAAAGGGAACAGTCACTTTCTTCCTCCTGTATTTTCTGTTCTGCAGCTTTGATTAAGCTGAAGAAGAACGGCCAACGCTGTGCTGTCAAGTCCCAGTTTGTTCAGCCCATCTGCTTGCCGGAAAGTAACACTGTTTTCCCTGACCAGTTGAAATGTCAAATTTCTGGATGGGGACACAGGCATGAGAGTGAGTAAAATGAGAGCTGGTGTCTGTAGAAAAAAAAAAAAGATTATAAAAACATGATGCTCAAGTATATGTTATACAACTGAGACTTTGGTCAAATATTTTGCAAGGGACTTCTGGTGAAATTCTTTTTACCTGCATTTAGATGTTTACGACATTTACATCTGAAATAGTCATCCTGAACTTCCTTTATAGTCCTTGGAAGCTGGAGTATAGTTCACTTGGCCAAACGTTTGCACTGATTTTAGGATGAGCTGAGCTATGAGCTAACTAGGTCTGTGTGGACTGGGAGGGGAGCAGGTAGCTGCTTGTAGGTGCCGACGACCTGGCACCTTAGTCAAGTCAATCCTACCCCTGGTTTCTCCAGGTAGGTATTAAAGACTGCAAATCAAACACAATCAATTTACTAGTCTGTGAGGGAAGGATTTTAAAGAAACTTTGGAAACATCTCCTGGGGAGGGCCAGATAGACTTTGGGCTAAGAAGTGCTTACATCCAGCTTGAGAAAGGTAGAAAAATCCATCCTATCCTTTTAGAGGAGGAATTTCAGGCTTATGAGACTTGATCATGCTGCTGTGAGGCAGACACATGTAGATAGATGAGAAGGACTGAGGGGCTGGCTGCCTCATTTTGGTAAGAGATGTAGTATGAGCAAATGTTGTCCTGGTCTAAATGTGTCCTCTAAAGGCAAAAAGAAGTAATGGAGCCTTTGATAAATGGATGATTTATTTCCTCATCTGGAAAGAGGAGAGGACAGCAGTGCCAGCGGGACTGAGTCTCTAGGAAATGAGAGAATCCAAAGTGGATTAATGTCTGGACATGGCATAGAGTCTGACTGGAGGATCAGAAAGATCACTATAAAGATTACTATCTTTTAAAGATATCCACAACATGATTACTGAGAGGTGTTATGTGTGTTTATATCCTGTATTGTGCCTTGTGTTTTCATGTTATTGGCATTCTATAAAAATGATTTTCTTTTCCTCTCTGTGATTTTTTTAAAGATATAAGTGGTTATTCAGATGTCCTGCAAGAATCACTGGTTCCACTTATTCCTGAGGAGAAGTGCAGAAGTCCTGAAATTTATGGAACAGAACTCACTGAAAATATGTTCTGTGCTGGCTACTTCGATAGCAAATCTGATGCTTGTCAGGTAATGCTGTGAGTCATCTCTAGGCAGAAGATAGAAATGTCTATTATGGCCAGAAATGTTGCAGTGTTACAGTTAATACTTTTGATATTACGATATTCCTAAATATTCCCACTCTTTGCTTCTTATTTTTTAACCTGTTCCAATCAATTAAGAAGAGCTACAGGTAAGCTAAGTTATGTTATATTCCTCCTACCTTCACAGAAGGCAGTGGCAATGCACTGGATGTGTTGCTTTAGCTGGTGGCTGAGCCTGCAGGTGGTGGCAATGGCTTGCTGGCCAGCTGGCAGAGATGTGCTGGCAGGACAACTGGCACTAACCTGTGTGGAGCCAACTCCCTGAGCTGCTGCCTCTTGCCTGAGGGGAAATGAGGACACCTGGGTAGGAGGTGAGGAGCAGTCTTGAAGTTTGGAGAAGGAAGGAGTTGAGGTTTCTGCGGTGGATGGGATTGAATGGTGTAGAACATCAGTCAGTTGGAAACTGTGGTATGTAACCTCAGTGCTTCTGAGGTTCCATACCTCACAGGTTACGTGATCTGGAATGATCTCGTGCTCTTACTGCTTCGCATCCATGCTCACACAGATGCATGCTCTTACTGCTCTGAATTATGTGATAGCTTGGATCTGAATAAGGATGCAGAACTGTTGTGGTGATGGATGAAACTTCTTAAAATGAAGGATTAGATGTTATTCCTTGCGTAAAACTTCAGATTTTATATTCAGTTCATTTTGAAGGAGGAGGGTTGTGCTGTATTAGCATAAATTTGTGGAAAGGCAGCACACAGCTAATAGTTGGCAATGAGATTAAGTGCAGCAAAGAATATCATGCATAATGGATGCTGGAAGCCCTATAGTCCCATATATATGTCATAAACCTATCCATAGAAAGGTGTCAAGAGTGAAATGGCAGCAGCCAGCAGTGGCTCAAGATTTCAAAGCCAAGGCTGAGGACTGATGGTAGTTACTGGCTGCAAGTGTTCATACTATAGCCTGGAAACTACCCTGCTTGCTCACCTTTCCTTGCCTTACCCAGGAAGTGCAAACACAAGAGGCAGAATCACAGCTGATTCTCTCTCCCTGTCCTGGAAAAATAGATCAGGAATGAGAGGAAGAAAGAAGAAAAAAGAGGGAAGGAGAAAGGAGCTGCAAGAAGATGAGTGGTCTGGAGAAATTTGCAAAATATGAGAAAGAGTGATTTAGAGTCACAGATGTTGTTGAAGAACAGTGCTCATGACATGAAATCATTATTAGTGAATCAATAATGTTTCCTCTGTTGTCAGACTTGTAGGGTGGTCTGAGGAGAAATAGTGTAATCCTCTTAATGGTGCAATAGATGTAGCTGACCTCCAGGCTTTCTCAGTGTACACCTAGGGTATTAACCTGTAAACCATGTGTTTTGTATAAAAATATTTCAAGACCAAGAAATGCCAAGCAGATATTGTGTTTTTGCTTGATTTTTTTTTAAAGAGTTTCTTGGAAACTTTTTTTTGATCAGGGCACTGACGCCAAAATTGCAATCAATGAGACTAATTGTGGAAAATAAGCGAGATTCTGAGAAGTCAGTTGATCTCAGGTGCAAGAGTTCATTTGATGTCCATCATTTATCACAGCAATCTCTTAGTATAAAGGCAACACAATTTTCTCTGTATTTTGCTCTCAAGGAATTTTCTTTTGAAACAGGAAAAAATATATTTCTCCTTCATCTGAAATAAGAGTGGTGGCTCTTTCACCAGTACTATTTACTGGTACACATTTTTCATTTCTAACATTTAAATTTCTTCAGAAAGTCCGTCTAAGAGTAATAATAATAGTAATAAAAACCCCATGTCCTGAATGTTTGCAAGGTTTAAAATAAGTAAAAGTGTTCCAAATTCATCCTTGCTGTAGTGTAGTTTGGGCTGATTTTTGGTTTATGGTTTTAATGACAAGGTAAATGCTCAGTAGCCTCAAACTGAACAGATGCCAAAACCCCATATGCCACATGAAATTACAGCATCCCACAGTCACATGGAAAAGTGTGTCTATATGCAACACCTTTCTTTGAAAACTCTCATCTTCTCTGACAGTTGCAATAAACTGCATCAAGAAGTTCTCCAAATGGACCCATGTAACCCATCCATACAGTGCTGATATTACAGCATAGTGCCAATCCTCAGAGACTTGCTTACTCCCATTGAAAGTGATCTCAATCAACTGTGCTTTTCAGGAGGTGTCTGAATCGAAAAGAATTTCCTGTTTTTAAACAAAAGCTGATATCTGATCAATTTCCTATTTTTAAACAAATCTGGTACTTTTGTTCAATGTGTAATTAAAAAAATCCACCATTATATTAGACATATGACTTAACAAGCTTTCTATAACAAAACTTAGTAGACTGAATTTCCAATTTAGGACTTTCCCAAACTGATCTTTTTCTGACTGCTTCCTATCAAATTAGATAATCTCTGTTTACTTTTAATACAGGGAGATTCTGGTGGACCATTGGCCTGTGAGAAAAATGAAATATCTTACCTCTATGGAGTTATCAGCTGGGGAGATGGCTGTGGCAGAGTCAACAAACCTGGAGTATATACACGAGTAACAAACTATGTAAACTGGATTAATGAGAAAATAGCCCCCCGAAAAACTAGTTGAACAGTTGAATATGCTAACATTTGAAGCAGGGTTCAGGAGTCTTTTGGTTTCATTAAAGTGGCATAAATATTTTATTATAAACTGGTGTGAAAACTGTCATGGTAATTCATAGCAATTCCAAGCCAAACCACCAAAAGTAGGCCTGCTCCATCTGATGTCAGCAGCCTTGATCTAGAATTCTGGGGCTGTGGATTGCTCAACATACATGACTGTCTTTATTTGTCTTAATAAAAACACGAGCCTAAACATGTTGAGACGGTGCACAAAAATCTACAACTCTGTCTGCTTTGTGGATTACATAAAAAGTGATTTGATGTGTTTATGCAGTTTCTGGTGAAGCTGTTATCTCCCAAAGCCGCCTATTACAACACTGTACTTGTATTCTCAGATGAGATAGAAAAATAAATAGGAGAAGAACCAAAAATGAAATTCCCTCTCCCTCAGAAGTCATCTCTTGAAGTTCAGGTCGAGAGACACCAATAGAATAATGTAGGTAAAGTTGCTCCTCAGCTAACTGCAACAAACCAGTTCTGGGGAAAAAACCCAGAGGGTTTAGGTTTTGTTTCAACTAAACATGTAAGCATAGTTTTGTATTAACACATTACTGTGTTCCACTGATGTAAAATCAGGAACATGTCTCAGAGCTCTGCTGAATCTGGTCTGCAATTTTTCAGCAAGGTTAATGCAACACCTCCTGAGAGGTCAGCGTTTCTTGCTGAAAAATGTTGGAAGTTGGAGCACCTGATTTAGGCCAATACAGCCAGCACCTTTTCCAGACTGTGATCTGCTCCTTGCCCTGAGCATAGCAATGGAAATACTTTACCTTGAAGATAAATCCCTAAGAGTTTCTTTAATTTGACAGTGTTTTGAAGATGTTTTAGATTTTTGTACTAACAGGTTGTTCAGCTGTTTAGATAATTCAGAAAGGAGGTTTCTCTTAGCAGATTTTTCAACTGGATGGCTGGGGGAGCAGCTTGAAATTTTCCTTGGGGATTTGGTGATAGCATAAACTACAGGCCTTGCTGTCATGGTCTGTGGAATTGTTATGGGAACAATCAAAGAAATTATTAAAATATATACCTGTTTAGAGGCCATGGACTCAGAAAATTATTCAGCAACAACAACAAAAAAATCTGACAAAGAATGGAAAATTCCATCTGCCTTTTTTTTTTTTTTTAATACATGAAACCTTTAGCCATGTCAGCTCTGTACATTTGAAGTGCTGATGTGAAATGTATTTCTTCCCTGGTAGTGAACACTTATGAACTGTCTTAAGTGTTTCATGCAAAGTTGCAAAGTTGTGCTTTAAGATACAGAATTTTAAAGTGGTGCCTAGATACTCAGGTATGTGTTTTGTTTTATAGTACTGGCACTGTCCTCATGGGTTTCTTAGTAGTGGTGAATGAAATCTGCAGTTAAAAGAAACTTTGTAAGGAAAAATAACCAAAACCTGAATTTGTATAAGTACAAATATATAACAATGCTAATCTAGAAGAATGATGTAAACTGTTCAATAAAAACATTTACCATGTGTTTCTGGGACTTAGTCTGTTATGTGTAAAGTTACAAGAAAATCTTTGAATCCCTCTGTAGGTTGAGATCTGATAGAAACATGAAAAAACACTTTGTGCTGGAAGGCATCTGGAAAGCTGGGCACAAGGATCAATTTCAGCTGGTGATGCTCCCAGTTTTATGCAAGTGCCACACAAATTTCCAGTAGACAGATGTAAGCGCTTGGATGTGGTTTTCAGCTGTGAATACTGTGAATCAAAGTCTTTAGTTTGTTTTTCTGAAGCACTAAACAGTAGCTTGAAAAAATGAGGTCCACCTCTGGGGTCTTGATTCCAAAACAAGCTGAAGACTCTTGTTGTCTGGCTCTGCCTTCCTGGCCATGTGGAGTACGAGTCTGGCTTGCTTAACTCCCTGAAATGAATGTGACCATGTAACAGTACTAACTGTACCTCCTGCTGAAAGACAAGTACTCAATCAGCATGAAGGAATTATTTAGTCTTCTTTGGAAGGGATTCATCAGGAACAGGTTTCCACTCAAAGCTTAAGCCATTCTGAACGTCTGTATCTGTTTTGTGACTTCAGTTTCACTTTGAAATTAATATCCATCCATACTGTGCATACCTTTGATCTTCTGGTTTTGTGTTGTATGTGTTCTTTTGGTCTTCTGTTGCATTAAAGAAGGCATCTGTTTGATTGGAAAGGTGATAGACTTGTGTTTCTGACAATTTGTGTAGAGCTTTTTAGCTATCCTGTTTTCAAAAATCTATGCTGCTTGTATCACTACACAGCAACACCAATACAATAACACATTTTTAAAAAGTATATTGAATGGTCTGTTTTCTGCCCTCAAAGGTCTAAATAGCAAATCTCCAATTGTTACTGTAACACTGAATGCATTAAAATGAATTTGTGGCTTTCAAAGCAGCCTGTCTGTCCACTGTTATTGCACTGACTCCATGGAACTAAATTAAAAACATTTGAGCATTGGCTGTATGGGGACTAGCACTGTATTAAATGCACAAACCCACAGCAGGGGTGACAAGGAAGCGACCAGGTTGTGAGATGTCCTTGCCTGACCTCTCACACCCCTAACATCAGTCACACACCTATGGAGCACTCCAGCACCTTCTGCCTTCTGTCTTTTTGTTGAGCTTTACCCCATGGAAACTCATCTTCCATAGTTTTCACCGCTTTGAAGTGATTATCACTTTGGTTAAAATGAAAGTCCAACTTTCATTTTAAGTACTAGTGAAATTTTATCTGATATTTTTCCTAACTTTATATTGAAATTGAATTGGAATGCAAAGCCGGATGAACAAACACTTCCCTAATTCATTACAAAACACACTTAGAGATGGTTTTATTAAATTGTATGTTATTTCATGCAAACTGACCGATTAAAAGGAAAGAAATAAATGCAAACATCTAACCCCCCCCTTCTATTATGCTAGTGAAAGAAAAACGTGCTGTGGTGCTGTTCAAAAAAGCTGAAGAACTAATTACCATCAAATAAGATGCAGTAGGAGTATTTTTGGAATAATGGACTCTAATTAGTCCATTGCTTGTGGAAATAAATCTGAGGACATCATTAACACATCTTATTCTATTGTAGCTGCTCTGGGCTTGATGTAAGCGTGTTGTTATCTCGTGACAGTTGCACTGCAAAGAAGAAAAAAAAGAGAGAAGATTATTTTTATCTGGGCTACTTGGCTGCATGTCTTCTGGGAGCCAGGGAGAGCTGTAATTACACTTTTGAAAAGTGAGAATTGGGCGTTATAACGAAGGTGCGGGAAGGGGGTGCTTCGGCCGGGGGGGGAAATCCGGTCCGGGCGTTGGCGGGTCCGCGGCAAAGCCGGGCGCGGGCGGCCCCGCCGGGCGGCGGCAAAGCCCGGAGCCGGACCGCACCGGGGTCCCGCCCGGAGCCGAACCGGACCGGACCGGACCGGGGTCCCGCCCGGAGCGGATCCCCCGAGGCTGCCCGAGCGGGGCTGCGACGCTCCCGATGAGCCGGCCCGCGCCTCCCGCTCCGCAACCCTGGAGAAAATGTTACTACTACTACTACTACTAATAACAATTTAAAAATCCCCAAACCCACAAACAGACCAAAACCGCCCGCAGAGTAAAATACGTGAACAAAGGACCAGTGAAACGGTTCCCGGGACGCCCTTTCCCCCCGGCGCGGTGGGGCCGGGCAGTGCCGCGCCGCCCGCGCGGGGCCCTCCGAAAGCTATTTTGGAAGTGACCCCTCGGGCGGCCGGAGCGCGGGGCGGGCGCAGCGAGCCGGCGCAGCTGTCCGGAATCATGACTGAAGATGACGGATTCCGTGGTGGTGGAGGGTCACGTCAAGTTGAGAGACGGGAAAAAGGTCCCCGCTCCGAGCGCCCCTTCGGCCCCGCGGGGCCGGGGTGTCCCCGACCGACGCTTCTTTCCCCCCGAGGGGAGAGAGCCCGCTCTCCCCTCCCCTGCCCGGCCCTGGCTAACCCTGTCCCTTTGCCTCTCGTTGCAGTGGAAGAACAGGTGGCTGGTGCTGCGCAAGCCCTCCCCGGTGGCAGGTAAGAGGGGACCCGGGCTGGGGGGAGGCAGGGCCGGAGCGTCCCTCGTCCTCCTCCTCCTCGTCCCGGCGGTGGGGGACAGGGCTCGGGACCCTTGGGGCTCGCAGGGCTCCCCTCGGGGTGCGCACCCTGGCCAGGGCTCTCCAAAAGTTGTGTCCGGCCTCGCGGCGAGCTCCTGCGCAGCTTAATGCCAGGCTAAAAACAACGGGAAAAGTGACTTTCCAAAGCAGAACCATTGGGTTTGCTGCCCGTTTAAAATGGAAATTCCACCCCCCCCTCTTTTTTTTTTTTTTTTGAGTTATTATTATTTCTTCAGGGTGATTGCTGGGTGTATGTAAAAAAAAAAAAAAAGCTGGCATTGTAAGCACGAGAGTTATTTTTGATCAGTGTTTTGACAGAAAATATCACTTCAATTTAAAAATAAAATGACATTTTGAATTAAGATAAAAAAAAGAAAAAAAGAAAAAAAGTGATCATTTCCATGCTTCTGAAGGGGAAATTGAAAATCTTACACAGAGCTGATGTTTTACTGCTGCAGAGGGAAAAGTGGGTTTTAGGTTTTCCCGTCTGTTCCCCACAGGGAAAACATTTGGGCCCAAAAGTGTAACTTTTCAGGGCTAAACGCTGTCACTTAGAAAATGAGAATCTGCATTGCTGCAGAATGGATTATGGCATCTTTTCGAGGCTGTTGCTGGTAGACTGAAGGTTTTGTAGTAATTGAAGCTCTTCAAACCTAATTCTTTGTTACCTGAGCTGGTACAGTAATTTTTTTTTTAGTGTCTTTCTTAAATACCTGTATCTCATTGGAATCTGTGAAACTTCTCTGTGTAAAAGGGCATCTGTTGATCCTAGAGCTGGTATCTGGACACGTGAATGTGGGCCTGGAATTCTAACGGAAGTAAGCCAAGTTTGAGGGGGATAGATGAGGGAGCCTGACTGAAAATGTAGCTTATTCCTCAAAAATAGTATTTTTATTCTGACTAAATTAGTCAGGTTTACAAAAAAAACAAAGCCCCCACTGATTTGATTTTCTTGGTATGTAAACCATAGTTGTTGCTTCTTCAGACACCCAACTGTATTGCAGAATGCTTAAACATCGTGTTTGCAGCTGTTTTTGCTAACAGGTGCACAAAGACAATTGGGGATCCATGCAAAGCTCTGCATTAGTTAGCAGACAGTTCAGTCTTTGAGTCGTTTTTCATCTGTTTGGAGATTTGCCAGTCCTTGCCTAGCTGAGAGCACCAGGGCACCTCACCAGGGCTTAGAGCACCACACCCCAACCTTCATAAAATGGTGCAGGGGATCTTTCTCTCTGTGGTTCGTTGCTCAGCTTAAGCTGTGGTTGTTGCAGCTTTGGTGTTGACCATTAATTTCATGTACAGCTGAGTGCTGGGTGATAGGAAAGGAACCTGGAGGAAAAAGGGCTGCTTTTGTCATAAATGCAAAAAGCGGGGGAGGTCTCTTCCTCTTTTTCTTGTTTTTTGGGTTTGCCTGTGAAATGTGCTTTTCCCGTGGGACTGTGGCACTTGAATTGCCTTCTTCTGTTGCATAGTTGCAGTGTAATAAACACCTCTAGGAAGGAGTTAAAAAAAAATGATGAGACAAGCAAACATAAAAACAAAATAAATAAAAGAAGGTGTGGCGCATAATGATTTTCAGCAAGGGCTACTGTGTAGCATTTAACTGGGAAACCTGAGCTGGCATGAACAATCTCGCAGTGCTTGCCATTTAGTAGTTGGGTAATCTGTGAGCTACTGTAAGAATTTCATCTGTGGTTCAGTATGTTCTAATGGAAATACAGATGACAATGGCCTCTCGATCCTTAGAGTTTGTAATGTGAACAGTAT
>JAYRBT010000139.1:64323413-64340111 GCA_036023395.1 Myiotriccus ornatus | reverse complement strand
TGTGGTTCAGTATGTTCTAATGGAAATACAGATGACAATGGCCTCTCGATCCTTAGAGTTTGTAATGTGAACAGTATCATAGCATAGCTCCTAATGTTCAGAATTAGTGAGTCAGACTCGGGAGAGTATCTGAAAAGCTGCTGGACTTTGACGAGTAAAATAGGGAAGACGTATTACTAGCTTCCTTATTTCCTTGTTGCAGATTACTCTTGGAACATGCCTTCACTGTTTGCTTCCTGAAAACAAGGGCTACAAACTACCGGGGAGTGGGGTGGGAAAAGGAATCCGAGTTCTTACACTGACTTCATGCAGTTTTCTAAAGCGCCTTTGTATTGCAGCAGAGTGCTGAGAAATGTGTTATGGTCTATGCTCTGCCTCATCATCTCTGACAGTTTTGCTTCTTTTAGACTGTTTGCTCATGCTGGTGTACAAGGATAAATCTGAACGAGCAAAAGGGCACAAGGAGAGGAGCAGCATGACCTTAGAAGACATCTGTGGCTTGGAGCCTGGGCTCTCCTATGAGGGCCTGAATCACACGCTCGCAATCATCTGTCTCTCTCAAGTTGTGATGCTGGGATTTGAGAACAAGGAAACAATGTACGCATGGGATGTACGAATACGCTACAGTTTGGGGGAAGGTAACCTTTGTCTTCTTGCACCTTCCCTGCCTCCTCCCTCCCCTCCCCCCCCAATGGGGTAAAAAGCCAAAAATGCAAATAAAAAAGTACAGTTCAGTAAAAGACTGTCAGTCATCTGAGACTGAAGAGACTGGTCTTCCCTTTAGATAATAGAGCAGGTGTCCCTTATGATAGGTTTTGACTGTGGTACTGCCCAATACTGATGGATAACCATGAGACCTCTTAACATAGGTTTTTGATTTTGGCACTGACAGTATGTAGATTTGAAACAAAGTGATCAGACTTGGTTCTACAGTTTCCTCAGGGATTCTGAGAACATGAATTAAGAGATGCAGAGTTCTGAGTTGTACTTGGCTGGTTCAGGCCAATTTTTCTGAGCTGCCCGCTAGGTGTTGCATTGATAGTGCTTATTGCTGCTAGTGTCCTGTTTCAGAAAGAGACTTCTTGCAATAATGATTGTCATCAGACACATTCTCTCCAGCTAACTTCACTTTCTGCATCCTTTTATTTTCTTTTCTTGGTTAGCAGCTCTAAAATGTACAGTAGTGAACAAAGAGTGATAATGTTGGTAATCCATAGTATCTGTCTTATGTTTGTTTAGTCATAACTAGGGAAGGAGGGTAGGTGTGTGGGAGACACACATTAGCCATCTTTATCATTTGTTACATATGCTGTGCCATCTGTTGGGTTTGTGGCTCGTTCCTTTGCAGTACATATGTTGAAAGATGGCCTGGGAATTTTTCAGTGAAAAAATGTAGAAGTATCAGAAGTGAGATGTGTGGATGTACCTCTCAGAGCTATCAAATGTGAAGTCTTGCATAACAGGAAAGGTTAGGGGGGGTTCTGAACAATACCAGCACAAGTAGCTGGAGTCATTGGTACACTTTGATGATACAGCTATTTTGTCTTCCAGTTATATTTTCTTCCTAGATTTGAGATCTATATATAGCATAGTAATCTAAATCTGGGTGTGAGGGTTATGGTTGTAATTGGAGGAAATACAAAAGCAGTGAAGAGTTTTTTTCAAGGAAAGCTGTGAATGATGTAGGAATAGAGGCTATTGGATGATGACATGTGCAGCCACGGAGGTGGAGAAATGAAAAAGTAAGAAAACAAGTATAATTGGTTGAAATAACAATAATTTATAGAAAGTTAATTGCAAAAAATCTTAGGGGAAGGAGGTTAAACCAGAGCATAGAGTTTTTTTCAGGATGAAAGAAAGGAACCTTTCAGTGAAGCTTCAGTTAGGAGAAAGAAGTCAAAGTAAAGTGAGTCTAGTTTGAGTAGACAGAAGTAAAAAGAGAGGAGGCTTCGATAAAGAGAGGGTGATGACTAGTGTTTTTTCCTAAAGTGTAGTAAGGGTGCCTTTGTGTGCCTTGAAAGTAACAGTAAGGTAGCTGGATGATAAAAATAGGCAAGGGATAGATGACCTCAGAGTCTGGGAAGCAAAAAAAAAAAAAAAGAAATGTGAAAGGAGTTGACACTGTTCTTGAATGAGGACCACAGAATGGAAGCATTCATACTGGAGTTCCCAGTGTTTTGTCAAGTTTTTAGCAGATGAGGTGGATGTGATTGCTGGAATGTGCTTGAGCCCTCAACTCTTTCTGAGAATTTAGCATACTGCAGGTCAGTGAATAGCTGTGAAGACGAAAAGATTGGCTGAAGAAAATGATGAATTTACGTAGTACCTTCTGTTCATGGGTATACTCAGCTCTATGTCTTCATGAATTTTTTTTTTTTTTCCCATAGAATAGGAAAAGTTGATGGCTGGGGAGAATTTTGAAAAAAAATCCAATTTGCCAAGAAAGCAGCGTATAGAAAAAGCTTCATGATCAGATATGCTTTTTCTTCTACTTAGGCTTTGTTCAGATTTGGATATGCTGTTTTTTGACAGTGGTTAGAATTTGAGCTGGAGCTCTTTGTTTTCAGCAACTGTTGTAACTTGCAACTGATTGTGTGAAGAGTGGGCTCCATTCCTAATTTATGAAGCAGAAAGAACCCTGATGCTTCTGCGCCCGAAGTTTAATTGTCAGCAAAGTCCTGGGCAGAGTTAGCTGAGCAGAGGGGTCCAAATGATATTAAAGATTCCTTACTGAGCGGTTTTGCTATCTTTTTTGTAGTTTATGTTTAAGTAGGTTGCGTAACAACCGTGTGCCCAAAAGGGGACATCGTGTGACTATTGATTTGCTCCCTAGCAGCACTACTGGCAGAGCTGTAAGTAGAGCTGTGGTTAGTTAGATCTATCTCTGTCTCCTTGCGCATTTCACTCGAATGACTTTGTGGCTAATTCTGCTGGAGCCTCAGGGAACTTATCAAATACATGTCATAGATGAGGAGTTGACTTACAGCTCAGATCGTAACTAAGAATATAGCAAGTAGTTAGATGAGAAGCAAGACTCAGACCTAGATGACATGTGTGATGCTTGGAGAG
The DNA here is from genome assembly GCA_036023395.1 of Myiotriccus ornatus. NCBI lineage: Eukaryota > Metazoa > Chordata > Aves > Passeriformes > Tyrannidae > Myiotriccus > Myiotriccus ornatus. Next base: position 64,337,042 of record JAYRBT010000139.1, on the reverse strand, counting down.
GCACGGGCAAGAAACAGGGAAGAGTGGTTGTAAGAACTGAGACTACAGGAAGTTACCCTGTAGATTTCATAGGCAAGGAGCTGTTTGTATGGTCTTTAATACATAACCAAAAGCTAAATCTATGTGCTTCTTGATAAACACTCTACTAAAAAACTGTGCTGGGAAGTGTAACAGTCTTGATGTTTCTCTCTGCTAAGACAAGAGTGTGGTTTTGGGTGGTATTTTTTTAAAAATTATTTTTCTGTGAGGTTTTTTTTCTTTTGTTGTCTAAACACAATATGAAAGAAACTAGAGGACTAGTGGAGGTCGAAGCTATTGTTTGAGAATTATATGCTTACTCACTTAAATTGCTCCCTTTGAAACACTGAGATTTGAGCCCTTGCAGTGATCCTAATAACTTATTATTCAGAATGCAATAGCTCTGCAAGACAAAATGGGAGACCAGCCTCGAATAACTGCTACTTTAGGTAAGGACCCTTGCAATATAGGAGATTCTGGAAACCTGAAATTTGTAAACTTGAATGAGATAGGTGTTTCTTTTATTTTTTTCTCCACTCTTTTGAAATTTAGGCTGTGAAATATGAAAAATTAACTGACATCCAAAAGTGTTTTATTACCTATGAATCATTTAATTTCCTAGTAATTTTAAGTGTCTGGGCATCTACCATCACCGACTCCTAAAAGAATCACAGAGGTGAAAAAATGTAATTTTCTCCATTTTGCTGGTAGGGAAGAAATGAAGCAGTTTGTTAAAGGTTGCAAATGAGTCAGTGATAGAGATCTGGTTAGAATTTGCCTAATTGTTTGAGCCTTGGATTTTGGGCACCATGTTATTTGTGTGCATGCGTGTAGGAAAGGAGTAACACAGTTTAGAGAAGGAGACAGAAAGAAACCTGTGTAGTAATACAAGGATGGAAGAGATAAGTGAAGTGTGGGCTGGATAACTGACTAATCTGAGATAGGGAGCAGACTGGAAGATTTAGGATTAATTAATATAGCATCCCAACTTTAATAAGTTGTAAGAAAAAAAAACATGCAGTGGGTTTCTTCCAATGCTAAACTGGCATAATAGTAGTGAGCTTACAGTTATTTTCATGGGGCTGCCTGGGCTCCACATAGAATCTTTATGTTAGAGTCTCCTGGTGTGGGCAGGGGTTGGTCCAAGTGCCACAGCTGAATGGAATGACCTGTGTAGCTTAAGTCATGGTACCTTACTGGTATATTGTAGAGTAATTTTTTTTCTTCCTTATTTGATAGTTCATAGATTTCAAGTCTTTGTAGCACCTGGCACCAAACTAGAGAGCGGGCCTGCTACCCTGCATTTCTGCAATGACATTCTCGTCCTTGCAAAAGACCTTCCTCCCAGTGTCATGGGGCAGTGGAAGCTCTCAGATCTGCGCCGGTATGGAGCTGTCCCAAACGGATTCATCTTTGAAGGGGGTACCAGGTGCGGCTTCTGTAAGTACAAATGGAAACCTGTCTTCTAGAAGTTGCTTGATACCTTCTGTAGAAATGCAAATGCTAGTCTCATTCAAAGCTGAGACTGCAGAACCAGCTGTGCTGCTCTGTCACACAGGCAGCCTCATCTCAGAGGGTCTGTTCTGAGTAGATTCCTGCAGGCTTAAACCCTGGTGTTCAGTGGGTATGCAGATTGCCAGTTTGAATGTGAAGTTGTTTGACTTGCATACTGAAATGTGAAAATAATGGATTTCTCCAATTAACAAACTGAAAAATTAGAAGGTTCCAGAGGTGATCCAAATGCAAATATATTCTTCCCTGGGACTTTTTTGCTGTTGTTATGCCTTGTTCCTCTGGATTTGTGTACTGATGCTGTGCATGTTAATTCTGGTTGCCATACTCTATGGAGTGGGGAACCCAAGTTCCTGGCCCCCTTCAATATGCTGGGCTCCAAATCTTTATCTTCCTGAGCAGTGGTTGGTGCCCACATAAAAAACAGCCCACTACAAGGCTTTGAAGTTGCCTCACTGTGTAACCAGACATTGAAATGTCACTGAGATCAGAAGAGAAAAACTGAGTATGTGTCTGTAGCCTTGAGAGTGGGAGCACAACTGCAAGGGAGAGACCCTAGATCCCTGCTCCTAAGCATAAATGCTTAGTTAAGATTAGCTATTACTTGTATAAGAAAGCCCAGAAATAATAGGAGTAATAGAAGAGGTGTGCATATATATATATATAATCTCTCATTTATGTTCTTTAGTTAAATTGTGGTATTTCTTCTGTAGCTTGTTCTAAATCTGATGCAATTGCTATGCTCCAAGAATTTAAACTGGTTTGGGCTTACTGAGTTTTGCTGTAACTCACCTCCACATTGCAGAAAGCCTGAATAGTTCAATCCATGGGCCAGGATGCCAGATCACAGAATCAGAGAATGATTTGGGTTGGGAGGGGCCTTAAAGATCATCCAATTCCAACCCCAGCGCTACGGGCCGGGGCACCTTTCACTAGACGAGGTGCATAAGGAACACCTCGAGTGCTGTGTCCAGTTCTGGGCCCCTCACCGCAAGAGGGACATTGAGGTGCTGGAGCACGTCCAGGGAAGGACAGTGAATCTAGCGAAGGGTCTAGAGGGTAAGTCCTGTAAGGAATCGCTGAGGGAGCTGGGGTTGTTTAACCCAGAAAAGGAGGCTCAGGGGAGACCTTATCGCTCTCTACAACCACCCGAAAGGAGGTTGTAGCCAGGTGGGGGTTGGCCTCTCCTTCCAGGCAATCAGTGACAGGACAAGAGGTCACAGTCTTAAGCTGCGCCAGGGGAGATTTAGATTGGACATTAGGAGGAATTTCTTCACAGAATGGGTTGTCAAGCATTGGAACAGACTGCCCAGGGAGGTAAGCATCCCTGGAGGTGTTTAATAAAAGACTGAATGTGGCACTTAGTGCCATGGTCTAGTTGACATGTCCAGTCAAAGGTTGGACTTGATGATCTCAGGTGACTTTTCCAACCTAATTGATTCTGTTATTCTGTGAAATGTAACTGTAGGTGGTTAGGTGGTAGAACCTGGATTACCTACCTGGTTTCTTTGTCCCTCCCTTAAACTTAACTTAAACTTTCTGGTAAGAAACATGAGGTCATCAATAGCTCTTCTGTGTCCCTTCTGTTTAAGTATTAATTAATCTCTTTTTTTGCCTTTAGTTTGCAGGTGATGTGAATTAGACAAGTGCTTTGGAAAGGGTCCCACCGATTTGTTTATCATTCATAAGAAATGTCAGTCTTGATAGCTCAGACCTTTCAGTTGCCATGAAAGGGTGTTTTTGCCTTTCTCCTGCAGGTGTGCATAGTCATTTTGGTACAAAATAGCCTGTCACAGTTGGAAACTCTTTACAAGTTCAAGCTTATCATGTTAAAGGAGTTGTTGCCCTTAACTGAGCACTTAAACATACCTGCAAGCATAACAACATTTAAATGTGTTTACTCTATATTGCCACTATAAGAAAATGCTTTTTGTAAATAGAACCTAAATAAAAATGTAGCTCTGGTTATTTTTGACAGAAGAGTGTTGGCAAAGAGAAAGACCATCTTTCTTCAAGCATCTGACTCTCTTACCTCAGTCTTCTGGAATTCTTGAGGAATAGGCAAGCAAGTAATGTTCAGGAAAAAAAACCTGATATGTTATTACAGAAGTTGTTTTACTTCCTAAACCAAAGCACTCCCCATTACCCTGTCGTGGAAATGTCATACAGTATTATGCAGACTCTAATATTAATGTTACTTTCCTACAGGTTAAACCGTATCTTTGCTCACATTCTTCCTGTGGAGCTCTGAATGCAGACGATTAGTGAATTTAAGGTTTAAATACCACTGTAGTAAATACCTAATTAAAAGGAACCCATGATCTTGTGGTTCGATTGCCTCACTCCGCATTAAAACCCATGAAGCCCCAAACAGAAGCAAAGCTCATTTTGGATATGGCTGTGGTAAACCTGAGGTCTAAAAGGGCACGAATTGGTTTTAGTTTTCTGATTCTTGCTTCCTTAGAAATTTTTTCATAAATATAACATCGTTAATTATGTTCTGGAATTAGTTGCTCAGTAAAGGCTTTGTTCAACTCCAGAGGCTTTGGTGCTTGATCCAGGTAGAGGAAAACCATCTGAGATAATGCTGAGATTCCAGACATTAAATCTAGGTGTGTTTTCAAGGTGGTTAACACAGGCTTATTCATAAATAGGAAAGAAAACCATTTACATTTTGAACTTCTCTTACTTTTAGCGTCACAATTGTACTGGTAGAGATTAGAAAATACTTTTTCTGCTTCTGAAAGCAGCAAATAAGTTATTCCCTGGGGCGAAATTTTGCTCTCTCTGTAGCTGAAGCTTAATCACACATGCCATTTGCAAAAAAGCAGGCGTCTTGGCCTAGGAGTCAATTGAGAGGTTTACACAGAGGAACAGGCTGGAAAAAAGGAGCCTCTCACTTTCCTAAATTGCTCGCTCAATTAGCGGGCACCGATAAAAATGACCAGTTGCCAGGAGAATCTTACCTTGGAGGTCAATGTGAAAATATTCAAGTAGGGTAATAAAAGGGTATGTTAATGCTCTGAGAATTCAGTGTTCAAGTGCTTCAGGATTAGGTTCCAGAGCCTGGTTTAAAGCTGCCTCATGTTTTCTGACAGTGTCTCCTGGAAGAAAGAAACCTGTAGGACGCCTAGTGCCCTTTCAGAGAACCAATGCTGATGCTGCTGACTGCAAGATAAGCAGGAGTATTTCTGTGATTGTTTTGGTATTTTGATAAAATTAGGTACTTCCTTCCCGCTTTCCTTCCCGCTTTCCTTCCTTATCTGCATTTGTTTGAAAATTAAAAGCAGTAGCGGTGGTTAAACTGGGGCCAAATCTGGAATTTCTTGAAAAAATCTGAGTTGTGTAGATTAAAACTTCTGTTAATATGCAGATATTGCCCTGTGGTGTCTCCTTCTTAGGCCTACCACAGATAACAACAACAACCATTCTTATCTTATTTTTGGTAGTCATGCCCATATCTTAGTTGGCAACACCAAAAGGGAACACCGTTTGTCATTTTCTCAAGAGAGAAGAGCAGCCTGAGATACCCTCTAGAGGGGGTTCTCAAGCCCAGGGTTGAGATGTACTAGTTGGACAGTATGCTGATGGCCATGAAATCAACTGCCATGGTTTGTACCTGTCCTGTGGCGTAAATTAGACTTCAGGCTCTGGCATTGTCTGGCAGCTGTTAGGAGTAGTAATTAATGGGAAGGGTCTGACTCTTCTTCCCTGCTTTCACACGCAGTCCAGAGGTTCAAGTAATTTTTGTCCATTTTGAGGGCGTGTTCACAAATGGGTTTGCTTTTTTTTAGTATAATAAATGAAAATCAAACATTGGCAGGATTTAGTAGTATTTGGAAGTTTTATGAAATTGACAACTTCTCTTGATTGTTTGAGGGACTGTACAATGCTTTACTGACTGACACAGAGGACTGGCTTAGTGTTTCAGCCTTGTGCAAGTGGTTGCAGACTTTTCACCAAGTCTCTTACCCCATGGAGGGAGTGAGTGAGCCCTTCAGTCTGGTAAACAGCTGCATGGTATTACAGGGATGCATACCACGTATTCCTCAGCTTCCAAATGCCTGTGCACCAAATCTGTTCCAGCACGTGACTGGGATGTGTAATTTCTAGTAGTGAATTTGTCAGTTTTCTCAAGAAGGCAGAAAAAAAATGCAATGACTTGTTTTTATATATGCTTTTGAAACATTACTCTCAAGTTCATCTCACTTGATGTTTTTTGCAAGCACCCTCAGACTTCTTCCTTCGTTTGCAATCTAGTCCTATCTAGCAAAACAAGAAAGAGGATGTTTCCCGTGAGAGTCAGTCAGCAGTTAAAGTGTTATTCTATGTGAATAATAGAATCTACAAAGAAATATTTTATGTGTATATTGGATTTGTATCCACACGCACATGGACATACGCTGTTTGTTATACGAAGGCAATCCCATTTGGTTTTGGGATTTCCAAAAGAGTGATACTTCTTTGCTGAAATAATCATTTGAATTAAGCAGCCAGCTTGCGTGAGCACATTTACTTTTTTTGTTTCTATTAAACTCAAAGGCTTGTAGAGCCCGTTAGGAGTTTAGGTAACTCTTGACAATAGTCATAAAAGAACAAAGTGGCCCAGATATACTCTTTATGTACAGAAATACTTGAGGTATCTTTGTTTCCTGAGTGGCAACATGGATGTGTAGGATCCTGCTGAGTTATCAAGCCACACAGTGTATCACTGTGCTTGAGACATGAATGTCCTCTGCTATGGTCTCTCTGTATCCTGCTTGTTTATTGTGCATGGAATGTGAAGGTCATCCAGCAAAGCCTGGTGCTGCCTTGCTCCCTCAAGAAAGATGTGACTTCTGGCATTGATGTGATTCATGGGGGAAGAGTCATACCATCCAGGATTAGGCAAACTGATTTCCACAGACTGCCTCTATTCTGTGCAGGGAGAAGTGAGCTCAAAGAAAAAGCTGAATTTCAAATCATTCCTGAACACGTTGCAGCCAGTTTTTTTTTTTTCCCCCTAAAACAGTGTTCTCTGACTTTGGCATCTCTTGGGGAGGGGAAGTGGGGCAAGATTTCACATGAGTCACCAGCAGAAACCTTCATACCTGTCAGACTGTGTGATTAGTGTTGTAATCTCCTAGATGTTCTCTGATCCTGAAGCCAGGGTGTGTATTTGTTTCTTTGGCTGAAGAATTTTTGATAAGCACGATGTGAAGAGATGCAAATGTGGTGGAGTGACAAATCAAGTTAAGAAGATGTTGCTAACAATGTTTTCTTGAATAGATTTAAGCAGAACAGGCAGAGACCTAGATGTGACATAAATTGAGAATGACAAAAGAGTGTGGACCAGAATGTTTTTCCTGGAGTGGTCAGTTTAGTGCTTACTGGTTATATCTAAAATAGTTAATATATATAACTAAAATAGTTAATGTGGTTTGTGGTCCACTCTCTATTATCCCTTTTGTTTGAATCCCATAGCCCTTTGTCAACCTGTTTAAAGTGTGTCCATTGTTTAAGTGAAATGTGAGTATCTTGTTGGATATGACAGGGTATGTGTGTGGAAAGTGATGGGGATGCAGTAATTCTGGTCAAGACCAGCTCTGCTGCTTTCAGTAAAATTGGAAAAAATATGTATGCAACTCAGAATTGGATAGAGAGAGGCAGAAGTCAAACATATGTCCAGATTAGGGGCTCAAGTCCCTAGGAAAGTAATGTGAAAAACCCTGCTGCAGGTCTAAGATTTGGTATTGTATTTTTCTAGTATGCGTGGGTCTGGGGAAGTGGTGGTGCTTCTTCAAGGTCTGTGTACTAATTTCATTTCTTTCTGTGTCTGGTATTGAATTTTTATGTCCCTGAAATTTTGCCTGATGTTTTAAGATAATATTTTTTTTTCCTAATGTGATTTATATTTGAACTGACTCTTCTCAAATTGTTCTGTGGAGCCCTTCGAGTCTTTTGTGTTGTTCATGTAGTCATATATCATGGAGCTCATAACTTGTTTGTTTATTTAGTGATTCTCATTCTAATTTTGCTTAGGGCTATTCTTAATGAATGGAAAGCAAATATCAGAATAGAGCAAAGGGTAAAGATCTGATGACAACCTGTGGAGTTGTGTTACGTTCTGTTAATAATAGACACATAGGACTTAGTCTGGGAAAATTTATACTATAATCCAGCAATATAACCAAATCATAATTCATTGGTATATAAAAAGCTCGTCCTGGTTAAAACTGGTTAAAAGTAAAATTAACTTGGTTCATTTTGCTGGAGACACTTTAAGTATCCCTGACACCTGCCATAAGATTTGGCCTACACAATTTTAGGGGTAAATAAGAGTAAAACACTCAGGCAGCTGATAAGAATAAGTCTTCTATTTTGACATTGAGGAGGAATTGGAACTAAGTGATCTTTAAGGTACTTTCCAACCCAAGCCATTTTATGATCGTGTGACATAAGTCTAAGTGCCTGAATGTCAGAAAATTAACATAAATTATTAGGTAGCTATTGGATTTTTATGTGTTTGTGTTATAGTGTGCGTGCTGACCTGAATTTTTTGTTTCTTTTCCCTGGAGAATGTCCCGTTGACTTGTTTTCATGGGTTGCACTGAACGCTCTTCTGATTGCTACGTTACAAATACTTCCAGCTAAATGTATTTCTAATGTATCCAGGTGAAAACCACATGCTTGTGTTGTGCTTCCTTGCAGGGGCTGGTGTCTTCTTCCTCTCTTGCGCCGAAGGAGAGCAGATCAGCTTTCTGTTCGACTGCATCGTCCGCGGCATCTCCCCGACGAAAGGCCCCTTTGGTTTGCGTCCAGTCCTACCAGGTTAATATAGGAAGTATAAAGTAACCGAGCGGAGTAGGAACTTGCCATGTCTCACACTTGCTGCTGCGATTGCAAGAACAGCTTGCAGACGTTGAGGGTGTGGAGAGTGCAAAGTGGTTTTCATTCTGAAATGTCACAGTACAGATTTATAAGCTGAATGTACCCAGTTTCCCCCTGCTGCTCCAGCTCATTCATATTTCTGGTGATATTGCTAACTTTAGCCCTCTCATATTTAACAGTAGTAAAAGATGGCAATTTGAATTGAAAGGACCACTAACCTTAATTTTAAAATTACATATTTAACCTGGATCCATGTCTGCATTGCTATTTTGATAGTTTAATGGAAGACTAGCTTCTTGAGCATTTTGAGTTCATCTGAAACACTGAGTTCTAAGTCTTGTCAACCTTGGAAAGCTTTGTCAGGCCTGCACATCCTATTTCAGTTTTGCAGCTTGAGCTTTTTTTCCTGATGTTTGGGGACTAAATTCTTTTTCCCATTCCATGGTAGATGCTGCATGCACTGTAATGTTCAGAGAGGAAATTGAATGGCATCATAGTAAGCCCCATTGCCTTTTGATTTCAGCAGATGGAATACAATATTGAGTCAGAATTACTGTGTCAAACAGGACAAAAGTGTAGAAATGAGATTGCAAAAAGTATCTGTGACTTGGCAGTGGAGCACAGTGGGAATAGGCTGCAAGAATGGTGGGATTTTTAGAGAATACTTAGAGTTTCTGTTGAAGTGGTTAGGCAGTTAATAAGCATTTGACAGGGTTTTATTGCTGTTGTAAGATTAAGATAATTGCAGGAAGGAAATGTGATGGAGAAGATTAGATCTGGATCTGCAGCTTGTGAAAATAAATTACGAAAAGTTAGTTAACATAAATGCAGTAAACACAAGGCTCAGTTCATGTCTTTTCATAGTTGTAAGACTGAAGTAAATTAAATAATCAAGGAGAGCAGTGGACAGAAAAATCATTCTTCTTGTATGATGATATGTGTTCACATTCCATTAAGTGTAGTGTTCAAAAAAAAGGAAAGAGCAAAAACCCAGCAGAAACACAAAAGTCGGTGTTGATACTTATAGCTTTGCTATTGAATACATTTTTGTACATGTCTAAAACTCATTACGTATATACAACTCCTAAGTCTTTCATTTAACAAAAGATTTTGCCCAGAAAAATTAAGCCTACAAGCAACTATTCTGTTGTACGTTTTTTTATTTTTTTATTTTTTAATTTAAATTTTAGATGGCTCAGTCTTTGAAGAATCATTTTTAGAAGCATGTAGGAATGAATCTGCTTTCACATCTTTGGTTATCAGTTCTGGTGTTTGTGCATTGTTGTGCATAGCCATATACCACATTCCCTTCCCTTCTTCAAGAGCTCTGACCTCACCCAAGTGCATAAAGTGGATATGGAACATCCTGGGGATGATTTGGTTTTTTGTAAGAAAAGACCTCTTTTCTGAGGTCTTTTAATTTCTTTTCTGTGTTTGATGGACTTGCCATTGAAATGAGTTGAAGAGGTACTTGGCCACTTGATTTCCTCTTGTTTCTCTGGACAGAAGTGTTTTATAGGGAGGTATGCTCCTGTTCTTGCAGACTCCTCTCCTTTTTGCCACAGTACCTTCACCCCTTTAAATTTTTTTCCTGTTTATTTTACCCTTGTATCTTCCAGTTTGTTGTCACTCCCTATGGACACATTCATAGAAAAAATTATTTTTAAATATTCTCCTTCATTTATTATGCCATGCAGAAGCTTGCACAGATCTAAGGCACATGCACATGTACAATACTAGTGATTCATCCATAAACTAGTTTTCCTTATCAAGTACATTGTTGCACAGAATGTACTGCATTGCTCGAAAAGGTCAAGTCTACCAGCTGCATACTGTATCTGTCAAGTATTGAAATTCACCCAACCTTTTGAAAGGATTAGCTATTAGATGGATTAATTATCTGTACACGTCAGGTAATTAGATCAAGACTTCCAGATTAAGGATTCTACCAAGACACATCTAGTCGATGTTATTAATATTTACTCTGGTGCAGAATGCTACACACCCTCAACTGTACTCTGTGTATGCAATGTTCTGCTTTTGTGTAATAAAAGCTTTTAGAGAAAGCAACCTCCTCTTCACAGTTTGCTATTTGAATTTGGCTTCTTGCCGTTGTCTGTACCTTTCCAGCGTAAACGTGAGGTATACTTGAAGCACTCTGGTATTTCCAAGGAAGGAAAACTCACAAAGGGCAGCTGCACAGGGAAAGACCATAATATGGTAAAAAAAGTCACACTGACGGTGTTGGACACCAATACCCACAAGACAAGTATAATCTATAAATGTTAAGCAGTCAACATCTGTGTTGTCTGTCTTTGTAAAAAAAGAGTAATGAATGTACATTCGTGTACAAACAGCTCAACCATATGGTTAAAAGGAGTGCTGAAATATTTATGTATTAGCATGAAATTAATAGGAAGTGGTAGAGACTGGTTTGAAGAGGATGGAAAATGATCAATTTTCTTACTTTTACTTGCCATAGTGATTCTTTAAACAAATATAAAATACCAGTATCCAAATGGAGTTTGTAAACTGCATGTGCAAGGGATACTTGCTCAAGGACAATATTCTCCTTTTTGGGATTTTAGTTTTAAAACATGTACCTTATTTCCTTAGAAGTAAGGTGTTCTTATCACACAGATACATGATTACTGTATGTAATTTATTATGTCTTCTATAAAATATGTGATGAGAATCCAGTGCAGTGGAACTCATAAACTTGACTGAACATTGCAAAGTGTCACAGTCTGGTGTAATCTCTCATGGCAGATCCTGCTTTGGACATCAGGTTATACTAGAGAACTCCTGAGATCCCCTCCAAACTGAATTATTTTGTGATGTTTTGGAAATGGGTATCAAATTACCATTCTCCTGGTAAAATATAACTGCGTAGATCCAAAATAGAATGGAAAAGGAAAGGAGCATTAGATGTTTTACACTTTATTACTGGTGGTACTTACTTTGGGAGTCCGTTAATACTTCAGAACAGTCCTATTGATAGCTCCATTAGCAGATTGGAGGTTTTGATTTATTAGAAGCTGGATGATGAGGTCTCATTAGAAAAACCTGAAGACATATGGCATTGAGTGGGAATGCGAAGGTAGTGTAGGTAGTGTAGGTATAAGTATCTGTAAATGTTTTTAGGCAGTGTAACATTTTAAATAAAGGACTCAAATGAGTGATGTGATATCTTTGGATGGATTTTTTTCCTCAGCTACTAGTTGGACGATAACTGCTATAATTGGCTCCTAGCATGGTCTCTTTTTTTCTTCTTTTTTTTTTCTCTTGAAAGGATATTTCGAAAACAGACCAGAGAATTTTACATTCTATCTTGACAGAAGTCTAGATGTTGTCTTAGTAGTGAATCACTGACTGCATGGTTTGTAATCTATACTACATTTGCATGCATGTTATTTGACAAACGTTTGTTCATCTGGGGTTTGTTGAACTCCTTTTTGCTAGCAAGATTCATGTTGAGTGCCAGACCTGAACACAGCAAAGCCCCAACGATAGCAGTGGGCAGACCAGTACTCTCTAAACCTGACTATGTGACAGTCTAGTCTTGCAATCTGGAAGGACCCCAGGTGTAATATGGATAGTCTTGATGCTCTCTTAATTTTGGAAGTTTTTTCAGGCTGCTTTGTGACTGACTGGAAGTGTACAGTGCTGCTTGCTGAGGATCTATCTGATGCTCTTTCTTTTGGTTGAAGCTTGATATACCTTTGGCCATTGCAAGACAGCTCTGTGGCTGCCTTCTGCAGTATCTGTACCAAGTGAATCCTACTCAGACTTTTAGGACATCTTTTCATTCCTCCAGACATCTTACAAGGTGTGGAGATGTTAGCAAGAAGGTGAGGGTCCAGGCCTGGTTTACAAATGTGCCTACAGTTACACAGGAAGAAAGAAAGGAAAGATTTTTAGCCTAACTTATCTAATTTTGTTTAATGAAATAATTAATATTGCATTTTAAAGATGCATATAATCAATTAGGTAGCTTCTGACTTGAGTGGATACAATACATTTTTTCCTGACAGGCGCTTATTGAATAACCTTGGAGCTTTGAATTACTGTGACACTTTATTCGTGTGTTACCAAAGCATTCAAAATCTCCCACGATGAGCAGCTGATGTGGCTTTAATGAGTACCCACCAACGTAATATAAAAATAAAATCTCCATCAGAGGCATTTTTAGTCCAACTAAATTTGATGTAATCATTCCCCTTTGCCCTAAAAGATAATTTAAGAAGATTTCAATGACTGCCTCGTACAAAAGAATTTTTCCTCATAGCAGGGGATCCATTTTTGTTTGGAAAACGATAAAACGTTTTATTAATTGGAGGACCCGAGTGAATCTAACCACCTAAATTTCACGGGAGCACATCAGGTGACAGGATACATTTGTTAGGAACTTGGGAAATAAAGGTACTAATTGCTCTTAGAGTTGTTGGAGCTACTGTCGGATGTTGTGTGGGCAGAAGGTGTGTGAACTTCCTTGGACAGCTGTCCCAGTACTGGTCATGCTCCTTCTGTCCTCCCGAGTTACTAATATGATGAATTGCCATTTGTTTATTTGGAGGTTGTGTATTGTGCATGCACAAGGCATAGGATGATGCCAACAAATCCAGCTTTGCTGTTGAAAAAAACCTTTCTTTTTATAAGTTTTAAGCCATAATTCTACACTCATAGGACAGGAGGTCATAGGTTATGCACTCCTGTAAGGACTGGTCCCTAAAAAGTGGCTGCCAATGACTTCAGTCCAAAGTCTGATCTCGTAGCAAGAGCTCCTGATTAGAGCTTGGAAGTCTGTAACCAAAACTACTTGTATAAGAATCTGCTGCTTCTGGGGAACAGTAGTATCTGTGTTTTCCATAGAAGTCTGACTTATTAGCAGAGAAGATTAAAGGAAAACAAAGACTTAGGTAAGACTAATAGATAATTATTTTTAGCATCTACCCAAGTCTTAGAGTCTGTATGTGTTTGGCAGGTTTTGAAGCTATTTCTCTAGATATTTCCTAGTACTTGCTGAGAAAGGTCCTTCTACTCAATCATCCATAAAACTCGGCAATGAGAGGTCACAGTACATAAGTATGTACCAAATTTTATACACACCTTTTATACATGGGCAATCCTTAGGGGGAGGTTTAACCAAAAAATTATCAGTCCTGTTGGACACACAGGATGCCTTTGGGTTTCATGTTGTTGGGTAAAACCTGTTGTTTCTGTGGCTGT
>JAYRBT010000139.1:64302584-64323313 GCA_036023395.1 Myiotriccus ornatus | reverse complement strand
CTTTATACTCAAAGTGCTCTTAGAACATCTGTGTTGAACCTTTTTTGGACATAAGGGCATTTAATAGATACAGCAGAGTAACATTAAAAAATAGTTTCAAGCAGCTGCTTGTGACACTGTATGCTACTGAACGGATCCTTGCATAGACCTGTCTGGGTTGCACCGTAGGTGCTGGTGGCCAGATACTGTGTTTTCCTTTGGCAGATATCCACATGGAAGCACTGGGGGTTTTGTTTGAATACCCAGTTACACAGGTTTGAATTAGTCAGTGCTCAGGATGAGTTGTCTTGCAGTGTAAATAGGAATGGAGACCTAACAAAATAATCCCCATCAAACAGTCCTGTTTTCTATTTTTAAATTTGGAGGGTGTCAAGTACTGTTTTAATGGGGAGACACAGAGGTCCCACACCCTGTTATTGCCTTGTCCCTGTTAGAATACCTTTGGTGTCCAGTGTATGTTGTTACAGATGGACTGTGTGTGTCTTGCTTTTTCTGCTAATCTTACCCAGACTGCACACTTTCTTCTACATGAGAAAGAAAGTTAGAAATTCCAGCATTGTTGCTTCTGTTCCTGTGATGCACTCAGATTTATCCAGGGCAGGTCAGACAGTGAATATGGTGAGGGAAGAGAGATGTGGCAGCTTCTTTCTTAGAGTAGTTAATAATGTAGAGGGAGCTACCATGGAGTTTCAGCTCATCTGGCAGTGTTCCTTCCACTGCTTGTGAGTTTGTTTTGACTGCTGTGTTGGCAACATCATACCCAAGTCTTTTAAAATTAAAAGACCTGGGATGATAATGAATCTTTTCTTTCATCATTACAGCTGATTTTTGTCTTATTAACTCAACCACAGCAATGCCTAGCCTTTGTCATCCTTTTTTTTCCCCTCTTATTAAGTGATTCAGTGTTTTTGTGTTGTGGTACTACTACCCAGTTGATCAGACGTACAAGAACAGTGGCTGTGAAGAAGCTAATCTGTTTTATCTGTCATTAATTACTTTCCCTGTGTATTAATAAGAACTACTGAAACTTCTGATGTTGAACAAGTTAGCAGACCATGTCCTTTGCAACTGCTGAACATGACACACTTGTCAGTGCTATTTGAAAGAATCCATAAGGTTTCTCTTGGGATAATGGTTATGCTTACTTCCAGCAACTGTCTTTATTGTTGTGCCTGGCTGGAAACAAATGATTTAAAGGAAATGGGCCTGTTTTACTGATGAAACTTCTTCCACATTCTGTGTAACTTTTGGTTTTTCTTTTTTTGTTGGAATACAATGAGCCTTCTTCAGTGAAATAGTTTCAGCTATAATGGCAAGCTCACTAAAATGTATGGGGAAAATCCCTGATAGTACATTTTAGGAGTGTTTTATATTATTCTAACTTGTCTTTTATTAAATATGAACACAGAGAGCCAAAAGGTTGCTTATTTTATCTCTGACTTCTGATCTTAGTTACCTTCTGAACATCAAACTTAAAAGTGAAGTCTTTATAAAAAGATGATCTGGATTGGAAGGTGTCAGATTAATAGCTATGACACGGTCTTAGTGTTAAAATTCCCGGTGAGTTCAGTGAATTCAGGACACAATTTACAGGTCAGTTTAGCTTTCACATCATCTAGACCTGCTGGATGCTAATTATTTCTGTAGCTGTTGCCTTTGGTGCTGTGCTCTTCAGTGTTCTGTCCCTGGTGGTAACTATTACAGACATTGGGTATAATCTCTGAAAATCTTTGACACATATAATTTTAATTTAGTGTGTAGCACATCTCCAGGATATGCGAAAGGCAGATTGTCCCATACATTTTTCCAATCAGCATTTCAAATGTAAGAATATCTGGCATAAAAATGTCTTTTTTTCTTTCCTCCTTCTTATATATTTTCCATGTTTCCTCCTTTATTTGTTTGTTTATTTATTTTCTGTTTCCTTTTTGAAGATCCAAGTACAAATCCAGCCTATTCAGAAGAAAGGTTGGCTCACGAAGCTTTGCAATTAGAAAAGCACTTGAGCTTGCTGTCTCATACAAGTCGCCAAGGCAGTGGAGGTAAGAAGTATCTTTAATAAAATAAAAATAAGTATCTTCCTTCCTTCTCAGGCTTTAAAAGTGAGCATATGTTATAAGATGTGGAACTTAAAAGAAAAATAGAGAAATGGTCAAGACGTTTGATTACCTGTAAAAATGCTCTTCTTCCAAGTATCAGTGAGGAAAAAAAATTCTTGCAATATATGCATAAATGAATCACAGAAGATCTTTTTGTATATAGATATGTAAACATTTTTATAGCAGTAGTATTCTCATTTTTTTTGTACAGTTATGTATGTTTGTATTTTGATACAGTAATCTGATGAACTATGGAAGTAAAATATGTTTGAAAAGGGGAGAACTTGGTGCATAAACCTTAAAAATCTAGCTTTGAATGCATTATATCCCACAGTATGGTAGGGTTAAGGCAAAGTAACGTACTATTGCATTTTATTTTTCCTGTGGGGTTACAAATTATTGCAGGAATTCTGGCTTTCTGACAGCAGTTCCATTTACAAAAAACAGATGGAATCTCAGGGTCCTTCCTGTTTGTACATACTTGCCATGCTTCAGTCTCTTGATTGTGTTTTAAATGCAGTTTGATGTGTTTTCTTCTCTTCTAGGAGATGACAGGAGTCTTTCAAGCTCGTCTTCAGACACCAGCCACTCGGATGTCAGCGTTGGGAGCAGATTGACAGTTTGGCCTGAGCAGTCTTCAGCCAGCACCTCTCAAGAGAGCCATGGACTGGCAGCTGCCAAGGGCATTCATCTTGGGGAAGAAAAGACCCTTCCAGAAGGGGCACGTGGCACCACTAAACCACCTCCGAAACCCCTCCGATCCAGACAGCTGCAGGAAATAGGTCGTCAGAGTTCTTCCGACAGTGGAATAGCTACTGGTAGTCACTCTTCTTACTCTGGAAGCTTCTCTTCCTATGCTGGGAGCTTGGACATTTGCCACGGTGATGAGTTTGGGTCATTGCTAAGCTTGCCATTGAACTTTCCTTCGGATCAGAGTTTATGTACTTGTCCTCACAGCGAGTCCCAGAGAGGTGTGGGATCAGAGTATCAGGTTCCCAGCTCTCTCAGACATATTTATGATATACCCAGGAGCGTGTTACAGGCAGCTGCTAAAGATGTGCAACAGAAGAGTGCAGACTCTACGCTACCCAAGGACCAGGCCCTGCCACCTCAAGGTGCTAGTGACCCAAAACTGAGACTACCACACTTGGAAGCACGGAGGGCACCTGAGCACAGCCAGGACAGGGGGAGGCCTTCATCCTTACTCGCAGAAAGCAGCAAGGACTCAAGTGATGAGACATATGTGGATTTTGTTTCAAGGTGGTCAGACACAAAACCACAAGGAGAGGTGTCAGACTCCAAAAGTAGTGAGTTGTCACCACCTGGTGGGGCCTCAGCTGACCCCTGTGACACATGTAGCCCCCACCTTGGGATGACAAGAGCTCTTTTTTCAGCTTGTCCAATCTGTGGTGGACTAAAGGTAAATACCTAAGACTGAGCAGATGCTAACAAACCTTAGTTAATACAGCATGATTAATTTAAAATTACTTAAGTTGTAGGTCATAAGTAATATTGTTTCCTTTATAGTTTGAACAGGTAATAACTTTTTTGTGTTGCTCATGGTCGAATGCAGAGGCTTAACACATGGTTTCCTCAAACTCTGGGACTGGTCAAGGAAACACTGAACAGCATAGGCCACCAATTGTTATTTTTAAATTGGCCAGTTTTGGCTGTGGGTATATGTGAGTGAAAGAGAGAGGTTTTGCACCCACTGAATTTGTCATATAATAGCAAGCACAAAGGATATTGGTCTGTCTTGCTGCTGGTATTTACAAAGAAGAAAGGAAGGAGGTCAAACAGTATATGCTGGCTCTTAAGGTGACCAGAGTGCGTATTTTTATTTTGTTGGTGTTTTTCTTTTCTTTATCAATGTAGTTTGAGCATTGCATAAGAAGCCAGATTAGCCAAATTTCTCACTGGAGAAATACAGGATGGTCAACTCAGCATGGCAATCCATAGCAGATCAGATAATCCAGTATTGTGATTGGCCGATGACAGATATTCTAGGGGAGGGACACAAAAGCTCATTAGCCAGTCTATAACCAGGACAGCTTATTTTTATCACCAGTCGCATTGAAGACTTAAAACATAAGCTCTGGAGATTCATATGTCTTTATAACCACATTTGCCAGCGTCTGTGACTCTGATATTGTTAAAAATTCTTTTTGAACCCTGCTACATTCTTGTCTTTTTATGGCAGTAAGCTTTATGCATCAATTATACACTGCATGAAGAAAATATATCTTGTTTCTATCCATTCTGGAGAAGACTTTGTTTTTCTTTTTTTGTGAATGTGCTTGCTAAACTAGAACTGGGTAAAGCTGCTTGTATTAGTAAGCTGTTGAAAGGCTGTGAAGGTTAGAGGGAGTGCTCAAATTAGAGAATGTGCGAAGCAAGGATTCAGCAAGAGAGAGTTCTGCTTGAGGAATTAAGTGCTGCCATTGAAGTGTGTGCATTTAATTAAGCATTTAAGATTACATAAATCACTGCTGTGAAAAGGGCTTGAATGCATAGTAGGTGATGAAAGAAAAATTAAATGGTTATAAATTTGAGGGATTATTTTCTTCTCATGAGGTGTTTTATGCATTTGGATCATTGACTGCCTTGATTTCTAGAAGGGCTCTGGGTTGGGATCAGAAAGCTCAAAGGTGTCTTTGTAACAGGCAGCGAGGAAAGAATTACATAAAGTACAATTAGCTCACATGGTCTAAATGTTTGTGGGTGATCCGAATTGTTAGTTTAGAAACAAATTTATCAAATCTTACCCTGGATATCTGTGGAAAACAGGAAGCTGAAAGGGAATGTTCCATTGTATATCTTCAAAACCATTAAAAGCTTAATTATGTCACTAGTTTCACTTCCTGTTGACCCCCAACGACATAGGTATCCATGTCTTTTATTGCAAAGTGCTGTCAGGTTTCACAGTGTTTCTAGCTGCCCTAATAATACAAGGTGGCAAGAATTCCAGGTATTGTCAATATTTAAACAAATTTAGTAATAAACAGTGCTGCCATACTCTAACTTTTATTTTAGCATGAGATGTGCACATCTGCTGTTTTTTGTTTTAAATACCTATTTATAAGCAGTCAGGAAAGAAGTCTCATTAAATGGATTGGTTCATGGGTTTGTTTTTACTTTTGAAAGAAAAAATAACCTTTTGATACATTCCCCTGACCTGTGAGGATGAGTTATTTTAGCAGCATTTAACGGACAGTCTTTTGTGTTTCTCATGATGAATACAGTGAAAGCACAAGTCCATTCACTGTAACTAAAAAATAATTCTTATTCCTTGTGCTCTGAACAGGATATGATTAAGATGCAGTTAGGGCCAGGAGGAGTTGATTTATGGATTAACGAAGATACCAGGTTTTCATGTTCGTTCAAATTCATGTTCCAAAAGCTTTAGTGTGCCAGTGTTTGGAGTTCCTTTGCAATTTCAAGTTAAGCTGTTAATTAAATTGTGTTAATGGTTTTTAAATGCCTGCTGTGTAAAGTGAGTAAGTGACCAGAATAGAGGAAAGTCTACAGCAGTAGTTACGGATAATTAAGGATATATTTGTTTGTTTTCTGCCCTGTATGTAAACTTTGGCAAATGGAGGTCAGGTTTGGGCATGTTGTGTGTGCACGTTGGAGTTCAGCATGTGAAGACTTGGAGACAGGTTGCAGGATGAAGACATGCATATGTGGAGAGCATAGTGGTGTTCATGATTGGGACTGACTTGTTAATAACCACCTGCTCCACTAGTGACAAGGACGATGAGGAGCACAGGGAGAACATACCCTGGGAAAGCACCAAGGCTCAAACAGAAACAGGGCAAGAAAGCCTTTGTGTTTCACTCTGCATGACGAATAGAACCAGCATGAAGAGAGTCAGCAAATATTGCTCCTATAATTTCTGTATTGTATTTCATATTAGACATTGGAGGTTAATAAGCAAGCATGCAGGGTGTTTTGCTTTCCGTTGTACGTAATTGTAGTGTGCTCAAGATGCTCCTTTACAAACTTCACAAGGTGTGCCTTTGCTATGTAATTTTGCCTAGTTGATTTCAGTGCTATAGATGATTACAGAGATGAATTCATTGTGCATTGTAAGTATAATTTAAGCTCAGAATGTTGGATTGTTATGGGATTTCTGAGTAAGCTGTAGAGATTTATTATTGGACTTATTACATTTTCAACTACTTAACTAATACTAATTTGATGAATTTCATTGTATTCTCGTTGCTCTGTAACTTCATTTGATGCTATAGTTTAAGAAATGATGTCAACATTTTTTATAGGGTGTCTTTTTTTTTTTTTTTTTTTTTACACCACCATTGTTTGTAAATTTTCTTAGAAGTCTGAAAAATAAAATTATTTTCCAACTGGTTTTGTCCTTTTCCGTCTGACAAGTACTGGCTTTAGTTTTACTTTGCTTTTTGCCCCTTGACCTTCATCTCCTTGCAAGTTGAATTAATATGGAATGATTATGGCTGTCTCTTCATACTACTTAGCATAATACTCAAATCACTGTTGACAGCTCGAAATGTGCCTATTAGTAGGAATTACATTTATGTATGTCTAGCCAATGCTAAACTCATATTTATGTCAGTGGGAGTTCTTATTTATGTAGAAATATAGTCTTGATTACTGCTTTGGTAGTTGACTTGCCATGATAGAGACGAAAAGAACTTGTCAGTTTGTGTGTGGCTGTTGTCATCAATCTGTATTGGTATTCAGCCACCTACTTGAGTTGATCTTTTTAAAATACCAAAACCGCCTGGGAGAGAATGGTCCCAAATTAGGAACTGGTCTACCCAAATACTCTCTGAGATACTAGTATGGTTCCTGCTACCACAATAACTATATGACTGAAACTTTGAATCTTTCAGCACATCTATAGTAAGTGGAAATGTGGAAATGTTGTGGTCATGATGGACAAAAGAGTTTAGGAGTTTTGTCAGGCAACAGGATCCACAGTGCTGAGGGGCTAAGAACCCTTCCATACGCAGTATCAGGAGAACTGGGCCTTGGGGGGATGTGGATCTCACTTTGAGTGGGGAATTGCTTTGTTTAGGTGATAGAATATTTAACTCTTTTAGTCTGTCTTGTAGAAACTGCTTTATTTTGCATTACAACTCTAAAGGAAGACATGCATGTTTGTAGTGTGATCCTTGAGCAGGCTCTTTACTTGTGTATTTAGTCATGCACCACCATGTCCCCCTTCCAGAGCTTGTTAATCACCTGCAGCCTTGGATGAATGCAGAGTCCCTTTGTAGATCTAGAGCAACTATGAATATCTGTGTGTCCCTTGTGCACTTTAAACCAGGGAGAGACTAAGCCTAGAGAGAAGAAAGGCTGATGTGTCTTCAAGTAGAGAAGGGGCTTGAAGTCTAAAAAACATCCTCCACTGAGGTCTCTTTTGAGGTCTTGCTTGGACTGATTTTACCAGGGTTGTAAGGAGCCTGTAAGTGGGTTGGGAATACAGCCTTGGTCTTCCAAATCCCATTCAACCCCCTTAACCCTGGAGTTAGCTGGTGTGTCTCCTTTCATTGTAGATGCTACTTTTGAGAGCCGTGAAAGAGAAGGCCTGTAAGGTGTTACCTTGTATATAGCAAAATTTGAGAAATAGCAACTTCAAGACTACATGGCTACACCTGTGTAACTGAGAATATTTTAACTTTTTTTGGCTTTTAGTCATGCCCTTCTCTAATGTACGACTAAAACAGATACTAAAGAAATCACAATATGTTGTTATCTATCTACAACTTTATTGTAGCAGTTCCTTTTCTGTTGGAGTCATTACCTCTTTCCCCACGAGACCAAACACCTTATGTGTTTATCTTGTAGTGTGTTTATTGCCATGCTTTCTCTGAAAGTGTGGGAATGATTATTTGTAATTGCGCACCTTTTACATCTCTTTTCAGAGATTTTTCTTTTTTACAGTATTGATGTGTTATGCTGTAACATTTTATGCTTCCTCCCACCTTTAAAAAAAGCTAAAGGCTGTCTAAATTCTCAGCTGAGAAGAATGCATTTGTCATCTTCTACAGCGTTGTTGCTACTTGTATCTGCTTTAATGTCAGAGCTCTGGGCAGTTGGGCAACACACATTCTGTTAAAACTATAACAGGAACAGTTTGCACCTCAGAGGAATCTGGAAGTTGGTTGTCAGTATTGACCCGAGTGATGGTGTGTTTGTGAGGCTCTTCTGTACTTTGATGACCCTTGATTCTGGGTCTTACTGGCTTTTGGCATGAATTAGAAAACTTGCTCTTGTGCTCTCTTCTTTTAAGATTTAATTACAGTTTTTTTTCTTTGAGTCTTGACTGCGCTACATTAACCTGCAGTGACATCTTCCATCACATGTGTCAGCACTAAATAAGGTGTCTGGACTGGACAATGATTTGGCAGTCTGGCATTTTACTTACACTACAGTTATTGTAAAAGGCTCTAAAATTTTTACAATAACATAGTGGGGTTTTTTTTTGACTTTTCATGGATTCAAAAGCATCTTAAAACCCACCTATTCTTCATCTTTCAGCTTTCTGAAATAGAAGAAACCTGTCACCGCTGCTGCTCTTGACAATGAAATGCAGTAATTTCTGGAGCTGGCTGTGCTGACAAAAACACACAGCACTGCAAATGAGAGATGGGAGAAAAAATATGTTCTCCAGTTGAAACTGAGAGAGGAAAGGGGATAAAACAGGTGGGGGTAGAATCAGGCTTAGATCTAGATTTGTTTTGTTTTCCTTTCTGTAGTTTTGGCCAGGACTACAAATCTCTTGTAGGGTTGACTCCCATCCTCCTACAAAGGTGCTGTCTGGTCTGCTTATGCACTGTGTTGTGACATTGCTTACCATCAGCTTGCAGGGAAGGAAGATTTATTTTTTTCCTCAGTTTACCACTGTTATTGAATATTATAATGCTTCTTGGCAACAGGCTTCACTCCCAAGTAATCAGGAAAAGACCCGGTTTCCTTTTATATTGCTATTGTGGGTAAGGGCTCATATATGACCTGACTCTTCCAAAGGTTTGCATAGAGAAGGTCACTTTCAATGGGCAAGACTCTGGGTTTGAGATGTCACAGTAAAGTACAAGACATGCCAACCCTAGCAGAACTGTGCAGATCTGTTTTCAGCCATGTAGGAAGCTGCCTTATCTCTTAGCTAAAAAATTATACTCACGGTACTCTTCATCTGTAATGAAAGAATCCTCACAGCATTTGTGCAAGGAATAAAGGTTCTAATCTAAATTCAGAATAATAAGAATTAAGCTCATGGCACTTCTTGGGATCAGGCACTATGGGGAACAGAAAGCCTGTAATGGTCTGTAATGGGAAAAGAAGTGCCTGCCACAGAAGCCCTGGTGAGTGAAAAGATAATAATGTCAAGAGAAGAGAGCATCTTTTGTACATGAGGGGATGTAGACAATGCAGCTCAGCAGAGTTAATTCTTCTGTACCCAGCAGAAGTGTTGCTGGATTGCTTTTGTCAGAGACCCATGAAGATATTGAAAAACCACAGAATTGACCTTCTATACCCATCTGAATGATCAAATGGAAAAATTTTCTTCCTCCCCCAAATACAATCAAGCTGGATACTAGCTTTTATTATTCCTAATAATGATGGCTACTTCTTCCTCTGTTGGGAGCAGTAACTTTTCTGAAGAGAGAGAAAGAAATGCTTTGAAAGAGAATGCCTTATCTGACAATAAAAGCTGGAAAAAATTACTCCCTTTAGAATGTAAAGTTTATGAGATTTTTGTTTTTGATCCAGTTGTAAAGGAGACTTTTCTGATCACTAGGAATGTGGCCAAAATGGGAAAATGGAAATTTTTCTCTCTCTCTCTCTTTTTTTTTTTTTTTTCTTCTAAATAGAAATCTATTTATTTCTGGAAAAATTCAACAGAATCCTACAAAGTGCTAGAAAACACTTCCTTTCTTTAGTTGCTAAAAACCAGAAAATAGAATTCACCTGCAGAGGAAGGAAACACAAAAAGACATAAAGCATAGATTACATGGAACTGAACTCAGGGGAAGCAAATAACTCCAGTGGCAGCCCTGGATTAAGATTCCCAAGTTTTACTCCCATGTCATCCATCTCCTTCTGAAAGATCATAAACAAGTTTACTTTCAAAAAATCCTCAATTCCTTGACTTACAAACATTTACAATGGTTTTAATGTCTGCTAACATTCTATTTTTAAGATTGTGGATTAAAGGAGGCTAAAAAGAAAATATTTTGTTTTGATTAACAGTCACTGATATCAAAGTAACTGCATGGCTCAGAAGGAATTGGTGAGTGTCAGTAGGATAGCAATCATTTGGATGGGATGTCTGGAGGGCTGACAGCAGCTCACTGTGAGTAGATGAGAGGACTGAAAATAGATGCTCAGTAGGGGTGTGACCTTTCCAACCAGTCGTTTTTTGACAGAGCCACTTAAAATTGGAAGCATGCAAATTAGGAGGATGAAATGTGTTCCAGAAAAATTAAACAAAGTCTGCTTGAACTTGTCCACAACGCATAACAAGACATAGGAGTGGAATTAGTTTTCATAATTCAAGATATTTATGGAAGTGCTTTCAATATAGCTGATAATATAATCAGATTAGATCCAAAGGCATCAGTTGTGTAGAGGTTGTGATGTAGGAAAATTCTTACTGTTTTCCATGTTATTCTGCAACCCTATACTACGTTGTATTACTTTGTTCATTAAGAGCAAATATTTTTTTCCTAATATTATTAGCAAAGTTTAACGACATCTTCATATAGGTAATGAAATTTTGGCATTTGTTAGCATGAAAATATGTGGCAACACATCTCCTGAATAGAAAAATGTTTATTGCCTGTTCCACTGAACCTGCTCCATGAACCAGTTTGAGGAATGGATCACTGAAGGATATTTTTATGTTCAGAACTGAATGAATACTTTCTCTAGGCAAAGAAATTAGTAAATGTGCATAAGCCATTCTGATATAGAAATCCCTACCAGTTTTCGGGATGGACTGTTTTAAAGTTGCTTCGTGATTTTACGTATTGCTTTACTATGCATAGGTCTGTGTGCTTCTGCTGAAATGCTGGGGAACTTGTCTGGGGGAGAAAAGAAAGCAAATTCTTTGTAGGTCCATACAGAAGATAAGGCTGCCAAATTTCCCTCTAATGCAACCCTACAGTCCT
This sequence comes from Myiotriccus ornatus, assembly GCA_036023395.1. NCBI lineage: Eukaryota > Metazoa > Chordata > Aves > Passeriformes > Tyrannidae > Myiotriccus > Myiotriccus ornatus. The sequence continues at coordinate 64,312,059 of JAYRBT010000139.1, read as the reverse complement.
GCCCAAAATGTTCCACTGAGCAGAAGACTTACTGCAGACTTCAGCAGCTTTCCTCTGACACTCTGAGAAGCGGGGCCACTGAAATCAGTGTAACTGAAGTGTTCACTTTGTAAGAGAATTGTTCTGCATGTGACTTTAATAAGACGGATCTGTGATATCTAAGAGGAGCAGACTTCAAACCCTGTCCCGTAGTGGAAGAGTGGAGTTGATTGCTCTGGACCTCAGGAAATACAGAAGGAATCCATAGTGAAATCTTTTGTTCTTGCTCTGCCTGGCTTAGTGTTGGATGCATTTGACAAACCTGCCCATTGTGCTATAGAGCTGGTTGTCTGTGGCAGATTCCTGGCAGGAATTTGTGAAGGCAGAGTGGTGTTTTGAGCACTGTCTCACTTTACATAAAGAGTGGTAGGAAGCTTGAGATTTGGACTGATCCAGGAATTTCGTGTTAGGATTTTATTGTTGTGGCTCTGACCAGCTTACCTCGGTCTACCTAACTCCATAATATCTGTATCTGGATCCTGATTGCTTCCCAAGGCTATTGTCAGGACTGATGGGATGGTGTTTCTGCAGTACTTTGGATGTGGACAATAATTCTATACAAGTGCTAGAGATTACGTTAAATGCAATATTTTCCAGGCTGCAATGAGAGAGACAGAAAGTTCTGATTTGTCTTTCAAGTGAACCATGTACAGAAAAGGAAATCTTTAATAAGAGTAGCTAAAGGAGAAAATCAACCTGCAAGGGTGAAACAGCTGCTCCACAATTTTTGTTTTTAAAAGATGGCAAATCTATCACTAATTTCAAGAGAAATTTTTTGTGTGAGAAATTGAGCTTGAATAATGGTGTCTTTCAAGAACTGCAGTTACTGGAAAGTAGTTATTAATGCAGGAACCTTTACACTCAGTGGATTCAGAAATTCTATGACTGAGGACATGACAGTTGAAAATCAGTTCTTTCTAAGAATGGGATTAGCCTGAGGGCTAAGCAGTTTTTTAGCATTTAGAAAGGAGCAAGTTATCAAGAACATGCTTGAGGATGTGACTGAACTTCAAGCTGAGTTGTAACAACAGAGGGAGAAAAAAAACCCCATAATTGTATTATGTTTTGTTAATTTATTTTTTTTTTCTAAAATCCTTATGAATTTGCATCAAATCCTTATGGCTTGCATCAAATCTAAGTTTGCAAATGTTGTTGATGCAGTGCCTTTTTTTTTTTACTCAGCTTTGAAACTCTGGGTCAGAACGAGGGTGACACAGTGAGACCTCAAAGTTACAGCACCTGACCAACTGAGCAAATCTTTTTTACAGTGTAAATAAAGCTCTTTATCCCACTGTTTACCAGTTGCACACAAACTTTTCTGTTCCATTCCTAAATGACATTGCAGAGGAAAGGACTTCCTTGCATTCTGGCCATCCTTGTTAGTGTAACTGCATTTTGTGTCTTGAAAAACTAACTTAACTTCACGCAGTAACTCAGCCCGTGAACGTAGGATGGAATTATGGGGAAAAATGTTATGTGGAGCTACTGTTGTTTTTCCATTCCCTCGGGTTCAGCTCCAGTGAAGTTTGATGCATCAATGTGTCTCTAATGACATGAAATTCGTGTCTTAATTGTGTGTGAAGTTAGACTGAGCTGCCTTGGGTGGGATGGAGATGTTAAGATCAAAACAAAGGGCTGTGATCCATAGGATAAATGAAAGCCAGGGTGGGGTGAGTGAATACCAGAGTCTTACATATGGGCTTCTAGGCTGCAATAAAGTGCATTTACTGCATGCAAGCTCTGCTAGTATGTCCTGCTTGGTATTATCTTTTATGTATTTCCATGTATCTTTTCCCAAAACAGGGTAGATGAAAGGAAGCAGACCTTGAGACTTTCTCTGTAACAGTTCAATCCCACACAAGTCCAAAGGGTAGATGGAAAAGGGGCTTTAAAGCTGACTTTGTGCTCCTAAGTCTTGTCACATGAGGGTATCGGGCTATGCACAGGATAAAGTGCAGCAGCCAGCTGTCAGTCAACTAAAATGACTGTTTCAACAGCTGGGAATCAGTGGGACATGAACTCTGGCTGTGTTCCCTCTGCCCTAGCCACATCCTCTGCAGTAGTCTGGATTCTGTGGAATCTTCTGCTAATTCAATGCTGATTGGAAGCAATTTTGAATGTACAAGAAATTTGAGCCTGGAAAATATTAAGGAAATATAAACCTTTCCCAGATCTGGTTTATTACAAGGGCATAGAAGTGCTAAGTGGGCTATATCAGGGCTAGTAATTGTATACTTGAATCCCCTGTAGCACGAGGAAAACATTTCCAGATGAAGTTTGCCAATTCATCTCATTCCTCGAGGCACAAAGTCGAGCAGAACACACGTGCTATGGAGATAACTACTGTAGAAAGATTTGGAAAAAAACTACAGAAATAATTGTACTTAATAATTTATAGCAGTGCTCTCTGATACAGAAGAAGCCTGTGAGCAGCCCCCATGCATAGTTAAGTATCTGTATCCTTTGAAGCTGTGCAGCTTAATTATAGTTTCATTACTTTTGACAAACCATAATTTCAGTGATGGGCTGGGGATAAAGAAAAACACTTGTCTTAATTTTACTATTTTGAGCTTTCTCTCCCTTATTTGTCCTTCCAGTTCCATCCATTTCTTTCTACTGATGATCGCTGATTATCTTGTTAATTTTTTTTTTTCCTGGAAGAAGTTGACTAACCATAGCTCTAAATGTGAGGCTGAAAAGAAGGAAAATGAATGTGAAGATCATATTGCAAGGCTTTCATTTTTATTCTTCATAGGCCCATAATTAAGCCCACTCTAGTTCTCTCTCTGTGGAACAGGATGCACAGGTTATAACAAGGATTCTTTTCTTTGTGTCTTCATGTGGAATGGGCTGGGAGGAAGGAATCAAGTAACTAGTCTAATGTAAATTGGCGTGACTCCATCGGCTACAAAATAGGCATGAGTATATTTTTAGTGCAAGCAGAAGCTAAGTTCACACTGTGGAACAACACTCTTTGGGGGAAGTAGAAGAAGGAAAAGACTTTTCTTAGGGCAGTCCCCAGGTGAATGTTTCAAAATGGTCATTACAGCTTAACATAAACTTTCTCCATCTCTAGGAACCCATAGAGGCAGGTTAAATTTGTCTCTAAGATCTGAGATTTCACTTTGCCAGCTTTTGAAATATTTTCATTTGAGCCCTTCTCTACCTACTGTCCCTTTAGCTGTAGAATTGTAGTTGAACTCTCTGTTTGCAAAGAAGAATCCCCTCTTTATGAATAACTGACTTCAATTTTAAATCTTGTTGCAAGCAGAAAACTTGAGTAAAGGGGATACTTCATGCACTTTTGTATAATTAGTGGATTTCATCTTCTGTGAATTGGGAACTTCTTTTTACAAGAAGAGTTGTGATAAGTTAGGGTAGTTCTCAATACTGTGGCATAAGAGCTATCTTTTAATTTAAAGGTATAAAATGCCTCTTATGCATGTTGGTTGAAGCTCATCCTTATTCCTTATCAGAAAAGAAATGTCTCAGTGTCAAGAAATGAATGGATTATCAGACCTTTTGTTTTGAATGTCTCTGCTGGTGTACATTTTCCATAAATTGCTCTGTTCCAAACCAAAGGAGCAAGGCCATCTGAATCCCTTTGTGAGTACTTGCATGGATATATCTATATGTTAATTATTATCCTTTTCATTTATTTTCAGTCTCTCCAAGCTTCCTGCTAAATAGTACTTTTATATTGACTTCTGAAAATCTTGAAACAGGCTAATGCTCTGACTCAGAACTCTTGTTTCTGTTGGGATGTACCATTCTAAGAAAATATAGAACAATACTTCCCATTGGTCGAGTTTTTGCAGGTATCTCTGCAGTACTGAGATGTTCAGTGATGGCACAGTTGGTCTTTGTGAACTTTCAAACACGAAGCAAAAGGATCATGTGAGGTCTTGCATCCCATCTGTGTGCACCTTGCCTCTCCTGTTTGTGTTCCACGATGAGCAAGAAGAATGAGCTGAGAACTGCACATGGCTTATTTGCACAGTAGTCAGATCTGCTGCATTTCATACCTGTTTGGGCCCATCTGAGCCTAATTTTCAGTGTTACAGTAGTTTTGCTGGAGTCTCTGCCTGGAGTGATTTTCACTTGGTGCAGAAGGAGTGGAAATTAACAGATCTATTGTACAAAGAAGCTCAGACTAGCAAATGTGGGGAAACAGTGTATTCTAAATATCAAATGTTCTTGCAGCAGTGTAATGCTACCCCCTGTTGGAATTTGGGATATATGAAACATAAACCAGAATACATAGAATTGAAGCCTCTTTAACTTTGTGTACATTAGTTTTTTTTTTTTCCATTGTACTTGACAAGATTTTAAAGGTGCCAGTCTTTATATAAAAAAAAGTCATAAATAGGAAAAGTTTTTTTCCTCCACGTATCAGAACTGAATTAAAGGCCTTACAACTTCTAAAAGAGAAACACATCCTGTCTTTTTGCATGACTAAAGCTACTGTATATACTATGATTCAGATGCAAGCTGAATAACAGCACTTGTGTTCACCTGTGAAAATATGAATGGCTAAAGCAATGCTGTGGGTGCACTGGTGAACCTTCAGCAGTCTGGGCAAATGTGTTTGAACTCTTCTGCATAAGCACTGCAGTTGTGCCTTAGGAGAGATGGTTTAACTGACAGGAGAGAAGCTGAACAAGGCTCTGAGAAGGGGAGAAGGGAATGTAATGTTGCTATGAAAACATCTCTAAAACGTTGCCAACGCTATTTTGAATCAGAAAATCTGCTGGGTGTCTTAATGCTTAAATTAAAATTGTTCCTTTTCATGAAATTGCAGAACATCATCTGCTACTGTAAATCAGGATAGCTCAACTGAGGAGTTATAGGGAACAGGGTAGCTGATTATTATAACCTGGAAGAATTGGTTGTCTTTCTTTTGGCCCTAAGAATATAGGACATGCTGAACTTTCAGTTGTATCAGAGGTATTTGCCTTGGTTCTTAGACCTCATAGTTGGAGAAGAAGCAGTTACAATTTCTGAGCTGAGAGTATTTGATGATTTGATTTAATGGCAGTTGTGTAAGGAATCTTTCATGTCCTGAATGGTGGAATGATTGCTATGAGATATACCTGGTGAAAAATGAGGTAGTGAAGGCTGATGTTAATACATTTTGTTATGTATCTAGTGTCAGTTCACAGGTGTATTTGTCCAGGGTTCTGTGCTCTGAAATCAGGAGATGCTGTTCCCCTGTTGTCAAGTTTGATGAATATATTCTATGATATTTGCATAGAGTGTTTTTATTTTTCATGAAGAAGTTTTAGTACCTGTCTTCTAACTCCTCCACCAATTCTGGCCATGTTTATCAAATACATACATTGGTGTTGTGTGCCTTCAGACTTTGATATGTACTTAGAATGCATTATTGCTTTGGGCCAGCTGTATGTGCTCTTGACTTGTTTTTTTTGTCTAGCAGGTATACAAGCTTGTCTTGTAGTAGTGCCTGGAAACAGAGAGAAACTCCACTGATGTGTTTACACCAGGTATTTTATGTGCCTTGGATGGTATTGCATAGCTGCTTCCTTTAGCATTCTGTCTGAATACTTCTGTACATAATGAGATACGTATGTGATGTTAAAAGGATGTTATTTAGGTTGAAAAGTTAAGCCCCTCACTGTTAAGGAATTGACAGATTTACAGTTGCTCATGCCATCTTGATTGTACCCACACATATGTCCCTCCTGTGTAGTGAATGAGACAGATGTCCCATGGAAAAAATGGTATGTCACCATGGAATTGCAGTGCAGTCCAGTTGTTCAGCACACTCCTACTGTGACTGTCCAGTATGTAGTAATTCTATGTCTGGTTTTGAAAAGCCAAAGACAACAGCAAATCATGTGCCTTGTTGCTGTGTCAGCTTCCCCATGTGCTCGGATGTTATCAGTAGCAGAACTTGAAATCTGACCTTTAAGTATTGCCCAGAGCAAGAAGCAGGAGGCCCCTCTCAATAGAGGCGTATCAAAATCACAACTAAAGAGGCCTCTGTAAAAACAAATCTGGATTAGAACTAAACGATACTTTTGTTTTTTCTCACTTCCTGTTGTTTAAACAAGACCTGTAACTTGTAGTTTAGTGGAACTGTGATTATTCCACAGGTTTTAAAGGGGTGTGCTTTAGTGTGTCACAGGCCATGGCTTGCCAGGGCCACTGAAGGTGCCATCTTCATAACTCATAAAATAGCTGATCCTTGGGCTGAGCAAACAGAGATGTTTCTGAACTCACTTCAGCAATTTTTCTGCAGTCCGACAGTTGGCCTGCAACAGATGAAGCTTGTGGCTGAAATTGGAGCCCTGCACCTGAAGCATGCCATAGGCAGGAGTTTCTGTTTCGTTTGGAGTTGTTATGAAGGATCTTAGAGTTTAATAATTTGGTATCTTTTGTTCAGAACCTGATCAACTGCTGGGCATGGTGAAACTGCCCATCAACGCACATGACCTTTAAAGGTTCATCCATGTGTCTGTATTTATTGACCTTTCCTTGGATTTTTTTTTTAATTATTTTTTTCTTGTGGTAGCGTAAGCATTCAAGCTTTAAACTTTTCTGGTGATTTAGAATTGTAGAAAAAAGTCATAGTCTTTAATCCTCATGAGGAAAGTACTTTAAGTGTCAGTTTCCTTAGGGGCTGGTTTCTTTATGGTGAAATATCTGAGCTTTGCATGACGTGATCAATACTGTTTCTGTTTTCTGAAAGCACTCTAAACTTTTCCTTGTGATGCTGATTTCAAAATCTTCATTCAGGATTTCTCACTGAGTCCTTTGCTCCTTTGTGAAGTTGCTGACAGTTCAACCTTATTGTCATAAATTATATAATGTAACTAATCTGCTGCTTCCCTTTACACACCAACTGTGTGAAGAGCTGTCAGGGAGTTGTGATGAAGTACCACCAGCTGTATACAGCAGGTAGGAGAGCGTTTGTTCATTGTTAGACAACTCTGCTCCACAGTTTTTGCTTTTCAGGGACTCGGGGATTTTGTGTCGTGATTTTGGTGGTTTCCTCCTGAAAAACTGGATACTTTGCACGGCCTTGATATTGCATAATAGCTTTAAAATAAAGGATGGGAGAGAAAAAAAATCTAGGTCATCTCCTCTGTGAAAATTAAGCATTTGACCAATATAACAGTTGAGCCTCTGTTTATGAGTGCAATTTTGGTATGTGCAGAATAAAAATCTCAGAATGCAGATATTTGCTTCTCTTACTGTCAAGTACCAAGTCTTCTTTCATAACAAGAAGAATCTGGGAGCCTCTAGTTTATGTTGAGCCTTTCTTCTTCAGACTGGGGCAAAACTTCATACATATGCTTAGACTAAGGCAACTGACACCTAAAAAGCAGAGAATATTTTGTGCTGGAAGGGACCTTTAAAGTCATCTGGTTTAACCCCTCTGCAGTGAGTAGGGGCATCTTCCACTAGATCAGATTGCTCAGAACCCCATCTAGTCTGACCTTAAATGTTTCCAGGGATGGGGCATCCGCGATGTCTCTGGGCAACCTGTGCCAGTTTTTCACCACCCTCATAGTAAAAAATTTCTTCCTTATATCCAGTTTAAATCTACCCTCTTTTAGCTTAAAACCATTACTCCTTGTCCAGTTGCAAGAGGCTCTGCTAAAAAGTCTGTCCCCATCTTTCTTATAACCCCCTCTAAGTATGGAAAGGCTGCTGTAAGGTCTCCCTGGAGCCTTCTCTCCCCAAGGCTGAATAGCCCCAACTCCCTCAGGCTTTCCAAATAGGAGAATTTCTCCAACCCTCCTGTTATTTTTGTGTCCTTCCTTCCTTCTGGACCTGCTCCAACAGGTTCATGTGTTTCTGTGCTGAGAACTCTAACTCTCAGTAGGTGCAGAATAATGGAGCTGTAAAAAGCTGCCAAACTTAGATGAGCTGAAAGAAAAGCTCTATTTCCAAAGATACACAAAGGGAATTACATAAGCTGTGACTGATGAGGTGTGTCTGAAATGCTGACACAGTTATCAGATGAATGGCATTTCATTCCTCTTGCCAGTGATGATGGAGGTCTGCTTGGCATGAAAACCTACAGAAGCTGGTCTGCTTGGAAGTATAGTTTCCTTCTTTTTAGGAGGCAAATTAGGAAACAAAAATACTTTGCTTCCATGAAAATGCCTGCTTTATATGGAACAGCTATCCATCAGTTCCTACCCTTAGAGCCAGTAATGGGGGACAGTAATCTTAAGACAATATTTTCTGTTTTTGTTTCTACCCATCTAACTTACAAGCTTCTGGCTCCTTTTTACACCATGGAGTTGAGCTTACAAATCAGTTGTGATGCCATTTGTCACTATGAATCTGGCAAAAATTCTTCTAAAACCAGGAAACTGTGCAGTACAGTATCTTTGCTTCTTACTGTGTAGCTTATACTAGATGATCCAGACTTTTTGGGCAGATCTTGTTCCCAAAGACTAAAACCTCCATAATCAGCAGCAGAGCAGAATTAGGTATATGGTCCATAAAATGTTATATAGGGAAAGGTAGGCATGCTACTCTTCATATGGGGCAGTATTTTTATCTGCTCTTTTTTTTTTATATGGAAAATGGTGTGATAAATCATATATTTAATGAAATTTAAAGTTGGTGAAAGTCTGAATGAAATAAAATGAAACTGTAAAAAAAATAAAAAGGTGAGAGAAAGCCAAAGATATGCCAAATGTACACAGAGGGGGAAAACAATCCCAATTTGATTGTAAAAAGGATTATGTATTATGGTGGTTATTTGTACAGACAGAAATAAATACCAAGTCTTAGACTCTATTTAGCTCTTTATGGCAATCGAGCTAATCTATGAATAATGACCCAGCATCAAACTAGTGGGTTCTCCTAACATCTGTCATTGAACCCTGCCCAAGATATTTGGAAGCAGAACATAAAAAATGAATGTCATCTGACAGGAGCCAGATCACTACCAGAGTTAAAATAGCCCTGGACATGTAGTTCATGATGTGTGATATGCAAGTGGTGCATATCCATTTACTGTGGGTGTTGTAGTGGTGAGGTGGTTTGAACTAACAACCATGCATCACATACCTCAGCACTCAGCTCTTGGGTCACAGAGAAAAGATTATATGTTGGAAAGACGTTTAACTTATATTTATGAGTAATATTATGAGATATTCAGGATTTAGATAATCACATTGTTAGTTATTGCCTGAGTATCATAGCAGGCATAACAAAAGCTTATTATTTGAGTGAGGTCACTTACCCCTTTTCTTCTTTGATGTAATCATGTGGTAGGTTAAGATATGTATTATACTCTGCATTTGAAAACCATGCACTTACATTTGTACATTATGCCATAATAACTTAAAGAGTTTCTCCTACAGGCAAAAGCATGTTTTGCTGTGTTTTGTAGAATTATAAGCATAGCTTTTAAGTCTCTCTACCATTCTTTCTGCCAACTTGCCTCACT
>JAYRBT010000139.1:64267438-64302484 GCA_036023395.1 Myiotriccus ornatus | reverse complement strand
CTCTGAATAGATGCTCAAATTCAGCGTTTTATGTATTAAAATATATTGCTAGCATAAAAGCTCAAGTAAATACTGAAGCTGTATGTTCCACGTTTGCAATAGGATCAGGCAGAAACATCTTGTTATTCCACTGTTGAAAGCTGTTCTGTGTTGCAGGGTTCAAAACCCACCCCAGTTGGTTCAAGTAAGCTCTTTTAATGCTTATATTATTAGGTGAAACAGGATCAAGGTAATATTTTCTGATATTTTTCTGGTTCGTGGCAAGGTGCATCAAAACGAAAGAAAGGCTTTCCTCTGAACTTTAACTGAAGTCAGATCTAGTTGCTAACTCTGACAGTTTTTTTGTGGTGGTCTCATGTTATAAGCTTTACATCTTAATATGTTTTCCTTAAGAAAATGTTTTGCAGGAATTAGCATGACTTGAACTTCTAGGTGGATAATAAACAAATAATCTGTTTTGTGTGTGAGAAGTCAACACAGTGCCTTCGTGGGGAGAAGATGTGTATGATGTATATGTAAAGTTCAGTGTGGGTCGGAAAAGTCACCACTTTGTAAGAAAGCATAGGAAATGGAGAGATATCACAGGTCACAGGTTACAGGTCTGTGTATTTGGGTAAGGAAAGCTCTGTGCTGGTTTTATGGGTCTAAATCAGGAGCACATGAGACTTCTGGCTGCTCGCAGCACCTACCATTTTAAACAAATATAGGCCTGGCCTTAATTTACATCTGTTAATCCTGTTGCTCCAGCTTGATATCCTCTTTGTCTCAATATCAAATTTTTTTGCTTCGGCACGCCTGCTACAGTTGCAAAGCATCTAAAGCCAAGTTCATTAGCCTTTTCTAAGGTACGTGACTAAGACATGCACAGAAAAATACCCCAAAACCTTTTTTAAGGTTTTTCAACTTACACATGTTTTGAACACCTTCATGTCGGAGCACCTTTGCATCTGTTCTGGATTCTAAACCACTTGCTAAGCTTTAGTGATGGTGAAGTGATTTCTCTGCCATTCTTCCTATATTTTGTGAAGTTTCTTTATCTTTTAAAGATTTTTCATTCTAAAATTTTCTGTTTTCTTTAGGGAACAGCAGTATTACAGTCTGGAGTCTTACCAGCTACATCAGGTAGGAGTAATTTAGTTATTTGGTTTGTTAAAGGATAGTGTTTAAATCTCAAATTGTGATAAGAAAAACAGATTTATGGAAGCAAAACTAAAGACTATATTGAGAGATATCCTGTTTGTGGTTGGTTTTGCTGCTGCAATTCATGACTACCAATTATGAAATACATTGTAATCTGTAGTAACTTTTTGCTTGCAAGGATTAATGTATCTGTGTTTTCCTTCCTTTTTTTAATCTACAAAGATTCACAGTTGTCAGTTTCTGTATGAAGCTGTATAGTGCTTTTTCTTCTTACATATTTGAAGAACACCAAGAAAGTGTTCTTTTTAGGCTGTATTAACACCAAAGGGAAATTTGATTTATATGTGCATAGCCAGTTTTCTAAATAACACAAAACAACAGGAATGTTCCCAGAGGCAACACTGAGATGCTTCTCTCATGTCATTGGAACTATTGATTGACCAACAAAATCACTAACGAGAGGACACTGAGTATCTGGGTCTGGAAAAATTATTTAGGCAAAGGTAACACACTGACCATCCTCATACTGTAGACCTTCCTATCAGTAAAACTTGTTGGTTGTCTGAGTTCCCTTTCTAATGTAGCCAAACTGGTCTGGCACCTTTGAATTATCATTTTACACCAAAGATAACATTTCATTGGTTTTGTGTAATGTCTCCGTCTTAGTCCTTGAAGAGATCTGTGATAAGATCTTAAATGCCTTTATAGTTCTTAATATATTCCTTGCCAAATAATTCATCAGATCCATTAAATTTCATAGGTTTCCTGCTTCCAATAGACATAGAACAGCTTGGGTTTCTTTATTGCTTTTAAAAACCTTGTTCTGTAAAGCAGTGTGATACTTGCGTGAACAAATCCAGTAAGATATCTGGGATCAGGAGGTGTCTCTGGAGAAGGTTATAAGAAACTCTATTCCTTTGTCTGTCTTAGCAGGAGAAAATCCAGAAGCATTTAGCAGATCTTGTTTCTAGTTATTCCACTCGAGTCAGTGGAATTACTCTTGATTTATAGAGGTGTAGGTAGGATTTTATCTTTCCTTCTGGTACTCAAGTTTCAAGTCTTCTAATCAACCCAAGGAAACCAGAGCACTTATGATTAAAGTGTGTGTAAATGCAGGGAAACCTGTATGTGGTGGGTGCAATATTATTTCTCTATTAATTTCAGTGTCAAGTTAATTATGGTTGCAAACAATTACGGATGAAAAAAACTTTATTCTATTCAGGTGTATGAGGGAGTTAACTGTTTTGAGAAAACCTATCATTAAGCAAATTGGAATTGTAGAAATACAGGACAGCTTTTGGATCAACAGAGAAGAAAGAGAAGATACAAGACTGAAGACATTTGAGTAGGTGGGTTTTCCTTCCTGGTACATTGGGAAAATATTGTGTAAGAAAAGAATTGAACACTTACTGTATTAAGTATAAATGCTTAAGGCAAGTGCAGCATCTAAAGCCAGTGACTGAAGTTTTTAGCTATCTTTCTGAGGTTCCATCTCTCAAATGCTCTACCAGTATAACTTTATTCTTCAATACTACACTGTGTTTCAGAAAACAAAAGAAACTGACGCTTTCTCTGTCTCATTGCATATTTCTTGTCCTTAGGTATTTAAAGTTTTGTCTTTTATATACATGAAGATTTCAAGTGTAATTGAACCTGGCATTGCAGAGCTTTCAAAACAGTTCTGTAGTCTCTGACTCTCAAATCTAGGCCATTAATTGAAGGTCCCAGGGGGCTGAGCAGTCATTCACATGGTTCTGTTGGAATAAACATCATCAGAACTTTTCTATGTTTCTTTGTTATGAGAGACTGTTATCCATTGTTGAGGATAACATAAGGGAACACTAATTTGAGGTAACTACTTTCAAAACCTGTCTTATACACGGCAAGATACCTCTTGATTGTACAATGACCCAATACCCAGTTATATATTTTGCTAGTGCAGCCATTGACTTAGTCTCAGACACATTTCTTTTTTATCACAGAGAGGACTATGTAGTGTATTTGTTCAAGTACACTGTAGAATGCAAACTCACTCCTCCCTGTGCTATAGGTGCCCACATATTCTATACCATACTTCTGGTCTCGAGTGTTTCAGTTCTGTAGCAGGACATGGAGTTAAACAGTCAGGATCAATTGTTTATATATTTTTCAATTTATTGGTAGTGAATGTGGGTGATGATATTCTCTTTCTACTCTTAGTTACATATGCTGAGCAACAGCCTCAGCAACTGTAGAGAAACGTGTTTATTTCTAATGGCAAGCCGAAAAGTGTTCATAAATGCTGCAACAATTCTGAATTGTATTACTAGACGGAAAAAAACAAGTTGGGGTGAATCATTTCATTCTGGTTTAAATAATTTGGTTGGCTTTATTATAAATAATATAAATATTGATTAGAAAGAGAGACTGAATTGGATCACTTGTGTTTGTAGGAGGAAAATGTTCCCACTCTTATTGTAGCTTTGTACTACTGATTGAGGTAAGGGATTCTTTGGAGTTGCACGATGTGGGAATGTGTGCTCTTAAGTATAATAGGCTGCATTTATAGTTATAATGGACCTTAAAATACCATGACAGGATAGAGGTTCAAAAACGTGATTCAGATTTCCTTATTTCTGAGAGTGCTGAGTTCTGGAGGCACCTGAGTTTAGTACGCTTTGTGTGAGAATTTCTCATGGGAGCTTTATGGAAATTCTAATGTCTGCTTAAGAAATTCTGTAGCTTGATCTTCTGGTTGCAATTTCAGAGATATGTATATAGGTCTTTTGCTCAGGAACTGCTTATATATTTTGAATTAAGGGATCATGAATGAGATGCACGTTCAGTGCTGAGAGGTGAAAAGAAAGCACATTCCTTCACCAAATGAATTGACAAGCACGAAGAGCTTCTCAGCATCTTCATTATCTTTCTGGTACTATAAATCAAAGTATTGTAGGAAAACCAGGCCTGAAGCTAGAGCCTCTGCCCTGAGGTTTGGCTGTACTTCTGTGTCTGTGTCTGACAGGTGTTAGTGTGTTCTGCAATGAGGCTCCTTAATGCACCTTAAGTCATCCAAAGTCCTTTGCTATTCTTACATTAAGAATGTACTTCCTAGCAGCTGTTCTGTTTCTCATTGTGGTTTAGGCCTCTTATTTAAATCTTGTGCTACTTTCTATTGCATTGCAACAGCTTAACTAAGGAATCTCCAGCTCTTACTTAAAATGTTGTCATGTTCTCCTTCAAAATGTTCGTATTTTCTCAGTTGAGTAGAACTCTGTCAAAACAATCCTGTTTTATGAATGATGTTTAAACCATGAGGCTGTTTTGTGTGGAGGGGAAATGCCACTAATTTTGTCCTGAGGGAAATGCCACTATTTCTGTCTTTAATTGCCAACCCGCTCCATGCGAACTGAGAAGTCTGAATCCCAAGACTCCTATTTGGAGAAGCCAAGTTGAGAAGTGGAGTGGCTTGCAGAAGTGCTTAGGGACACTGCAATCCCTGGAGAAGGCATTTCAGGCTGGCTCTATGTGCTGTATATCAGAAACTTTTGTCCTTTCCCAATTCCCACAGGGAAGCTGGTTGCCTGGGCATTCCCAGGAGCCAGGCCCAACCCAGAGTATTTCAACACTCCGATTAAACTTCTCTAGTGGGAGGTCTCATCTCCCTGTACTTCTGTGTCATGGGCTCTGGCTTTGCAGAAGTCAATAGTTGAATGGGCAAGTAAGTTAACAAATATCCTCCCATGGAAGCAGTGTACTTTAGTATTGTTTCGTGACTCATAAATTATCTCTCTTCTTTTCAATTTTTTTTGTATTCCATGGGAGCAAATTCATCAGCATTGCAACAGACACTCTTGCTCTCTGACAGCCTCTTTGCTTGTAATACCAAACCTACACAATGCATGATAGGAAATGTTCTGAGAGGATGAATTAAGGAATAAACATAAAACAATGCTGTGGTTTGGAATTCAGCTGAAATGTCAGCTGAATTCTAATTATGAACCTTGTATCTCTATTAAATTGTTCTTAATCAAGGGGACTCAAGGCAGGAAGACAGAAAGAAAGAATAAAATTAAGTACGTAACAGGTGATAGGTGCTGAAATGACATCAGCTGTCTGACAGCTTTTCTTTTACAATGGAAAAATAAGCTTTCTTTTGTGCATTTTTAAGATTTTTTATTGCAAACCTATGCAGCCTGATACTTCTATTCCAAGCTTAGGAGTAAGTTTTCAAGGAATTAATTGAGAGCAATGAAAAAGAAGGAACTGGGCCATACTATGGTGGTTATTGTTGTTTAGGTTGAAAATAATTTATAATTCACAATTTTTTTCAGGAAACATGTTGTCAGCTCTTCAGATGTAGGAGGACCAAATGCACTCTGATATTTTTATTGAGCCAGTAAAGGACTATGCTGAGCAGAGTCCACCATAAATATGTAATGACTTCCCTTATAGGGCTAAACACTGTAATAGAAGAGCATCATTATAATGAGAAACTGATTATTAAAACCCTGTCATAATGTGATATGCTCTTTCTTGGTCATGCTTTATTCTATAAGCGCATTCAAAATGTAGGGGAAGAAATTCAGATGCTCTCAAAAAGCCAGCTGATTAAAATACATACCGCATTTACAAGCTAAACCTTGACTTTATTGACTGCCTGAATTACAAGGGGCCTTTCCCCAGGAGGGGAAAGGAAAAAGCTGTTGTGGTGAAACCATATATTAGTGAACGAGCCAAGTGGTGCTGCTTCATCCTCTGGGCTGAGCAGATCCAGCAGGTTCCTGTTCCCTGCTTTGGGGGTGACAGGAGGTGGTAAGTCCATGCAGCAGTGACCCTCTCGTCCTGTCTGTTCTGCGTTCCTGATTTGCTTCCCCATGCCTTCTCTGACACTGAAACCTGGGGAAATTACATATCCCAGCCTTCTAGAACACAAAGGTGAGGAACCTTATTTGCAAATATAGTGATTATTTCAGATTTTTTTCCATTAAAGAAACACATTATGTGAACTCCATTCTTTACCAGTGTAGATCCTGAGCTTTAGATGTATCAAAATTTTTGGAGAAAATGTATGTAAAGCAGCTTTGAGGGTTTATTTTTCAAAAAAGCAGACACCAAGTTTCCTGGCACAGGAAAATGGTAATAATTCTAGTTGAACACTTTTGCATTTTTAAGGATAGAAGGCTGGCCTGGAATGGCCTTATAGTGTGGGAAGATGAATAATAGCTAGAGGTAGTTAGACCCTCTGTGATTCTCTTGGACACACTAAACAGGCATCTTGGATGAGCAATATTTGAACAGTGTGCTTGAAAGCATTTCTAATTTTGAGTGATTCTACCCCTTCTGAAGTTGTCTGTTAGAGAGACAGAAGGCATTTTTTAATATGGTGAAATCTGTAGAGCAAATAAGTATTTTTAAGTATCCCCTTCAGCTTTTCTGTATTGCAGATAATGCCATTTGTATAGCAGAAAAGATATGAAATTACTTTGAAAATTGAGGAGGACAAACAGGGAAGTTTTGTAGGGCAAATATACAGCACCAGGAAGTCTCTCATTACATTTACATGGAACAACCTCCTGGTGTATTTGCAGTATTTCTCCTCTCAATCAGTGGCTCTAGCCTTTGGATGCTCTTTCAGACAAGGTATCTGTTTTCAAAGGAGGAGACGTAAATTTTGCTTGGCTGAGCGGATCAAAGTTCTTCATAATAAATGTAGTTTTAATTCAACAAGAAGCAGGAATTTATCATAGAACATGGTGGTGTCTTCTGTCCTGACTCCTTGACAAGAAATTTAATAGCCCAGACCTGAAGAGTTTGTGACCTACTCCAAGAAGGTAAAGTAGAGGCTGGGCAGTGAGAAGTGATCACTTGGTAAATGCAGTGTAGTGTTTCTTGTGGTCTCCTCACTGGTCACGGAATGATAGGTCACAAGATTTGAAAATATAAACTGTCTGGGCTCAGTGTATAGTGTATATTCCATCTTCCCTCTAGTTTTCTGGTTTTTTTTTCATAGCTTTTTCTTGTGGCACCTATGCTGTAAACTGTTATGCTTATTTTTGAAGAGTGGGCATAAAGCAATGACTATAAAGTTAGAAAAATATTTCAAATATTTCAAATAGGGGTTGTCTTCATTGAGCTACATCAGACTTTTGACTCTAATCATATGAAGGAATGCAAAATATCCTATGGATTATTTTAATTTTGTCACATTTTGGATATCTTCTTCCTCTTACACATTGAGGAAAGGAGAACCAAAATAACTCTCTTGATGAACTACTCAGTTCTGACAAAGACTTGAGCGAGTCAGCCTCACAGAACTAGGTGGCAGGAGAAACTGAAAAAATATTATTAATAATCCCTTGTAAAATGAGAAGAATGATGGAAGGGAGCATCTGTCTCCTGCTGGATACTTTATTTGCTCAGAAAATTGTCTTGCTAACTTGCTTTTTCCATTCCTGCAAGTTTTATCCTAGGATTCATAAATAAGAAACAAACCAGTTTATATGGTAGCTGTAAAAGAAGGAAGAAAATATCTAGGTTGATCTCTGTTGACGTGTTTATACAGTGCAGTTCAAAGCTTTGAAAAAATTCCCCGAGAGATTTGACTATGTAAATATTTGTTAGTTGCCAGATTTGAAAGTGCAGAAAACGCAACAGGTCAAATCCTGAAACATTAACATAGTTCTTTTAAATAAGCTCTGAATGGGAAAATTTCAACTTGACCATAAATGGATTGGAATATCTTATTGTTTTAAATCTCCTTGCCTGTCCTCTGTGCTCTTCACAAATCCTAAAAATGTTGCTTAAAAATCAACATTTCCTCCAGAATTATTTCTGTTGAATTGTAATGATTTTTTTTGAGGGAGGGAAAAAAACCTCACCCCACACTAGCTTTGTGATGAAGCTGGAATTAGCCTAAGGCTGTAATCTTTCTTCAAAGTAAGGTAAGGCTTTCAGCTTCATAAAACATATTCTGACATTCTTAAAGCATTGATAGGATGCTCTGAGATGAGACAAAGGAAGATCAGTTACAGAGAAAATATAAGTAAATCAGCTAGCCTAGGGCTGTCCTATTTTTGCATTTATTTTTATCAGCAGTCTTGTTAAAAACAAAATTTCAAATAACATTTTTAGTGGTTAAGTCCTTACCAGAGTGTGCAAAGGTTATACAATCTGATCTCATTTGTTAAAATACAAAATCAGGTTCTTAGTATGGCATGCTTTGGACTTGTTTTTTGTAGCCTAAATATATAGGATTACCCTTTATATGATCTTATGTACAAAAAGACTACAAACTAAAGGTTTTAGTTCAGCTGTGAACTTCTGAAATAGGTTTTTATTATTTTTTAGTCCATTGTCCTCATTAAGTGAAACAATCTGTATTTTTCTAGATTTATTTTATTAAACTGCAGGATTCATTTCACAAGCATGGAAATTCTTAGTTTTAGAGGAAAAAGAGTATGTATACTTTATACAGCAGAAAGAAAAAAAAAAGAAATTGCCATTTTCTTCAGATTCCCAGGCCATGCAGTTTTCTGAGGTATTTCAGACTATTTATTTTACAGAATTTCTCCCTGTTACATAAGAACTGTGGTAATTTTGGGGCGCTATTTTAAAAACAATTTGCAGAGAAGTGTCTCACCTGCTCAGATTCAGTTTAGAAGAGTATTGTTTTTATATCTGATCCCCAGCACCCAGTAGCACATGGCACAGCCGCCCTGTCATCATTGGCAGGGTTACTCACAGGCACAGCCTCCCAGCTGAGTTCTGGTCAGTGCCATCTACTTGTACAAGAAGTTCCCTCACAATTATTCATGTGAGGAAGTAAGTGCCACTCATCTTGATTAAGGTGCTCACAGTGTCAGCAGTGGAGAGAAGAGGTGCAGGGCTGGATGGGGGTGATGCTAACCCAACAGGAAGGTGTAATGCTGATTAGTTTGCAGGGTAAATAAAGAAAGAACGTGTGCATGTAGACAAAGCACATCACATGTGTACCACACTGTAGGTTTCTGAGTTGCTAGCTCTTGTTTCCTCAGATTTTCCTAATACTCTACCCGGAACATCTTGGGGATGTTCCTGTGCAGGGCTAAGAGTTGGACTCGATGATCCTTGTGGGTCCCTTCCAGCTCAGCATATTCTGTGATTCTCTGATTCTGTGAGTCAGGCTTGGGAAAGGAGACTGGCTGTGCCATCTGGCACGTCTGTGATAAAGCTTTCCTGGCTGTGACACTGAGAAGTTGTTTCACCTGCTATGGCCTGGATTCGAACCCCATGGGAGCCGGATCCTTCGTGCACCCTTGCCCCTGCTCCAGTTTATGCTTGTCTAAACACGGACAGTGAAGCATGATACAGTTGTTCTCATTCACTTCAATGAGTTTTGTATCCAGTCTGATCAGATTTTAATGAACACTTTGTGTTGTTGCTAAAGCTATGAATTGCCAAGGCAACTCCCCACTCAGTTACAATGACTTGTAATTCTTAGTGAAATTTTTCTAGATGCTTCAAAAACATCTACTGAAAACGCTGATGCACAGCAGGTATCTAATAATAGCAACAGCTGTTTAGATTTGATGTGAATCTCTGTCTTTGAATAAGGTGGTGCTTCAGTCATGGCAGCTTCTGGGTCTTTGAAAGTGCATAGAGGGCACAGTCTCCAAGCTGGTAAGTAAAAGTGATTATAAAGTATGTGCATGCGTGTAAATTTAAATGAATTTAAACTTAAATTATTTTAAGTATCAGAAAATATTAAAGGTAATGTATGATTTGATTCCCTATTGTAAGGCTTATGTATTTCTTTGGGGTTTTTTTTGCTTTGCAGAGTTTTTGTTAGAAAGGCACTGACAGATGGGATAAGTTTAGAAGAGGCAGTGACAGATGAGATAAGTGTCAGAGTACAAGCAGTAATCTTATTCACAGTGGTAAAATGCTGACAGCACCTTAAAAAAGGGCACCCACCAAAAAAACCTCACCTCAGGCCATGAGAAATCCTGTACCCTAACAATGATATGCTGGGAAAAAACACCCACCACATTTAAATATACTTCTTCATAATAATGGAGAAAAAGAACACTGCCAGAAGATAAAATTATGTGTGTTTGTCATTCAAAATTAATTACAATATGGTCATTCTATGGACATAGCATTTTTGCTTGCCTTGTTTGAACTGGGGTGGAGTCCAAGATCATGAAGAAACCTGGGCATTTTTTTAGGTTAGTGCTCATGAGGGACCAATGATGTTGTTCAACCTGGCTTCTTGTAAAGATGATGATTTGCACTTGGAAAGCAAAGTTATCTTTGGAAGGGCTAGTTTAAGCATTTTTTACAAAGCTTTGTCAGAAATCAAGAAGTTATCCATCATGCTGGAGGTGGAATTTTAACAAGAGTCTTCCAGGTGCTCCCGGGATCACCCACGCACTGCTCCCTGATTCATGCATTCAAGATATCTCTGCTCCCACATCGATGTACAGCAAAACCCACTGTTGACTTCAGTGGCCTTAAGTGTGAATACTTGTAAAAATGTCCATAAATTTATTTCCTGGTGTTACATTCATTAGAAAATGCTGGCATCACCACCACAGAAGAGTCAACGCTAGCCACTGTTTCTGAGATTATTCTGTATAATAGTTTAGTTTAAACAGTTACAAGTCACACCCAGAAAATTATATGCTTTGTTTATATTGTACAAAATCCTAAATCCAAAGCCATTAACAGTGTTCCTGTACTCTAGGTCCTAAAGGTGGATATGAGATCCTAACACTTGCTTCAGAACCTGGAACTCCAACTGGCTCTGAGGAACTTGGTGAGTACAGATTTTTGCAATCAGTTGCATAAGAGGACACTAACACCTCCTCTTTCTTTTTCCCTTTTTATTTTTTTTAATGTAGATATCTTTTAAGTGTTTATTTTTGAAGTGTTGCCCTTTGAACATGTCAGCTTTACATGCATTCTCACAAACACACTTATCTTTAGACTGTATTTATGGTGCTGGTTTACTTTCTGTATTATTTATTGTGCATTTCTGAGAACAGTTGGCTATATTGGGTAGAAAATATGAATAGCATTTGCTAAAAGAAGGGCTAGTTTAAAATACAATTTTCTTCTTCCCTCCCCAATTATAATTTTTTCCTTTCCCCATCAGGTCAGGGCCACTGAATTTTCGGCTTTACTCTTCTCCTGTTACTTGCCTAACTACCTTTTTTATTCCTACATTTTCCCCTTTTCTCTTCAAGAAATCATGATATTCTACCAATTCTTTCAGATGTAACCATGCAGAGTGTTGTAACCATGCATTTATATCTGTTTTTCTTTCAAATTCCTTTCACAATGTTCTCAAATACTGGTCTTCTGACCCCTCTTATAAGCATCTTCTGCTTCTGTCCACCCAGAATGGACTGCTGAAAGCACTGTCTTTGTCCATGATTCTCTGTGTGGGCCTTGTTTTCTTAGTAGGAGCTTTTGACTGTCTCGTGCTCTTTAAATAAACATTTATCTTAATAAAAAAAATGAACCTTTTTTTTTTTTTTGTCTAATGAGGTTTTAGGGTTTTTTCTAAAGGAAAAATGAAATGCAAAGTATTTCTATGTTTACAAAGAAATCACAGTTTCTATTAAGACAACACTGACTGAACAACAGAAGATTTTTCCTTTCCTTCCATTCCAATTTCCAAACTTTGTTCTTGGTGTGGTTTTTTTTTTTTTTTTTCTTCTTCCCACTTTGAGAAGAATGTTTGGCTGTTGCCAGGGGCTTTTTTTTTTCTATGTGTTTCTTTTGTTTTTCTTGCACAAAGACCTACCAATTAATACATTATTCTCCATGTGTGGCTTTTTAGTTCTCAGGAAAATCATTTGGTTTGTCTGGATCAGGTATGACATTCAGCTTCCTGAGACCTGTCAACTGTTTAGCTCTACGGAGAAGATTGCTAGATTTCATACTAGCCAGCTTTGAGGATGCTTCACTTAAGCTCCTGCTACATCACTTTAACAGCATACAGAAAGACTTCAAAAATTATCTTTTCCTTCATGGCTGTTCATGACTCTGTATTAGCCCTTAAGATTTTCATTTACCTGCAAGTTCTAACTATTTGTGATGCAGATTCTCAGTGGTATGATTCTGCTGAATTCCTTTTGGCACAGCCAGGCCAAATTCCTTTGAAATACTTTAGACAGAATAATTTCTGAGAATGATGTTTAATGAAGATATAAAAATTTCTTCTGTTTGATTCTGCATTGGTTTTGCCAATTTTTCCTAGTATCTGGCTTTGGAACAACAAGTTGAAGTCTGACTGTCAGAAAACTGTTTGTGTACTTTGTGGATGTTCCTAAATTTTCTTTATGAAAATCTGTGGGAAAATTGGCCAACTTTCCAGACTTTTAAATTTTTGGACTGCATAGTAGACTCCTTTGATTTAGACAGCTTAAGCCCAGGGAGATTCCATTATGCTGGAACATGCCCTTACTGTTGCCTAACTTTGTACGAGCTATCTCTTCTATTCTTAATACTTCCAAGGAGATGAAAAGTTTCTCTTGATGATTATTCATGGCTGTTGTTGTTTGGATATAAAAAGTTATTCTTCCCTATGCTCTAAAATGCCTTCATATTCTACTGCTTTTCCATTCACATCTCAATAGTGTCTAAGTGGCAAGAGAGAAAAGCAGCAGTTTGGACAAATGAGTTTGAGATGAGTTTTATGTGGGGAGAAGGAAGGACTTAATGGGAGAACTTCATGGAAAGGGGGAACCTGAAAGTGATACCATTTTTCCTCTGCGCTCCTTTGTCTCCATCTGGCTTAAGAGCAGAAAGCATTTAAGGGTAAGGATTCCAACTGGACTGGACTAGCAGACAAGATCAGAATAACTGAAAGTAGGGCTTGAAGAGGCCTTTAGAATTAATCCAATAAACAGAAAAGTTGTCTCTAAGTCAAAATCACTTTATATGAGCTATTTCCTGGTAGGTGTTGATCTGTGTCTTTTTTAGAAATTTCTAGAAAACTGTGGGATTTCCTCTAGTGTTCTTGTGACCTTTACTATTTAAAAAGGTTTTACTAATGTCTAATCTTCTACTTTTTTCCTGCAATGAAAGTCTTTTTTTACTTGGTCTGTCTGCACTTGACATAATTCCTATTTTTTTGAATTCAGTACAGGAAAGCAGCCAGTTTTATCTCCTCAAGCTTGCCTTCCCTTTACTTGAAATAGTTCTTTAGTCCCTTGTTTGGGATATGCTTTCTGAACCTCTAGTGATTTTGGTTGCTGTCTTGCAGATGATGTAATAGTTCACATTCCTAGAACAAATCACTTCCCTACCTAAGCTGGAGCTGGAAGCCTTGCAAAGTAGTGCTGCACATGTTGCTGCTATTGGGAAATGTTTGCATAGTGTTTATTTTCTGCCAAAAATCAGCGAGATCCTGGTCTGTGGTCTTCTGCATAGATCCTGAGTTGATCAGTGTCTCAGGATCTTTTAGGAAGAAACTGTAGTATTCTCATGTCCCATCTACCACTGAGGAATGTACTGTTTGTCAAGCAGAGTTATTGCTGCTCAGTGTTTGCTTTCAGTGTGTTTGTATGAAATATATAATTGGTCATTGCAAATAGATCTGTTATAACATGTTATTTGTTTTAGAAGGGGCAGTAGGTTATTCAGCTGATGTCCCTACATCAGATCGACCCCACAGTGAGACAGCCACCTATGTTAATATTCCTGTCAGCCCTACTTCTAAAAAACAGCTTCATTACATGGAACTGGAGCTTCAAGAACCTAGCACAAGCATAAGAGGTAAGGAAGTCTACAATACTATTTAAACAGCAAAGGATACAGTAATGCAGGATGTATGGGGCATGGGGAATCCTAATTTCGTATAAGGAGCAGCTGAGGGAGCTGGGTTGGTTTAGCCTGGAGAAAAGGAGGTAGAGGGGAGACCTTGTCACTCTCTACAAGTACCTGAAAAGAGGTTGTAACCAGGTGGGGGTCGGCATCTTCTCCCAGACAACCAGTGACAGGATAAGAGGACACAATCTCAAGCTTTGCTAGGGTAGGTTCAGGTTGGACATCAGGAAAAATTTCTGCACTGAAAGGGTAGTCAGGCATTTGAGGTCTTTTCCAACCTTAATGACTCAATAATCTACCCACAGGCTTTTGCTAACCAGTAGTTGAACTCTGATGTGTTTGTGAGGCAGTTCTTTTAATTGGAATCTTTTTTTGGGAAAGATTTTTGAATAATGATGTTCTATAAGATGTTGCATCCCTTTGACAGGTGCATTGTATATGTGCTCCTTCTCAAGGGAACATTTCTATGTCTGTGGAGTTTGAAAGACAGTAATTTGCTTGTGTTCACAAGGTTTTCATCCCACATATTAGGACTAAACTTACTTAAATTTTCTTGCTTGGCCTCAGAAACAGGATGGTGGGTGTAGGTGTACAGGGCTTGCTCCTGAAGACACTGACTCTGGAGCCATGCAGCAAATGATTAAGAACAGAACACAGTACTCTTCTATCTTCTGTCCATCAAGATGTGTGAAAGTGCTACAAAGAGAAAGTCAGCCCAATTATCTGATTTTTTAAAAATTACTTTTTTTGTTTGTTTGGTTGGGTTTTTTTGATTGGATATTTTACTTTTCATGCTTTACTTGAACAATTAGTACATAAGTATGCAATATATCTACCATATATTGTGATTTAGAGATGCAGTCCTTGTTACAGAAAGCATTTAATCAGAATCTGTCATTTAATTGCTCACATTTGGTATTGATGGTTTTTCCATCTATAGTTTTTAGCTAAGTTTTAGTTTTTATACTTTTAAATTCAGCAATTTTATTAACTTTGAAATGCTAGGACTTTTCCCATTGGGTTTTTTTTTAAATGTTTATATGGTTTTAGTTAAGTAATTTTAAGCTTTTCTTAGACTTAAAAAAGTTATCCTGTTGGAATGTTTTATCTTCATTTTAAAGACAGCCAACCAAGGCATTAAGAATGAATAGTCAAATTCCATAAACTTTCCTAAATGTCAGCCACCCTCTCAGGCTCAAATGGTGTAACTTTGAAGGTGCCTTTAATGACCATAAATACTTTATTTTTTTCATATTAAAGTTTTCCCAGCCTGCAGCATCTATGTCTGTACCTATACAGAACTATCTTACTCTAGAGCAGACTGAGCAGCTTTTATCTTCCCTATTGCCAAAAAGTGTCTTTCTGCTTGAGGCTGAAGGTAGTTCCTGTGGTAGATGTTCACAGGGTGCCTAATCCATACAAAGAAGAACTCTGCCACAAATGTTTTTTGTTCAAATACCAGATGTTGTTCATTTACTGACTGGTAGCTTGGTGACGAAGCCTCACAGAAGAGGGAATGCTGAGTTCAGTTTTGTCATTCACTGGGAGTAGTAGGAGTGGAGATCTGAACCTGGGGCAGAAATACAAGTGTTTTCATTTTTGCTTATTTGAAGAAAACCTGATAACTAAAATATGTAGATATACAAAACACCTCAACAAGCTTTGTTTAGCTGTGGTTATCATCTTACTCCCTTTACGTAGCTTGCTTTAAGACCAGGCCAAGATCATCCAGGAAATCTGTGGAAGAAGTGTCTGAATACTTAACCCTGTGCCAGTTTTACCCAGGAATATATGAGGGGCAGAGTCTTTCACAGGGTTTCATTTGATGTTTCAGGGAGTGGATCATCCCGGTATGCACAGATTGACATTGCAGCCACCGAGACAGCCCACAAAGTGGGGACGCAGCACGCCCAGTGCCGGGAGGAACGTTTGCAGGAGCTGGAGCAGAAGAAGAAAGGGACTCAGCAGTGACCTGTCTAGGAAAGAACTTTTTGCTCACCACAAATTGATACTAGTTCATCTTCCGAAAGATTCAGACTAATTGTAAAAAATAGTCACACTGAATGCTGCCATTGCTTCTTGCATTTATACCAGATTCATTCCAATATCTTGATTCATAATTGGAAAGCTGGTAACATGAGGGGTTTGTTTGGTCTTTCTTTTTATTCTAATTTGGTTGTAAAGTCCAGATATTTCTTTTCATATGCAATGACAGATGTAAGTTACCTTTTTCTATAATTCTAAAATCATGGAGAACCTGGAACCAATTTCAGTGTTTATTAAATGGTAGCATTTTCTTTAAAAATGAAGAACTTGAATGTGTGTAGATAACAGAATGTGAGTGTGTGTGTGGTAAGTGTACACATATGTTTGCATATGTGCACATATGTATGTATGTAAGCACACATTACTGATAAATATATGTATATATCTGAGTGTATAAAACATGTAAAACCTCTATTAATATATTAATGGACTCTTATAAAAGTAAGAAATTTCAGTGCCTACTTTTTTGCAGGCACAGTTATGTTCAATTTATATACTTATTTATGGACCTGCTCAACTTTACCTATGGATAATTCAGTTTTATACCTCACCAAGGATCCTGCAGCTTTGGCTAAAGTTGCTCAGATTTAAAAGCTGTGGTGTCAGGGATGCATATGTGTGTGCATACAGA
The DNA here is from genome assembly GCA_036023395.1 of Myiotriccus ornatus. Taxonomy (NCBI): domain Eukaryota; kingdom Metazoa; phylum Chordata; class Aves; order Passeriformes; family Tyrannidae; genus Myiotriccus; species Myiotriccus ornatus. Next base: position 64,285,869 of record JAYRBT010000139.1, on the reverse strand, counting down.
AAAGAGCACACAAACAAGTTATTTAATTATGTCTATAAACCACAGTAATGTGATGGGGCATTTTGGGTGCTTCTGTTCTTAAAAAACCCTAGATCAACCCAAAAGTTCGATTTCCTAGCTGCTGAGTACCTGTAATTCTTAGCAATTTTCCTGGAGCTGAACATATGTATCACTTTGAAAATCAGGCCTCAGGTTTCTCAGACAGAATGTTTTAAAATCAAGGTATTAAAAAGAAACATTCACTTTTGAAAATTGAGTTCTTTATGTCACAAAACCTATCCTGAATGTTAAGCAGCATCAAAAGCAGAGCATCCACATTTCATCTAAAAATTTCATTGAATAATTCTCTGCTGTCCTTAAATAGCATAAAACCAGTTCTGTGTAAGAGGATGATGTCTCCAGAGATGCTACAGAATTGAGGCACAACAGGATGTTAATTGTAAAATAGGTTTAACCACGAGTCTGTGACATCCTGCTTTTGCACAGTGAGACTCTATGATTCAAAACCTGATTTCCCATGTTGCATTGTCTGTATAATTCTTCTGTTATTTTTATTTGTCCTGATATAAAATGTTATTTAAATAAAATGTTATATAAAATGTTATGGCAGTGACACTAGACTAACAAGGAAGTGCACTTATGAGGAAAACAATTTTATTTCTGATAACATATCAGCTTTGGCTTCCAGAAGTTACTGGGAGTGATATCTCGGGTATTATGATTTTTTGACTGTGTCCTCTTAAGATCCAATATCACAGCCAAATTCTGGTTTTTAGATATGCATCATAATTTATGCTGGTGACTGGAAGTTTTGTGCCAGTGAGGGTTTCACTAAATAACTTAGGATGAGACATGGGTGTTTGTTTTTGAGGCAGAATTTAACCTATAAATTTATTTGAATGTAGCCTCAATAGTAATGTAAAATATCAGATATCTCTCAAATAAAAAATACGTGTTTGAGAGTCGAAAATTGCTATTCTTATCTGTCCTGTGCTCAGATGTACATTTCAGTTAATTCACCTTACTTATTTCTGAAGGGAAAGGATTCTAAGTTTAAAAGATTTTTCTTATTTGACGAGTGAACGGGGGTGATCTGCTTTGTAAACACACCCTCAGTACAGTTTGAATGGCCTGGGCTTCTTGGGATCAGGTTTATTTAAACTGGACTGTTCTTCAGTCAAAGATCCTCCACTGGAGGACTTGCAAGGTTAAATCTCTTGCTATGTGCCTATTTATATTTAATATTTAAAATGAGCACAGCTTCCCTGATGCATTGAAATGCAGTGTTTTCCATGACAATATATAACAAAACTACAATATTTCTGTTGTAAAAATCTGTTTACCAGGAAAATATATTACCTAGGATCTCTACAAAGGCTGCCAACTGCTCGCATTGAATCTGGTACTTGTGGCATGGGTAAGGATTTGACGCAATAGTAAAGGTCATCAGATTGCTGCTGAACTCACAGAGAAATCACAGTTTGAAAAATATATTTTTTTTCAGGTTGAAAAGGGGCTGTGGATCTGTGAATACACATGATTCTCTGTGCACATGTGTTTGTGTATGTCATAGTAACTTCAACAGGGAATAGCTAGATGGCTGTGTATAAATTTGCACTAATAGCCTTTGTTAATGTCAACTCAGTTATCCTATAAGGCTTTCCACAAATGAAATATTTTACTTTTTAGGCTTCTGTTTCTTTTTTTAATATGTAGGAGGCTGAAGCAGGAGGCAAAACCATACTGTTGCATCTATTAAAAACCAGTTGGTTGTTGTTTTGGTAGTGCCTCCCTGTCAAGTTACAGGCTTGGCATTTCTGTTGGAGAAATTAGAGCTTTCTTATTTGATCAACGGGAGGTCACAGAAGTAGAAAACCATTTTCCTAAATATATAAAATCACGTGACTTCAACTTCCACTAGCAAACCGAGGACAATAGAAACCAAACCATAATCCTATGAGCAGACTTTGTGCTCAGTGTAGCTTCCATGGGTTAACTTAGTACTGCTGTTAATGTCCAAATAGTAAGGGGTTTATTCACACACCTTGCATAAAACTTGTGCACAAGTGATCTAAAATATAGTTTGTGACTACTATAGGATTCCAGATTCAGAGCTCTTTGAAAAACACCCCGAAATATCTCCCACAATTTTAAGATGAGACTTGTAACTTCTAATGATAAAAAGAAGGATTTGCTCATTTTTAATTTAGCATTCTGTCAGAGTCAGACCTCCTCCTGTTCTTACCAGGAATTAATTACCAGAAGAACAAAACAATGTGATGTAGCTGATGCTTCTGTAAGATGTTCTTGAAGTACTTTAACATGGCAGAATTGCTCTTGCTGACATGAAAACAAGCTGTCAGCAAGCGCAGTGTTTGGGCATAAGCATTAGTGTGCCGTGTATGTACCTCTTTCTTTCTGATAGACCTGCTCAGTAGGCTGGCACCAAATGTAACTACTGCATCAGTGGGGTTTATGGCATTGTTCATAAGCTGTTATGGAACATTTTTATATGCAAATGTCTGGGTGATGGAATGTGCTGCAGGATGGAGGCCTGGAGTTTGAAGGTATTTAATAACCCAACAATGCAAATAGTTGTCTGGGTTTTAATAGCATTCCTGACACTTAATTGTGGAAAATGCCAGTAGGTGTCTTTAGGCATGTAAATGTTTGTGAAAATCTGCTCTGAGAGTTGTTTTTAGAAAACGTCTTGAAAAAATTCCTCATTTTTCCTCTCTGCTTTAAACAAAGCAGTTCTAAATTAGTGTCACTTGGAAAACTATATTGGAATTTGAGTTATGAGTGATTACACTTTTCTGTGAGATTTTGAAACATGCACCTTTTGATAAGTTCCTCTTTTGGTTTGTCTGGGATAATACACATACTTGCTAAAATGACCGTGGGAGGAAGACACAGAATTTCATGAGTTACTGTAAAAATTATGAATTTTTTTTTCAAATGACAGTGCTGTTATATTTTTGTGTCACCTTTTCTCTGGGGAGATTGTCAGCTCTCATTTGACCAGTCATACAAACAGTGTTTTGCAATCTAGGCTGAAAGGAAAAGTTAATTTAACCTCATGCAGCAATAGGAATAAGCAAAGCAGAGTAAGGATGGAAGAGTTAGTAGTTACTAAAAGGAAGTTAGTAAGGAGCGGGTCTGCAAACATTGTCTTTTCAGTGTAACTGAGTATTAAATGCCATTTTTTTTGAAAATTTGTATGGGTTCTGATGAATTCAATTTCATGCTTTCCCCTGACCAGCAGTATCAGCTGAATGGTCACAAATCCCTGAGGCCTGATGGGATTCATCCCAGAGTGCTGGAGGAGCCAGCAGATGTTATGGCAGGACCCCTCTCAATCATCTGCCAAAGGTCTTGGGCATCTGGGGAGAATCCTGATGACTGGAAGCTAGCCTGTGTTATTGGAATATACAAAAAGGGCATAAGGGAACTACAGACGTGTTAATCTGACCTCAGTTCCTGGAAAGATTATGGACAGGATCATGTTGAGTACAATTGAAAGGTATTTAATGAACAATGCACTCATCAGCCTCAGTAAATGTGGGTTCATATAATTTGATACCCTTCTGCAATAAGGTCACCTGCTCCAGGATGAAGGGAAGGTGGTAGATGTAGGTTTTTCTGATTTTAGTAAGGCTTTTGATATTTTCCTCACAGCATCCTTCTGGACGAGTTTTCCAGAGCAGGTTCCTGGTGTGCAGGGTGAAGCAACTGTCTGAGGGGCAGAGCTCAAAGGGTTGCAGTGAATTGGGCTAGATCTGTCTGGTGAGCAGTCACCAGTGGTGTTCCTCAGGGCTCAGTCCTAGGGCTGGTTCTGGTCAATAAGTTTATCAACAATCTGGATACAGGACTGAGTGCCCCATTAGAAGGTTTGCTCGTGATACCGAATGCTGTTGAGTCTCTTGAGGGACAGGAGGCCTTGCAGAGGGATCTAGATAGACTGGAGCATTGGGCTATGATTAATGGGATGAAATTTAACAAGTCCGTAGTCAGATTCTGTACCTAGGATGGGGTAGCACTGGGCATGAGTATAAATGGGGAGAGGAGTGAATGGCTGGAGAGCAGGAAGGATCTGGGGGTGCTGGCCAACAGCAGCTCAATGTGAGTCAGCAGTGAGCCCTGGCAGCCCAGAAGGAAAACCCCATCCTGGGGTGCATCAAACACAGCATGACCAGCTGGGCAGAAGAGGTGATCTGTACTCAGTGTTGGTACAGCCTCACCCTGAGTGCTGTGTGTAGTACCAGGACCTACAATTTAAGAAGTAAGTGAAGGTCCCTGAATGCACCCAGAGAAGAACAGCAAAGCTGCAGGAAGGGATGGAAGGCCTATGCTGTGAGGGGTGGCTGAGGACACTGGGTTTGTGTTGTTTCGAGTAAAAGAGTTGAGGGGTGACCTCACTGCTCTCTACAGGTTCCTGAGGATGGGAAGCAGAGAGGGAGATGCCGAGCTCTTGTCCCTGCTATCCAGTGATAGGATGTGCAGGAACGGTTCAAAGCTGCACCAGGGGATGTTTGGATATTAGGATGCATTTCTTTACCAAGAGGGTGGGCAAACACTGGAACAGGCTTCCCAGAGAGGCAGTCAATGTCCCAAGCCTGTCAATCCTTGAGAGGCATTTGGACGATGTCCTTAATAACATGCTTTAACTTTTGGTCAGTCCTGAATTGGGTCAGGCAGTGGGACTAGATGGTTGATGTCACTCCCTTGTAAATAAAATATAATATTCTATTTCTGTTTTTTGTAATTCTATTCTGTCCCATCCCATCCTAAAGATGACAGGCTTCAGGGAAGCCTCACCCTGAGGCTTAGGACAATTATATCAGTTGGTTATCGATCAATTGCTTATAAGTTTTCTTTGAAAGGCTGGAATATATGTGACAGGATAATGCATGTAATTCTTGTCCTGGATTCTGATACAATAAATAGATATACAAGAAAGTGAGCAGGCTTAGGAAAGTGCAGGTGACATGCAAACTTTGAGTTTAGTAAAAACTTGAAGGTGAGTGAACTTTAAAGCTTATGTGCTTTCAAACATTTTCCTACATCAGAGCATCTAGAAATAATTCAAATTTATTATCCCACTGTGTACACAGAGGCGTATGTAACATCACCGTTTTACTGAAATAATACTTGTCAACTTATTTGAGAAATGTGCAGTGTGGAGGGTGGGATCAAAACCACATTTAGCATGACATTAATTTGTCTCTACGTTATATTATACTGTTGTGAAATCCTTAAAAAGAAAAATAAATAAATAAAAAAGCCCTAGCATCTGCTATTGTATAAGTTAAATTTTACTCATCTGTGGGCTGAGCTGGCAATTTATGGATCGTTCATATCCAGAAAATAGAGCAGATTGAATGTTCAGAAAGGAACCTGGCCTTTAGATACCAGAGTTTCATTATGTAATGAATCACTCAGATTCCTCACTCCCCATGTCAATGCCACACTTGGAGGATGTACCCCATGGCCTGCCTTTGGCTGCTGTAACACTTTGTCCTCTTACTACCAACAGCCAGTGGTACTGGACAATGATTGAGAAGCACAGGGAATCTTACTGGGAATTTGATGAAATAGGTAGGTGTCAGCAACGATCCAGCAAGCAGCAGTTGTCCTTTGCCAGCTATTGCACTGAGAGAAGGGCAGCACCAGAAGAGTGTACGTGTTGGTAAAATGCAGTTTGTGCCAGTGTTGGGGATCTGCTGGCCTTGTACAGTGTGTGGTTTATAGCAAGGAAGTGGTTTACTTGAAAAGACTGAAGTTGAGGCTGTGTCCTTGGTCACACAGATGATGTGTTTGTACTGCCTCCACCAGGAATGGAATCAAACATCAGTATGATTAAAAGCTGGAGTCCACTCTAACGAGGCAGACTGCCATGCTCCATGTATGATGGCGTGTGTCTCACTGTCCTGGCGTCATGTCATGCAAACGGTTCAGGCCTGTACTGAATACGCAGTCTAGACCTTGGGCAGAATTATCCTCCATGTCTGCTTTTTTCTCCTCTGTGGAAAATATAAAAGCTTAGTAAGTAATTTGGATGAAGCATGGTGAGAGCTGGGCCGTGCTATGAAATAGAGAGCACCTTAACCTGATGTGAAGGTGCACCTAATTCTGCATTCACCTACACCGGTGTCATTTACGGTGGATGGGATATTTGATAGAGATGGATCAGGTCTAGTGAAAGCCCAGGAATTGCTCTTAGACTAAGTTCTGCTGTCTGTGCATTTTATGGTGAATGCATACTAGTGACCATAAGTGATAGCTGTGAGGATGCACTTCCTGCAGTGACAGGATTTGAAGCCCCAGGTGTGCTGCTTTGGAGTTTGCACACACTAGATGCTCTTCAGCGTGTCTACCTCTGTCCAAGCCCTCCTTACAGTGGCAACATTTAACATGGTTAGACCCCCTCATTGCTGTCCCTCTGGCTGGGGAACTGTCAAGGTGCAAGGTACAGTCTGCAGCTGGCCATGTCTTCAGTTTGGACTGTGATGGGAACCCTTTCCCTCTGTCCGTCAGCATGGGGAGCCCTGAGGAGTGCAGGAAGAGCCCCATGACCTTCTTCTGCTCTCAGTCTCTGTGGTAAGTGGTCAAAGCTGAACTGGGTGAGTCACTCTGTTCCTTGGTTCGAAGGAGCTGAAGAGAATTTGTGTTTATTTTCACTGTATATTTCTGGCTAAACATGCTTGCTTCTGCTTCTTCTGTGATCCCAGACACGTGCTGTGGTACTTCTGGCTATCCTAGTTGGTTACATTGGCTGTTTTGTTCTTTAAAAATTTCTAACAATCCCTGAAAACATCTCTGGAAAATCATGTTCTTATTCTGAATTAATAACAAATCATAAATGAAAACTTCATTTTGCAGCTCTGCAAAGAATGAGGGTCAGTTAGTACAAGACCTGAAACAATTGATCAGTGGTAAGGGTTTAGTGACACCAGCAAACTGAGGCTAACATTGTCTAAGACATATGCATGCCAAATAGATCGTGGTTATTAGCTGCTCAAAAAAGGGCTTGGAGAAGGCTAACTGGAGTCTTCCAGGCTGCAGTTTCCAGCGTTCAGACTGTTGGAATGTGTTTTTTGTGTAAGAATCTGTGTCAGTTCAGTACAGATTAGGAAAAAGGTATAATCTGAAAAATTCCTAACAAAAACAGGGAGAAACTTGCTGCATTTCCCATTGCCAGCAGTTTGCTCTTGAACCAAAAAAGAGCAGTATCCCTTGATTCCTAAGCTTTTACCCTGGCATGCTCATCTTTCAGAGGTGTCACTTCTTGCACATAGTTCTTACTCTTCTTCTGTTTTCTTGAACTTCAAAATAGAACAATTAAAGGGGCATCAGTGGCCCCAGGAACTGGTATGAATGAAGACTCTTTACACTGTGATGGGGCATATTTGGAATTGTAAACTTGAGTCCCAGAACCTGGAACTTAATTAGTTGGAAAACGGACTCTTTCCCTATTGAAAGATCATTTAGTTAATGGTTTTGGTTCAGATGTCTTCTTAAATTAGAAATTGAGATTTGAATTTTGCAGTTAGACTAATGGATCCAATGCCAGGCATTGCAAATTATTGGTTTTCATACTCAGATTTCCAGTCCTCAGTGTGTTTATTCTTAAAATAGTGCAGCTCCCTTCTCTCTTCAAATTGCCTGGAAAATTATGACTGTAGAACATTAAATACCATTTTATTTTAGCAGGAGGCTTATTTCAAAGTGATTCAACACTCTTTTTGCCTATAGAAATAACCAGGTTAGAGTTACCATAGACCAGTTATTGACAGGCAACCTTTGAGGCTGAAATGGTTAGTTTTATTAAAATGGATGTGTGCAGCTTTCTGATAAATTAACACATCAATGAAGGAACAAAGTTCACATGTTAAGCATTAATGTCTGTGTACTGTTTTCTTTTTGATTTAAGTAGAGTGCTCTTTTGTTGAGCAGTGGGAAATTACATGAAGGTTTGGATATAAAAGTGCATTAAGGGCTACTGATAAAAGCATTCGGGTTGCAATCACTGCTGTACCAAATATGGTTCAACTTGAAATATTTACTGTGAAAGAAAGTTTATGAATTTATTTTGGCTGTACTGGACAGATTTTATGAATGCTTCTATTTTATGCTTCTGGCTACTAGTAAAAGAAATCCACGCAGCTTTTTTTTCAGTAGGTTAACATCCTGCTTCCCCATAGGTGCTATATGAATGGCCTGAAATACATGTTAACTGTCTGTTGTATTAGGAAATGTTGATTTTGGTATTTAGAACCACCAGTCTGTTAGACAACATAATGCATACAGAAAATGCAGCACCCCATTCTCAGTTACTAGGCTGTGTCTGTTTGTATTGAAAGCAACAATCTATTCTATTTACTGACTTTTATTTGATTGCTTTATTTCTTCTATTCTCATTAAATACTATGAAAAGAAAAACGGCATTTAGATATTATTTTAAAACTGCCTGTGTACTATTTACTATTAGATTTTTCTATGTGAAATGGCACCTTTTAAAAAAAACAAGAGGCTGAAACCTTCTCTGAAGTGGTGCCAAATGATGACAGGGATGTGGATGATGAGTGTGTTTGGCATGAAACACATGAACTGTGCTTTTCCTCTGTCTGGGTTAGCCCTGAGCTGAACACTGTACTTGGGTTGATCCTGGGTTAGGGCCTGCAGAGCTCTCAGCAGCCTGGCTCCCAGTGCGATGCTCTGGTTCTGGACACTGTGGCACGCTGGATCCTGCCTGGAGACCTACATTCTTTCATGGGGTGTAACTAACTGCACTGGTTCACTTGGACTCACATGTTGAATAAATGGCAGAATTGAAAATACGATGTGTTAGGGCCCCTTCAGCTCCCGTTACAGTCAGGAGGGTGAGATGGCTGCTGAAGTGGAGCTGCAGACCTTGTGAGCTGGGATTAAGGCAGCATCCACTGACATGTGCCTCCTGTCCTTGAACTGCTCCACAGTCAGGGCTTGAAGCCCTTCTGAGGCCCTGCTAAATGCTCAGGCAAGATCAGCTGTTAAGGCAGCCAGTTCTGGAAGCTAAGATGGTTTCTCTGTCTCTTGCCTTCTATCACCTGAGCAAAAGCTCTGTTAACCCTGGCTTGAGGGAACCCCACAGAGAGCTGGGCACACAGCAAGCAGGAGAGCCCAGCCAAGGATCCTGCTTCCACCAGCTCCCGAGCACTGAGATCCCTGCCTGCAGGAACTGGATCTGAAAGGGCACATGGTACCCAGCTCACAAAATGTAAATGATCTCTACTGGGTGAATTGAAATGCTCTTGCTTTTGCCAGATCTATCAGGCATCAGGATCCCTTGGGAGGCGAAGTCGTTGCAGCAGTATTCTACTGTAGTGCTGTTCCTTGTCTTGGTAGAATGATGCCATCTTAGCTGTTGTACCAAATGTAGGATGTGTTTATTTTAAGAAAGACTTGGTTATTTTTGATGTATTTAATGCCTTATATATTTATTTTCCTCTCATTTCCACCCCCAACCCTTTTAACAAACAAAATCTGTCCTACTTGTAGTCACTGACATGTTTACTTTAATTGAAGTTCTTTTTAAGGGGAGAATTTGACTAACTGTATAAAATATTAAATGTTCTGATTTTTTTTCTCCTAACAAATGCAGTTCCTTCCTCCCTCTTCTGCTCCCACTTTTGTATTTCAAATTGTTTCTCAGAGTGGTTTGAAAAACTTGGTAATTTGAATAATTACAAAAGGATCAGTTAAAATACCTACTAAGGAAGAGAAGGTTCAACCACTGTTTAAAAGCTGCTGGTTATTTCCTTTTCAGATGCCTCTTCCAGGCAGTCTCACCTATGAACTCCATTACTCACCTCTCATGGGGTACAGGACTGTATGTGTATTTCATTCATACCAGGTTTTTTGCTTCGAATTTTTGTTGCTATTTACAGAAACGCAACTGCGGTGACTCAAGTTACTTTTTAATCTTTAATGTCTCAAACACTATGTACTCTTGTTATTTTGGCCATGTGAATTGTCTTTGGAGGCTTAAAAGCTGCAGTAATTAACTGCCTTGTACAGATGTTGTTGTGTGTGAGGTGCAGACTATAGAAACTAAAGCGAAATCAGACTTTACACCTCACTAGCTTGTACACTAGTCTGTCCCCAAATCTCAAAATCAGGGAAAGCCCCAAGGAGCCTTGACAGGAATGGAAACTATTCCTCATGTCTTCCCTATGCTGTTGTAGACTCTACCTCAGCCAGACTATTTCAGGGGGAAGTTGGATGCAGAGGCAGCAACAGCCTTTTTATTTTTTTTCTCCTCTAGGTTTGTGTGAGCAATCTTTGGGCCCCGTGACTCATTAACAGCTATGTTCAGTAGCTAAAGTGAGGTGACTGTGCTGACCCCAGTCTCCAACCTTTGCTGCTGCTGATCTGTGACTTGTTCCCAATTTTAAATTACTGTGACAAGTAAATATTTTGTCAGCCTCTTGTACTTTGCTGTGCTTGCCAAACATTCTCTCTGCTGGAGCCTTCCTGGTCTTTGAGCCCAATTACTGTCATGGTGTGGTGGGTAAAGACAAGGTACAGCCACCACTGCCTGGTTCAGCCATCGCTGCTCTTTAAAGCCTGCACTGAAGCAGCTCTGCACTTGTTCAGTAACTCATCAGACCCTGGTTATTTGTTCTATGACTCCAGCACCTTGTGCTGCTCCAAAGTTCTTCAGAAATTCCTCAATAAGCATATTCTATTTCAGGTACACGCTGAAGATGAAATCCAGCTTTCTGCTCTGCCCTCCTATGTGGAGCACACAGCTGCTCTGCCTGCCTGCAGTGTAGGCTGAGACACTCACGTTGCTGTCCCAAGTGCAGCAGCACATCTCTCTCAGCAGCAGTGTCTGAACATGCTCAGAAAAAGCTTTTCCACTCCCACAGAACCCACTTAGGATTGCTGAGCAGGAGTGGCTCAGAGCTTTGCTTTAGCTCTACTCCTCTGCTGATGTATTTAGTGCATGTGTGCAAGATCTTCACCCAGGAACAAGTGCTGGGGGCCTCTCCACATCCAAGCTACAGCCACCAAACTGATTTGTGGCACATAGATTTAATTCTTACTCTGCCCCAGGAAAAAAATTAAAGGACACAGTGAAGTCTGCACTTTCTAACAGAGTATAGAATACAAAGTGTTCTGCATTCCTTTAAAAATTGAAAAAATAATGATGAAGACAAACCTCTAAGATAATACAGCTACTGCTCTGATACAGAAGCTGAATAGCCCTTAAAGTGATAGCCTGGGGAAGAAATACTGTGTAGCATCTAGAAAAACAAACAAACCAGTTTTCTCATAAATAGCTGGTAGCCATTTTTGGGTTTACTTTTTTTTTTAGCTTACCAACCAAAGGTGATGTATACCATAAACTACATGAACTGAGCCATCTCTAAGGAGACTGATAATATCAGTGGTAGTCTGCTATCAAGATGGACAATGAGTCTGTGAAATATAAATAACTCTTAGCTTACATTAAATTTAAAAAGTAAAAGAAAAGCTTACTGTTTCAAAGAAAGAGATTCAAAATCTCAAAGACTGCTCCCACAGTTTTGGTTCAGATCACTTGCCCATGATAATAGTCTTTATGTACAGAATCATGCCACTTGTAACACATGGTGGACCCAGGATGAGTGGCTTATTGAATGGATCTCTTCAGCATTTCTCATGGCACAGGTAGGGAGAGCGAGGCTCAGCTTCCTCATGTAGCACATGGCAGAACTGCAATCTGCAAGTCACAGAGCTCCTTAACCAAGCAGCTGTAATAGTTCACCTACACTGTCTTAGCCTTGTTCCTGAAAAGTTTCATTTGAAATAAAGGGTCAGCATAGACAATTTCAACCCAGATGTCTGATGCCTGCCAAAGTTCTGACTAGAAAAATCTAGTCTTGAAAGGGAAAGCAATAATAACCTTTACTGGAGACTGCACTGAGAGAGAAGGAGCCTCCTGCCTATTCATAACATAGAAACACATTCTTGTAGTACAAAACCACCCCTCCTCTCTTAAAAACCACTCTGTGAATGAACATCACAGGAATAAGCAGCATGCTCAAAAACCAGGTCTGGTTACTTCTTGCTATATGAAAAGGAAGCTAAAAAAAAAGCCACATCAGTATCTTGTTTTGATTGTTTTAATGACTAAGTGTAACAAAACCAAGCAACCATGAACAATTGTACACAAATATTCAGTAACTTCAGATGTGTTAGTCAATAAGTAAACTGTGTGAATTGACCTCATACTTGTTCCCTCCTTACTCCTCCTCCCCCTCTCACATGAAACTCATACACAGTGCAGCTCTGAGCTACTGCTCAAAGTTAGAAGAAATATTTTTGTTACTTTAAGTAGGAAATGTAATAGGGCAAGCACTGACTTTTCTGGTCTCTGTTTTAACTTCCTGTACCTCAGTGTTTGCTTTCATGGATAAGAATATCTTACCTGACTGTAAAATTAGTGTTTTTTTACTAGCAGGAATCCTTTGAGAGTTCACGTATTTCTACTTTTGACATGACTGATTATTTCAAAGGCTGCTACTTGATTCAGATGTAAGATTTATATGATCCAAGATGTGCAACTTAAATATATAATCTAATCATTTAATTTTGTAGTGCAAATGCAAAACTGGCAATTAAGTAGACAAAAAAAAATACATTTTCTTACAGGACAAATCTGTTCAATCCTTACTATTTCAGGATTCCTTACTAAGCCCTGTTTAAAAAATCACATTATCTGTTTTGTCTTAATAGATTGATCCCATGAAGTAGAACAAATTTTTATAATTCATTGTGTTGAAGACCTTGAGAGATTCTGCTGGATAAGTCTTGCAAGTGCTTCTTTACCTATCAGGAAAAGAAAAGACGTGGCACAAATTTCAGTAAGACAATAAAATATCAATATAATTATATGTTCAGATTTTGTTATTAATATATGTGACAACAAGGAGAGCAGAGAATAGAGAGATTTCAGGCCTTATAGAATTAGCTCCATAAAAAAAAATTATGTGTATTTTGTACTAAAAGTGAGAAGAGAAGTGCCTTGAACTCCCCTTCTGGAAGCCATTCAACTTGCATGCAAAATGAGCACTGGGCAATCTACTTACCCTCTACTGCTGAGTTAAACTTTCAACATGTATGTACACTGGATTTATACAGACCTTATATCCTAGTTCTTTTGTCTTTTCTTCCAGCATGGCATATTTCTCTTTGTTTCTGTTCAGATGCTCCTTATCTCCAGTTCCCTCTACGTGCTTCAGTTTTTGGTGTGAAATCTCTAATTGTTTCTGATAGTGATGGTGTTTTTCAATTTTTGCTTCAAAATGTTTCAGCTCCTCCTATGGCAACAAATACAAACAGCTTCACAGGATTTTCTTTTCAAGGCTTGCTTTCTCTTTTCCTGCCAAGACACTCCTAAGATATTTTACTAAGTGAAGCACAGAAAGCTTTTTCAGTTCCCTGCTTCTTAACAAGGTCTGGACAATCCATTATCATCACCACCAAGACACTCGAGTTTGAAAGCAGATGCTGAAAACGACCCACTGCAGAGTCCTTAAAAGGAGACTGTGGATGGCTGTGAGGTGCTGGGAGATGAGAGCAGTGAACACCAAATAAAAATTTTTGCATAACAACAGTGGACTGGGGAGAGGGGAGGGAGACAAACAATTTTTAAAAGAAGCCTCTTTTCAAAATCAGGTCCTAGATCTGTTATTTTCTGCTCAAACTTAAATGTTTTCTGGGTTTACAGTCTGCTATGATGAATCTGAAATAGGATGAATTAATTAACAAACAAAAAGCAAGTCTTAATTTGCCCCAAAGAGAGTGGCCAGACTGTGGTGTTCAGTGATGTATCAGAGACAGTCCTCAGATAGCCTGTTAGAGGGGAGTGAGTAACATCTCTACCTGCCAAAGCATGTAACCTGCCAAAGCATGTAACAATCACAGTAACAATACAGGTTTGGCCTGGTGAAGAGGGTCTGAATGAAAGAAGATTTCTACTAAAACAGTAAAATTAATTAGCAGATCTGTGTTCTTGCTTATGGAATTGTTCTTTTCTTTTTCACTGTGGCAAATAGGAAGGCCAAATTTACCTCTCATGCAATTGTACAGTCTTGACCAAAACGTCCCTCTGAGCAGAAACCTTGTTGCAGACTTCAGCACCTTTCCTCTGACACTCTTAGAAGCAGGGCCACTGAAATCAGTGTAACTAAAATGTTTGCTTCGTAAGAGAATTGGGCTGTACGCGAGGTAAAATAAATAAAGATGGATCTTTAATATCTAAGAGAGACATATATTTCAAACCTGGTCCCAGGCAGTTAAAACTCTCTCAGTACCTTATCTGGAAAAAAAGCTCAAAGTGTCCCTAGCCTGGCTGGTAAGACAACATCTCTTGTACATGCAGCTCCATGAAGAAGCCCTAAAGAGAGTTACTTCTTCAGGCTATCAATCAAAATCCATTCTGATAAACAGGCAGAGTCAGATGAAAAGATAATCAAACATTTTCTCCTTGCAACTTGAATTGAAGAAAACTGGTATGAAGCACATAGAAATTAATTTCATTTATATTTACTTGAAGAGCAGTCACAGGAGTTTTGGGTTAGTTCAACACAGCTCCAGCGGGAAGTTAACAGTGCAAGAGGTAGGCATGAGAGGGAAATTGCTGGTTATACAGATTGCACTGCTTCCCAAAGAAGTAATTAAGACATTGGGTAAGAGAGGTAAACTGGTGCAGTGGAAACAAAGAAGCAGGGCTCAGTCTTTCCAAGACTTGAAATATGCAACACTTGTTTTGACAGGATTCAGAATTTTGATTGGATTCAGAATGCTGATTGTAACAGAACCATGCATATGACTAGCAACATACATAGTTAACAAAATATATATAGTATTAACAAAAAAGCATTACTTTTTTTTATGGTGGCTGGAGGGTAATACAAAAGTGGCTGCAATCAGAGTAACATCGAGTATTTCTTTATGTGGGAAAATATCTTTGCGTAAGAGATCTCACCGGAATTCTACTTACCCGAAAAGACTCAAGTTCTTTCTCAGTGAAATTGGCTGATTTGGCCATGTCCCACAAATCAATCACTCTTGGTTCTTCAAATTCTAAACAAACACATAGCACTAAATGAAAATCTGGATACAATGCTTTCATGCTCAACTTCTATGAAAGAGATGAGCATGCTTTCTCATATACATACACACAGAGACATTAAACACTGCATTATTAATAGATCTATTTAGATGAAAAGGGAAAAAATACAAGTACTGGATAAATCTACAGTACTGCTGTAGCAAGTAGTTTTTCAAAAGCAAAACAATCCCCATAGGAACTGAATAATGGCATTGCTTGCTCTGCAGGTTGTCTCATTTACTTGCCCTCCTGGGCTGAAAGTGTAAT
Source organism: Myiotriccus ornatus (assembly GCA_036023395.1). Classification (NCBI taxonomy): domain Eukaryota; kingdom Metazoa; phylum Chordata; class Aves; order Passeriformes; family Tyrannidae; genus Myiotriccus; species Myiotriccus ornatus. Next base: position 64,270,457 of record JAYRBT010000139.1, on the reverse strand, counting down.
GTCCCTTCTCATTTGGGCTCATCAGGCTTCTAGTGCTGGGTTCCAACTAGAACAGGCTGGCTGTATCTCTTCAGCCCACTGTGGTACACAATGTACTGTGATACTGTAGCTACACCTTATTACTTGCCCAATGATTTTTAATTTTTTTTAAATGAAATTAATCCCAAATAAGCACAAACCCCACTGTATCATACCACTGGTTGTGTCGTATCCCTGATGACTGACTTTACGCAAACGCTCAAACCCCTGATTGATGCTTCTTAACTTCTCTTTGAGTTCTCTGTGCTTGTTGTGCAAGATTTCTTCTTTCACCAGGTTCTCTTCAGATGGATTGATAACATTTTTGTGGATATCTGTTGAAGAATAGAAGAAGAAGAATGAGAGTTACTGACTGTAGGCCAAATCTTTATAGGTCAAAAGCTTCAGAAATCCACCAAATCCAAGGTGAATAAAAGATGCTAAGGAAACGGGACAGGAATGCTTGATGAGTCCCATGCCTTCTTCCCTGGACCAACCAGAACATCTGATGGTAAAATGACTTTCAGCAGTTTCCAGCTTGGACTATACAGTGCAAACATCATACTATCAGCTTTAGAATTCTTCAGCTCTCAGAATTTTAGCTCAGATTAGTACAGCAAGCTGGATTCAGATCATTAATGTTCTAGCACACCTCAGGCTCGGTGCCTAAGATATTTGAGTACATCCTCTTGGGCTCCCAGCTGGTGAGATAAAACATGCATGTTCTGCAGACTTTAGAACCACATTTTGCAGCAGCTTGCTGCACAATTTCCAGTTAACTACTATGGCCATCATTGCTAATCTGATGGTATCTTACCCACTTGAAATGCAGGCAGAATCAGAAAACTAAAATGGCAACATTTTCATTAGCTGGCAAGATTTTTGGCAGCTAATGCAGAACTAAACCCAGTAAGTATTTGAAAATGTCAGCATCTGCAAGCAGTTCTGACAGAAATGTCAGGAGTGTCAAAGAAGCTTGGAAATGATAGAAGCAATGGGCAGAGAAGAGAGTTGCACTGATCTCGAAACATCAGAGAAATGTTCAGGTACCTTCTGTTCTGCTCACGGTCTCCAACAGAATATTGTATTCATGAATCTTTTCTTTGTGATGCTTAAATTCTCGCCAAAGCTTATCCAACTCCTCATCAGAGAACTTCCCAGAGGTCTTGGCCTGAAAGAAACATGAACTGATTATATTTTCCAGGCCAAGTGCTTTTATGTGCACTCACATGCCAAAATGTCTTTACACTTCCCACCACATTTAGAAAATTATTAAGTGCAGCTTTTCCTTAGATTTTTTTTTTTTTTAATTCTCTTAATATTAGTATTAGGTCAGGATTTAGACACTGATGGATAAGGTGGGTTTAATCATGTCAAAAAGAAGTTTTCTTCAGACTTCTAAAGCCATACTTTTTAAGCATGAATGCATCCACTTGAATACTGGGCTGGGAAAGTCTTTATTTAAAACCTCTTCCCCCCCCCCATTTCACTTTTAAACAGTCTATGAAATGGTTCTATTTTAAATGCTTTTTTTTTTAGAAGCCGATCAACAACAATAAGAAAACTGTGAAAAACACCACAGATATACTAATACACAGTGTGATAGCCACACTCAGGGAAATCATGAGTTCAGTGAAATTTGACTGAAATGCTCCATTTGAGCTCAGTGGACCCAGGCTCTTTCCTTCATGCAAACCGATGAGGGTTTTTATTTTGCAAAGACAACTTGCCACACCTGGATAATCTGGATGCAGGTGGAAAACCCTCAGGGCACAAAGATGTGAGCTACAGGGCACAGAAGCTTGGCCAGTACTTAACAGAAGAGTAGTAAAGCTTATCACTTCCAAGTCTGGGGGCTTTCAGAAGACACAGCCAACAGTTCAATGAAGAAACACTGATTTCCAATACTGCAGTTCCTGGAAATTGTACTCACCTTGCTCCATAATTTTTCCAGTCTTGGATCATCTAGTGTGTCACTTTCTGTGCCATCTTTAATATAGTTGGTATCAACGAGTTGAGAGTCCTTCTTTCCATTCATTCCGTATTTAGTCATAATGACTGCAAAGAAATAGAAGATACAGAAGCATGAGAACCAACTATGGATGTATGGAAGATGAGAGACTGGCTATATCCTTGACTTGTAGAGCTGGATTTTGCAGCTCATGGAGTAAAACCTAACAGTTTAAGTTACAGAGTTCCCAGGTTTAATGACCTCTTCCAAAAATATCAGGACCAAAGGAATCTGCTAGTCTGCAGCAGCTCCTACTGACCTCCAAAGAGCTTGTGTGTGCTCAGCGTCCAGACAGACAACCAGTTATTTAATGGTTCAAACACAAACACAGGTGTCTAACCAGGCATGTGTCTGATTCAATGTTTAAACTTCTTTCTTACCATTTAAGTTGCGTCTGAGTTTGGCTTCTTTCTCTCCATCTTCATCTAGCCCTTCAGCCTTCAGTTTTTTCCAGCTTAGCTCATCCTTTTCTTGTATTTTTAGATCACTGTGCAACTCTGCCAGTTTCACAGCAGAAAGATGGAGCTAAGAAGAACAGAGAAAGGTTTGTGTTCAGTTATGTGCAGTCACCTCTTGCTGCAGAGTTACCTCAGAAACCAGGATGGATATGTAGCACTGCAGTGTTTCTCAAAAAACGTGCCATTGCCACCATGTGTGCTTTCTTGTACACCACCTTCCAAACATACAGTTACAGTGAGTTCGCAAACTTCGCTGGTTAGTACAGTTTTTCAGACTACCACGTCACTGATGATGGCCTTGCAGGTCAAAGAGACATTTCATCAGCAATTTTTACTATGATCAAAATGAAAAAATTCTCAGATCACTTCTTGACGTGGCTTAGGTGCATTAAAACATACGAAACACAGAGGTATTTCTGTCTGGCATAACAGAACAAAAAGATAAGACATTGAGGCTAAAGGTAGGAAAAAAAAATTAAAGTTAAAATGAATGCCAGGTCAGCCTGAAATTTTGTGAACTATAGAGAAAACA
>JAYRBT010000139.1:64253471-64263775 GCA_036023395.1 Myiotriccus ornatus | reverse complement strand
AATAGAGAAGGGCTGCAGCACCATTAGTTTGCTTGTGTTGGCTTGTTGGATCTCATTCTCCAGTGCTCTTACATCTGTGTCAAGTGACTATTTGGTATTGTTCTGTGTTTTCTGGCCCAAGCAGAAGTGGTTCAGGGCAGAGAGTGGCCCTGGGGCAGAGCTGGTGTCAGCTGCAGAGATGTCCCACTCCCTTCCCCAGAGCTGGGCAATGGGGTGAGGACAGAGGTGGTGTCAGGGGCTGGGAGCAATGTCTAGGAGTGGGGACATCAGTGCAGTCAAAGACTGTCCTGATCCTCCAGTGTTTGGGGCAAATATGTCTCTGAGCTGGTGGCAGATGCTCAGCGGGGCTGCCTGGCCCAGGAGGGTTGTTACTGCGCTCCACATGTGCTGTGTGAGGAGGGTCCCAAAAAATGGGTGAGGTGGTGGTGTCACCCCGCAGGTATGTCTGGGTCATGCTGGGAAGCAGGAGTTGAGTCAAAGCTGGGGAGGGAGAAGTACTGTGGAAGCTGTCATGGGGACACTCTGCACAGGGGGGAGCAGTGAAACCATGGAGTGGGGAGGGCAAGGGGGTCCCTGTGGGTCCCTTCTGTCATGTCTGGGCTCCAGCAGGGACTTCAGAGACACACACAGGGTCCAACAAGCCAAACACTTTATTTAGGCATGTTAATAGCTCTTGTATTTTCACTCTAGCAAGCAAAATTTAGTTTGCAAATGTATGTCGATTGTAATAAATTTTCCCATTGAAGAGGGATGCAGCTCAAGCATTCTTATTCCGTGTCTGGTGCTGGGGGCCGAGTTCATTGCGCTGGGGCAGCAGTGGGGAAGAGTCAATTCTTCAGGACCTCTAGGTGCTTCAGATATTGCTGCACCCAGTGTGCCTCAGGGTCTGCGCACAGCATCCTCCCGTTCCTGGTGACCAGGCTGTCAGGGAAAACGCAGTGTTGAGGTGCTCAGCCAGGGCAGCAGGGTGCCTGCACTGGGTCCTGCTGGCAGCACCCTGGGTGTCCCTGTCTCTCCTGTACACCATTGGACATCCTTGGGGTGCTGCCCTGGCTGTTGCCCCCCGACCCCTGGCGGTGCTGGGTACTCACATCACAGCTGGTTGTGGGCAGGTGTTGCTGGTCCAGTGGGCAGAGACGATCATTCTGCGTGGAACGGCGCGTGACACGTACTTGAAGCAGCAGGAGGTGGGGATGATGTCTGTGAGGGTACAGAGACAGCCTCAGTGAGACCCCACACTGTGGCAGAGGCTCTGCCTGTGGCTCCCGGGGGGATTCGTGATCACCTGCGCTGTATCCTTCAGGGAAGGATACACTGGAAGCCTCCACTTCTGAGGCTGAGTTCCTGCACTGGTGATGTGATGACCATCTGCTCCCAGCCTTCTCCATGGACACGAGGGTCCCATCAACAGGGATGGGGCTCTCTCCCAGAGAAGGAGAGCATACCTCGCTGCTGGAATGGTGCACCAATGCTGGAGTCTCCAGGATCAGCCTCAGCCAGGGAGCAGATGGCCACAAGGAGCAGAACAGCCATGGCAGCTGCAAGGACCTTCATGGTGCTGGGAGGGCTGAGGGAACCACGAGTGAGGCTGGAGCTGGGGTGGCTGCAGGGCTGTCCTCTGCACGATGCCTGGCCCCTGCTGCTGCTGACCTCCTTTTATAGCCCCGCCACTGGGTAGGTGCACAGTTTCAAGAAAAGAAAATAAGTGTATCGTTCTAGGAAAATTATGTAAGGATCATCTAGTTTTGCTGAGCTGGAGAAGGCAAAGAAACCACAGAAGAAGAAGTGCTGGCCACAGGTCTGTGACTTTCAGATTCAAGAGAGAACAAGTCTTTGGAGGAGTGGCTGAGGGAGCTGGGTTTGTTTTGCCTGGAGAGGAGGAGGCAGAGGGGAGAACTTACTGCTCTCTGCAACTACTCAAAAGGAGGCTGAAGTGAGGTGGAGGTTAGTCTCCCAAGTAACAAGTGACAGGAGGAGAGGAAATGGCTTCAAGTTGAGCCAGGGCATGTTAGGAAAAGTTTCTTCTCTGAAAGGGCTGAAACAGGCTGTCCAGGAAAGTAGTGGAGTCACCATGGAGACATTTAGAAGATATGTAAATGTTATGCTTAGGGACATGGTTTAGTGGTGGACTTTGTAGTGCTGAAGGGGCTGAGGGGTCACAAAGCGGGACTGGAGCTGGGGTGGCTGCAGAGTTATCTGCTGTACGATGCTCAGCCACTGCTGCTGCTCCCCTCCTTCTATTCCCCCTGAGTTTCAAGGAGAGAAAATGAGTGCATCATACCGGGGAAATTATGCACAGTTTTGCTGAGCTGGAGAAGTCAAGGAGACCACAGAAGGGTAAGCACAGGCCGTGTGGCTGTGACTTTCAGATTCCATTTGGGTTCTTGACAGGGATTGTCCAGCGCCTAAACCCCTGTGACACTGACCCTGCTGCTGCTGCTGCAGCAGTGATCCCACTGGTCAAGAGCCAAGCAGAGCCAAAAAACCCCCTAACCAAACCCCTGAAGAAAATCTGGGAGGAAGTAGCAAGTTCTGTGGCTTACTTTTTGAGTGTGGAGTGGTGGGGGCATTCAGAAATTGCCTTCTGGGATTGGCAATTAACCTCTTTTTATTTGGCCTTTTCCTGCTGGATCTATGAGGGTAAGCGAATTGTTTCAGGTAACATGAGTTCTCATTGTTGACCTTACAGAAGTCAGCAATCTACATCTGCTATCTTTTAGATATAGAAACAAACCATTAGGTGAGAGAGGAACAATATTTTGAAATTAACACAAGTACCACCTGTGTGCAGCTGGCACATAGGGGTAACCCTATGCTGCCCTACTCTTGTACTGGACATGTCTTATACTGAGGGGAAGGTGTCTGAAATACAGCATGCAAGGGATTAACAAGAATGTCATCCTGGGACATGCTTCCTATCTGCTGCTGTAGGATTGGTATCAAAATAGCACAAGAAGGACACCTTTCTGGTCATCCTCTGGATGAAGCAAGATCTACAGGTCAGGACCCCTTTTGATTCATGTATTTACATGCAATAAAATAAACAAAAATGTCATGATTTTTGCTAGGCAAACAGCTCCGAGGAAGGCCCATCTCACAGTGGAATGGAAGGTTGTGAGGTTCCTGAGCCAGCGAAACTGCAGGGAGGTGCAGTGACCCACCAGGGGCTGGTAACTCTCCCAAAAGTGGCTGAAGAATCGTGGGTGCACCACGAATCATGGCAGCCACCCCCACTGCCACAAAAGACAGACCTGGGGAGCAAAAGGGCACATTTTGGAAGATGGGGCATTCCACTGGCTGAGTGGAGAGACTTGAAGTCCACATAACCCAGCAACTGAGCGTGTTCTGTGACCTCCTGCACAGGCTGAGGGCACTTATCCTACCTGACCTCCAGAGCAGAATGGTGGGCAGTCATCTGAGAGCAAAAGGCTGCAGCTCTGGCTGGGGGGCCCGCACCATCTACCCCAGTGGTGTCTGATGCCTCCACCCAATTGGAGCTGATGAGGGGAGAGACTGCAGTGCAGACCTCAGGTTGGAGGAAGTGCCAAGACACTTCTAGGGCGTGGACAGGCCTGCCCACAGATGATGTGAAGGTGTGCCCAGGTGTAGGACCTCCACCAGCAGGTGGCTGAGCTGCAGGAGGCAGTGAGAAGGCTGCACACCATCAGGGAGGCCAAGGAGTTAAAAAGCTGGCTCCAAGTGCAGTCTGCTGTGGATGCACTGCCTGCAGCCAAACAGCCAGAAACTCCCCTGATGATGCACAGAGATACTCTCCTGGTGGCACACACAGAAGGGAGGGGGATCAGTGTGGAAGAATGGAAACTTGCAAGGGCAAGGACCTGCAAAAGAGAGAGACTTCCCCCAAACCCTGAGGTGCTCTTGCAGAACAACTTTGCTGATTTACAGACCAAAGAGGATTAAAAACTCCCAGGTGGAATACTGTGTCCATGTCTGGGGTCCCCAACACAAGAAGGATGTAGACCTGTTGAAGTGAGTCAAGAGGAGACTACAATGATGATCCAAGGGTTGGATCACCTCTGCCATGAACACAAGCTGAGAAAGTTGGGGTTGTTCATCCTGGAGAAGGCTCTGGAGAGATTTTCTATCACCTTCTAGTACCTAATGGGGGCCTGCAAGAGAGCTGTAGAGGGACTTTTGCCAAGAGCATGTAGTGATAGGACAAGGAGAAATGGCTTTAAAGTGAAAGAGAGGAGGTTTAGATTAAATGTTAGAAAAAAAAATAAAAATTAACTGTGAGGGTGTTGAGACACTGGCACAGGTTGCCCAGAGAAGTTGTGGATGACTCATCCCTGGAAGTGTTCAAGGCCAGGTTAGATGCTTTGAGCAACCTGGTCTAGTGGAAGGTGTCTCTGACCATGGCAGGGCAGTTGGAATGAGATGATATTTAGGATCCCTTCCAAACAAATCCTTCTATGATTGCTCTGGAGCTGGTCATTAGAGTGAGGGCAGGGGTGATGTCAGAGGCTGGGGTTAATGCTGGGTAAAATCTGGGAGATCCAGCATTGCTTGCTGCCACAGAGAAAGTGGAAGTTTTGGGTCATTGCTGACCCTGGTGGGTACCTGAGGTGTCCTGCAGCTGGCAGATGCAGCCCCTCTGGGGATGGCACAGAGGCAGCTGGGTCAGTGTCACATGCCCCCAGGGAGCCCGGTTAGCCCTTGCCCAGGTAAGCTGCCTGACTGGTGAGACTGGAACACCAATAAAGACACATATCCTCTCAAAATCCTAGATTTTTGCAGAAATGAGCCTTTTCTCATAAATGAGGGTCTGATGGGTTACTTGCAGCTCTCTTCCAGAGCATCCATGGGGGTTACTGGCCTGTGCAGTGCCAGACAACGGGCATAGGGACCATGGTGGGGCCAACAGGCCTGGAGCTGGGATGGCTGCAGGAATCTCCTCTGCACAATGCTCAGCCCCTGCTGCCACTGCCCTCCTTCTATTCTGACAGAAATTCAAGGAGAAGAAATGAGTGCACCATTCCAGAGAAATTATGCCAGGATTGCCCAGTTTTGCTGGAGAGATCAAGGAGACCACAGAAGAGGAAGCACTGGCTATAGATCTGCAACTTTCAGATTCCATTTGAGTGTCTGGCAGGGAATGGCCAGAGCCCAAAACCCTGTGATACCCACACTGCTGCTGCTGCAATGACCTGCAGCAGCCAGGCTGGGACATGAAGTTCCCTAACCAGTACCCTGAGGAAAATCAGAACAACGCAAGAAAAAGCTAAAAAAGGAGAAGTAGCAAGTTTTGTGGCTTGCTTTCTGAGTGTGCACTGTTGGGGTGTTTAGTAATTGATTATATCACATTGCTGTCACGTCAAGCCTGTCTGAGTTCAAGAAGTATTTGGACAACACTCTCAGCCACACTCAGGAGCGTGACTCTTGGGACTCTCCTGTGCAGGACCAGGAGTTGGACTTTGGTGATCATTGTGGTTCCATTCCAGCTTTTCAGCTAACAATATTCTGTGATTCTATGATTGCAAATGCTTCCCTTTTCCAGCCACGCTAGGACCTACTTGAGGTTTCATTTGCAATGCTGCAATAAGCTGATCTCAGTGAGTGCCAACAGAGTCCTGTCTTCCCTCCAGCTCTTACTGTTAATGCACCATCTCCTTCCTGATACTGGAGTGTTTGGTTTTTTTTGGGGGCTAAGTCATTAGAGAGAGTCTAAATTGGATGAAGCCATCCTGCTTGGGAAGAAGTGTGCAACAGTAATTGCAAAAACCTATCTGCCAAGAGGCTGCAGATCACAGCCAAAAAATCCTTAGAGTAGTAAATCCTTGCTTCACTCTGGGGACAGGAAGGTCAGCAGGCCAGGCTGCAGGCTGCCTACAGCTCTGGAGCAGGGCAAGAGTCCAGCCATAGAATCCTAGAATAGTTTGGGATGGAAGGGAACTTAGAGATCATCTGGTTTCACTTACCCTGCCATGGGAAGGGACACCTTCCACCAGCCCAGGTTGCTCAAAGCCCCATCTAACCTGGCCTTGAACACTTCCAGGGATGGGGCATCCATAGTTTCTCTGGGCAACCTATACTGGTGTCTGTGGGGACCAGGGCCACTGGCACTCATCCTTTCTTCTCTGACTATTCCAGTCCTGCCAGGCATAGGCATTGGACAGTGTCACAGGAGCTGGGCTACTGGAAATGCTCATTGATGGCCCATCTTCCTCCCAGGCAGCATCCCTGCACGAGCAGGGGAGTGCTCAGCACCAGGGGTGAAGGGGATCCCCTGGCAGCACGTGGACAGGCAGGAGGAGATCAGCCATTGTGGGACAGGAGGAAGGCAGTGAGGAGGGCATCAACCTACTGGGAATTTTAAACATCTCTGTCTGGAAGGTCTGTACCACTTGGCATCACATACTCTCTCAAAATGCCTAATTTTTCCAGAAATGAGCCTTTTTGGGTAAATGAGGATCTGGTGGCTTACTTGCATCTGTCTGTCAGATCGTCCCTGGGGGGTTGCGGGCTCATGTGCAGCTGGACATGGGGCGTGGTGACCCCCCAACCTCAACTTGTGTGTCACCTGCTTCAGCTCCTGCTGGATATTGGGGAAGAGGAAGTCAGAATCCCTCTTCATTGGCCCCTCTCTGGCTCAGCCCACTGGTCTGGTACTGCAAGAGGGGAGAAGGGGGTATGTGCCAGGGGCTGTTGGCAGTGCAGGGCTGGGGGCTCAGAGTGTCAGCTCCGGGGACTTACCTCAACAATACATTGCAATCATAAACTCTTATTTTTCTAAGTGTTTAATTAGAAAACAGCACAAGCCAAAGCCTGAGCTAGGTGGTCCATAACTGTTCCAAAACTGATTTAATTTCCATAATACAACATACCCTCGTATCTGCTGAGAGCATCCAACAGCATACTGGGCAACAAATTGTGCCCTACTCCTCCTCCTTAACCCAACACTAATTGTAAACCACCAGTAATCATCTCCTTAAACACTACCTTTCTCGTCTGTCCTGGTAAAAATTACATGTACACTTGTCTTTTCTTCTAATTTAAGTAAATTTAGGACATTTTAAGGTATGGGAAGCAAATAATTGTGAAACAACATTATCTGGTTGGGATTTTTTGTTTGGTTATTTGTAGGTGCTTTTGAGGTCATGCTTCCTTTTAGTTAAGATAGAAGCTACCCATTGACTGACCTTTTATCTTTATTCAGATAATATAATAAATACATCCTTTGTGCTTATCTAAATTGGACAAGTGTGTCTAAACCATGAATGCAATAATAATTGGCTCTTGACCATAATATATATTTGCAGTTATAGTTCCATTCAGAAAGATGCACTACAAAACTCAGTGGAAGCTTTGAGAACGACAAGAGTTACGAATCTTAAATTATTTAAGATTAGTTTTCAGTCACCTATTATATCTGTGCTTTAATTATTCTTTTCCTCCTTTAGAAGAAGATTAATCTAGATCCCAGCACTATTTAGTGCTTTAGTAAATTAACCACATTATAGCAAATATCTTGGACAGGTCCTCAAACAAAGACTAACTTTTCCTTCCCTATCTGTTTGGAAGAGAAGCAATAATATAAAGCCTTTCTGCAGAATGAAGCAGCAAAAAACCAAAAAAAAGCTAAAGTGGTATCTAATTCAAAAGTTCTCCCCGTTTCATTTCTGTACAGTTATCCTCTCATCTCTGAAGTCTGGCATTTTTTACTATTTGGATTTCGGGGAGGTTTTATTTTAGCAGCCAATCTTATATCTATAACAAACTCAGAACTTTGTGATTATTAAATATTGAGAATAAACATAGAAGAATATATTAATGGGTCTCCAACTAGTCCAGGTTTGCCTTTAGCTTCATCTAAGATACCAAAATACCTTTTCATACCAATGTCAGTCCTGGTATGTTGCCTGTTTTGACAGTGGGTAAATAACACCATTTTGGGGGTAACCAGTCTAGACTTCGCATTCTGAACACTTTGAATTCTTCTCTTGGTTAAACAATAGATTTTAGCCAGGGTTGATCTAAAATAACTGGAGGTCCTCCATCCATGGGCTAAAATCAACTGTCTTGTTCTGCGGGAGACTATGGACTATCTAAACAACAAGATTTGGTCCCAAAAAAGTGTAGTAAATAAAATGGGAAGGAAAAACTGTCTTAAAAGCATCTGTCTATCCCATTTGAATGGTGATGGCAAACCAAAGCTTCCTTCAGTGCTTATCACAGCAGCGAGTTATAACCTGATCTCGTGAAGAGCCACAAAATACCTTAACACTATGTACAATCCTACTGTCTTTACTTTCACCTGCAGGGGTTTTTTTTATATTTTGGATTAGGTATTAATAGTTTAAGGTCTTTTTGGCCCTATAAAGATCCAGGTCCATGCTTGGCAAAAACTCTTGGGTTGATGTCAGGAATTGATAGCGCAAGACCCTTCCAAATAAGGATGGCTTTGGAGATACCTGGTTGTCCTCGGTCAGTTGGTGACACAAAACATTGTTGGTGTCCACCTCTCAGTGTGGTTTTGTAAACACCTATTTCTTCTAATTATTTTAAATTCTTTTAGTAACAGAGGAGAAAACATCTTATACCTTGATTTTTTTTTTACAGAGATATATAGTTCTTATATCCTAATTCACCTTAATTTAAAGATAATTTATTCAGATGAGCTTAAAGTCTTCCAGGACAAGACAATTGGAGATATGTATCTGGACTGAGCTGAACTCTCTCATCCAAGACACAATCCTGTTTGTCAAGGGATTAAGCCTGTTCCTTCACTGTGTGCTGTTCTGGAAATCTCAGACCAAGGTCAGAGTCAGCTTTTAGACATCAGTTTTGACTACTTTAGCAGGCCCAACAGGACCTGGATTCCTCTGATATTCCCTTAAAGCATCTGCAGTAGCTCACTGGGATGGAAAGTCACAGTTGTCTTAAAAGCACTTCACACGCTCATTCCTCAAATGGCCCGAGGGCTTACAGCTGTACCTGAGACAGCACTGTAAACCTGCCTGCCCTGTGCAAACTCCATTTTCAGCTCAGAGGAGCAGACTTCATCACAGCTGCTGTCTCTGTGATTCTCTGCAGGGGTACTCTCACTTCCCTGTCCAAGCAAACCCAGAGAATGTGTCCTTTTCCAGCATCAGAAGCTTTAGGTCTGCTTTGTTCCAAGTCTGAATCAGAGGAAAACTCCTCTGTTGTAGTGGGGATGAGAACTTTTTTTTTTTTTTTCATTTAAATTAAGCTATGTGACTGTTTTCTTTTTCTGAAATAGCTCCTTTATTTTCCTTGAACTTAATTCTGTGCATTCAAGCAGAAAGTTAAACAATGTCAAACTGAAGAAAATTAATTGCATTAACTCACTGAAAAGATGAGTTGGGGAAATGTTTGTTATTACAATCCCTCCTTACCTATGTCCTTAGTGTGAGTTACTGGAACATCAAAAAGAACTGATCAGCTTGGGATTTATTTTAAAATAGGTGTTCTCATGTAGTGGATAGTTTCTTCTATGTACTTAATTTTAGTGAAAGAAAAAAGCAAGTGTTGATATAATATTATTGCAAAACATCTCTCTAGAGTAGTTAATTCTCAGATGTCTATTGACATCATCCTCCTGAAATTACTCCCTTAGCTAAACTGTTTAGGGCTGATGCTGAAGATGTGTGAAAACCAACTTATGAATTCTGCCCTTTCAGAAATGATCTTTGTGGCTGATTAAAGTGAAACATGACTTGTTTTGAGAAGCAACAAAGAACTCACTGTATCTTTGTTTTAATGCTCCTGATTACAGCTCTAGATGACTTCTAGCTGCAGGGGTAAATCCAGCTTTCCTTTCTATCTAATTCGCAACATGTGCTTTTATAGGCTTTTCCTTTCTTCATAAGTGTTGAGGGGAGAAGGATTTTGTAGGTGAATCTTGACTTGTTTCAATGAGACAGAGTTTAGATACTGAATAAGTTCAAGATTTGAAGTGAGAGGCAGTTTCTCAAGCATTCAGAATCCCAGAAACTATCTTTGTTTTATAATTCTGGTACTAATGCATTATAATCCACAAACTTTACTCTTATAAGACAACTTGCATTTTAAATATTAAGTATATAGGTAAATTTTGAGTAGAATTTGGGCTGCAGATTATTAGTATAAAATAAATAATGAATGTAAAATAAACAAATGAATTGCTGACGTATCTCACCTACCTGTGAAATGCTGATCCTCTTTGAGATGAAGCCCATCAGTGCAACCCATGGTTGGGTCTAGTTCAACAAAAAATGCAAGAGCAGTTCAATGAAACAGAACATGAGATAGCAAAAAGGATCCTGAAAAATGCCAAGTGCCAC
>JAYRBT010000139.1:64233553-64253371 GCA_036023395.1 Myiotriccus ornatus | reverse complement strand
AACAAAAAATGCAAGAGCAGTTCAATGAAACAGAACATGAGATAGCAAAAAGGATCCTGAAAAATGCCAAGTGCCACGTCCTTGAATACAATATACTTAAGTGCTGTATTTTTCTCTCAGAAAACTGTTATAGATAATTAATTGTAATGCTGTTCCTCCTGATTCATCCTTTCTGGAATGTGATAGCGCAGTGTAAAAGCAAACTTGACAAATGTGCTCCTTTACATCAGCTTTCTGTTAGAGTAACTGTGTCCCTTTTGTCAGGAACTTAGTTAAAAGAACTCATTAAAAGTATGGGTGCAGTTTAACTTGATCCCTGTTTTTCCTTGGAAATGTAGTACAGCAATCCCGATGGCTTCTACACTGCTGATTGTCACTGAGCTGTGACAGCAGGAGGTCTTCAGTATTGAGCAAATGTACTTGTGTGTTCATCTTTGGCTGTGCTGCCAACTTGAATCATTTCTGCCTCTTGCTTCTCTGCCTCTCTTCCTTCTTCTTCCTCTTCTTGTCTAACCTGGGTTATGTTATTATTTTACATACCTTCATGAGCTCCCTTCATTGGTTTTGTTTAGTGTTGACATCACGGCTTTCCACGTATACATTCATAATACAGACATTGTTTTCCTCCATTTCTCCTTCATTGTGTATATAGCTTTCGAAATTTACTGAACAATACCAATACCTTTCAAAACTCCTGATTCTTTTTCCCAGATGCTCAAGGAAGACTTGTATGTTGCAATTCTGCATTATTTAGATGTAGCTCAGTATCTTTTTTTATACCTGTTGAGACATACAGAAAGCTGATTATTTCCTGGCATGTTTGTTATCAGAACTCTTGAAGAGAAGCAGCAATATTTTTCAAGTTACTGTTAAATGGAGAATTGAATGTTTGGTAAGCAGCCTTCAGAGGTGGCTTGGCATTTTAGAGTGTTAAGAGATCTGACATGAGCACTTGAGAATTTAAACGGAGTAGTTTTCGTTCTCATTACTGTTCCTGAAGTTTCAGCTGTTTGTGCAGAACAAGGGTCATGAGAACTATAGAAAATGAAGTAAAATAAACAGATGGGATCTTCTAGTCCAGCTGAAAGAACTAGTCTTCCTGTGGAAGGTTCAAAGAGAGGATTTTGGAGCTAGAAAAAAATCTACATCGCCTTCTATGTCTGAGATCTTAGTAATTCATAGTGGGCATCACAGAGAAGTGCTCAAGGAGGGAGAGACCACTGTTGAATTAGAAGGACTTTACCAGTCAAACACTGATTTCAGGGTATTTTGTTATCCTTATTGACTATGAGGCATTCAAATATAAAAAGCCTAAGTAGCAGTGGCTGAACTTCTGCTCAAGAGAGTAATGAACCCAAAAGGACAATAATTGTAGAGGGAGATTAGGTCACATCGTTCTCAAGAATAAGAGCAATTTTCACAGTTTTGGTATAACAGTCTGAAAAATAACTTATGATCCAGAACAAAAAAACTGCTCCTTGCCTGAGGTGTGGACTACCCAGGTAGAGATGTGAAGAAGTGCAGGTAGGGCTTTACAACAGAGCAAGAAGTACTGAGCATACAAATACAAGATAAATGGTGAGCGTGAGCAATGGAAGGGATGATAAACTGACTTTCTTTGCTATAACCTGGGCCAAAAGGCAAGAAGAACGACAAGGAGAGTCTGCACTAGCTGGTGGCATCCTGTTATACTGGTTTTTCAGTTGGATTCTGTTGCTTCTGCAAGATGGACTACCAATAAAAAAAGAAATCAGCGTAATTGTCAAGAAACTTGTTTTCTGGGTAAAAGTGGTTAAAAGAAAAGAATGATTCTGGGTAGTGTTAAATGTGGCATTACTGATGTCGAGCACTACAGAAGACAAATTTACCAGCCAAAAATACAAATAAATGGAAATCTAAATATGAGCCACTTCATAATTTCTATTTGTTTGTTTTTTCTAGATAGCATCCAAAATAAAAACTGATCAGAAAAGATGGAAAAATAAAGTGAACGACCGAAAATGTGCTGCACTTATGAGTGAGTAGCAAGATCCAAATGTGGCTCTTTCTTGCCACAAAGTAAGGAAAAAGGCACACGAGAGAAAATGGAGGATATCTCCAGGGTTCCCAGAAGAAATCTGAATGTCCCTCTTCACCTGTGCAACATACAGGGCACGTTGCTGAAAGATGTGGCCAGTGCATGTCTGTGCTGTAACACAGCAATGGAGCTTGAGCTGGAAAAATGCTGAGTGTTTTGTACCTCCATCCAGAAGACATGGATGATTTGCCCAATTAAACCAAATGCTAGCAAGCCTGTTTCTCTAAACATGCATTACACAGAATTAATGAGCAAGTGAGCTGTGTTTACTGCCCCTTGTTGATAAAACCATTTCAAACTTTCTCCTTCCTTCCAGGCTGTGGTTCTATATGCTGAGTTGGTATAAAATATTCTTGGAAGGGAACCACAGGTAAAAATCCATTTCAGATATTGCCAAGAGGCTGAGAGTTATTCCTTGTCCTACCCTCTCTCTCTCAATGTACCCATCCTCATTTTTCACCACGTTCTATAGATCCTTCTGGATCCTAGTGCTAAGCAGACACTGTTTCTCTTGATATGATCATTAAAAGCAACTATTCAGAAATTGAACAGCAAATAAAATTTGTTGTCAGTACTCATCTGAAAAAAAAAGTTGGGTTATTTTTAATTTTAATCAGATTTGATCTTTTTTTAGTCAGAACAAAATTGCGTTGTAGAGTGTGCATTGTTAGCTGCATTCCAGTGCACTGAAAAACTATCACTATGGCCAAGGAAGTTAGCTGTGGCCCAGGATTCCTATTCATCCTCTGTTTTGGGATATATGTTTTCCTGAAGCAGCTTACAATATTTTTGAGTATTTTGAGCACAGATGTATTCCCTAAATTTCTCTGGTTGTAAGGGGTATTTGCGACTGATTTCTTCAGCTTGAGTGGAGAACACAAAAATCCAGTGTAGAAAATAGTGAAACATATGTATAAATTGAAGTAAGACTTGATTAAAAACACATGTTGTCTTGGAATTGGTTCTGACCTATTAAAGTTCATAGAGGACTTCTTTCTTTTAACTGCACCTTAAAAATGACACAAATCAGTTCTAGGAAATGCATATTTGCCACATTTTTTATAATTAGAGTTAGTGATAAGGTTTGACTCTTTTGCTCTATCAAGGGTATCAATCACATGGGATTATTTCTGTTCCATGCCTCAGAAAAGCCAAAAGGATTGAACAGGCATAGTCACGGTGAAAAGTTTAAAATTCCATCATGGTAATTACTTTTAATGCTCTCTTTACATTTGTTGCAGAATTAAGAGTGTCTGTTGGAAAAGACCATTTGTGAGAAGGAAAGGCAAGTCATTCTTGTAGTGCATGGCTGGCAATCAGAAGAGGAAGATGGAGTTGTTTATCCTTATTTCTTCAGCCTTGACAGCTGGACAGATAAGCTGAGTCATATTATATGGTGAAATATTATTGGCAGGTGAAATAGTTTGGGTCAAACACATTCCATCGTATATGTAAAGTGCAATTAACCTTCAAGGAGACTTTAACTAGATTGTCAACAACACTTTGACATAAGGGTGAAGAATTTAGTCTGCTTTAAGCTACATTTATCCTGCCATTTATATAAATTCTTTATTTGAACAGGTTCTCTCAGGTGTGTGATGGATCAATATTTAAGAAGTTTTTATTATCTCCAAGTGTTTTACCCATGAAAAGGTTGTAATTGTGTTGGTTAAGCTGTATTGTTTGGCTAAATTATGGGGATTTCAGGGAGAACTTTGTGTATTCAAGGGTGCGATGATCTCTTCTGCTTTACACATCAATTCTGTAGCCTGGGGACTTGGGTTTTGCCATGGGGAGCTGCGTGTCAGCCCCTGAGCTGCATGGTAGTCTCTGCTCTTGCTGTGTGTGGCTGCAGACTCTTACATTATGTTTGCTAAGTCACTCAGGACCTGATCAGAAAGACTTTTAAGTTAGAGAAAATCAATTTATGTACACGGGTTTGGGTGAGGTCTGAAAGGCCCATGTCGGCTCCCAGTGGAGGAATAGATGATCTCTTAGTCTGAAAGTGAGCAGGTTCTACTCTTGAATTATTAAAAGAGGCAGTAAATCTAAAGAAGAAGAGGGCTGATTAACTGATAATGGCCAGAAAGAAATGCTGTCACTATTAAACATCACTACTAAAGGTGAATGCAGATAATCATAATTTTTGATGTGAATAGCATCATCAGGAGAAACGTGAGAAGCCAGATGCACTGGCATCACGTCTACTGCTTACTTTTTCTGTTCAGCTGCTATGCCTTAACATACCAAAACCAGCTCTGGATCTAGGTTTTGGAGGGGTTTGGAGGTGAACCTCTTAGTTGTTGGTTCCCTTCAGAAAGAGTGCCCGGTGTATCTGAGGCGGTCCATGGGAAACAAACAAAGAAAGAGGAACCCTCATAAGATTTGTTTCTTTGGAATAGTCTTTGGCCACAGGAGGGCAATACTGTTCTATAAGAAATTTGACAAGCTTTATTCACTGAAAGTCTGGTTATCATCAGGTACCTGAGGGGAGAATAGGACTGATCGTGGTTAACAGTCACCAAAGTCATATTGATCCAGAAGTGGATTTACACCTTTAGCTATGTTTGCAGTGGCTGAACAGCTAGTTCTCCCAATCCTCCTTTCTGCAGCACAGAAACTGAGAGCTGTGATGACATCTAAGGAACTACTGGTTCTCCATCCCTGGTTTAGGTTGATACTGGTTGATGCCATCCTCCCTTCCACCCTCTCAGCTGGAAGGCAGAACAAGGAGGTGGCACAAGCAATACAACAGTGAGTATGGCAACTCCCCAAGGTGTTGGTGAAGGATTCTTTATCCCTTGTCCCACAGCTGTTTCAAACTGAAGTAAGGAGAATTTTAACTGAAAATGATGAGAACCTCACTAATAATGGTAGGAGTAAACCATGGAAAGGGTGGATTTTATTTTTCTTTTTTTGCTGAAGAAATTTTCTGTGTTTTCCCCAGTGGCCAAGGACATGTTCTTCTTTACTGGAATTCAGGCACAGGAGCAGGAGTCCTAACTTATTAGGTTATTGATTTATGCCCTAGCTCTTTGTTGATTCATGCCCTTGCTCTTGGCTGGTCACATAAATCTTATTAGTTAGAAGATTCTCCAGAGAAACAGGTGTTGTGGGTTTTAAATCCCCAAAGCAGTTGAGAGAGCTGAACGTGCCTTTTGCGGCTCTTAGAAAAATAGGAGATACCACTGTTGGTTTTATGAGAGAAAATGGAAACTCCACTGTGTTCTCTATGAAGATTAATCTGCTAGGAGTGCTTAGAGACCGGTGGATTTAAGCTTTAAAGGGAGGGGAATACTTACTTTACAAAGACTAAGAATTTAGTTTAAGAATGGTGTTTGGCACAGTTAGAAATGTGACTGTATTTGAGTACTTAATACATCACTTAACATACTTCAAGTACTTAAACATTAATATGAAAGTAATTTGTGCGGTCTGGGTATCTCTTGAGTTTGGAGACTGCTGTACTCCCCAGACTAATAGAGAAGAACAGGAAGTTTTTAAGGACTTGCTCTCTTATCAGTGCTATTAATATGACAGAAATAGTCTTCAAGAAAAATTGAAATAGTATTAAAAGTTAGAAAGGCATATTTATGAAGGGTAGGTTGCTGGCTTCAAAGCTGACCTTTTAGGTAATTTGGAAATGAAAATGTTTCAGAGAACACATGCTACTGAGCTGCTGCCCTTTTAGCTTCTATTTCTGAACCATAGCTCAAAGAAGACCCCCTCCGAAAGACAATTCTTCTGAATGGTGTTTTTCAGCTTGTAGTTTGCACACTGCTTCTGATGGGACTGTGAATGCTGAAACTCAGGAATTTAGCTTCTATTTGGAAGGTGCTAAACTTCCACTGAATGTATTTAAGGGAAGAAAGAACACTGATGTCAGATTTGTCTTAAATGTCAATTTCTTTATTTTAGGCTTTACTTTTTAAAGTGTGCTTTTGGTTTCATAATCAAGAAATGAATGTTTTATTTTGCAGGGATAAATTTTATGGCCTTTATTTTTGAATCTGTCTAAGGTGAAGTGAAACAAATCTGACAGTTTCAAGGTGCTTGACTTGGCAAGGAGGCCAAGAACCCAAGGCAAATGACAAGTCCTTTGCAGGGCCTGTGGCCCAAACTGGCAGTTCTCATCTTCCAAATGTTTGCAGTAATTTCGGAAGCTGGTGGCCTCAAGTGCTCAGAAAAGGAGGGGAATTCATTTTGGTGAGCGACAGCCAATGTCTCTTTGGCAAAGGATGGGCAGTGATGATACAAACCACAATGTGATGAAGTTTTCCTGGCTGAGCATGTTGTTTTTCTGGGAGAAATGTACATTTTGTAATTGAAAACTTTGGTAAGACTCCTATTATCTTTGGTAAGACTCCTATTATAGGTAAGACTCCTATTATTCATTTTATGCATCACTTAATTTGTATATGCAGTGAAGACAAAAGAAGGGGAGACACTCACTCAAGTCTGTTGTGTGCTTTTGTATATATTTAGGTAAATCCCTTTCTCACTTTTCTCCATAGTCACTTTTTCTGCTCAAAACACTACACTAAAAATCTCATAGTTGACTTTACTCTCTTATTCTTAAGTACTGAAGAAGAGTTAAAGTAGTGCTTCTTTGAGGCTTTGAGTGTGTTTTCTAACACTTAAAAAAGTGTGAAAATAGTCATGCCAGAGATGATTCTGATGTTGCTTTCACCTGAGATTTTTTTCCTACTCTCTGCCACGCATGCAGTGTATTCCTAGATAGATCTGGACAAGAAGTTGCTCAGGAGAAGTCATGAACAGTCAAATGTCAACTGAATGTCAGAGAAATTGCCCTGATAATGAAATTTATTAAGGTGTCCAATAGCCTCACGCAGAAGGCAAAACTTGCTTTGTGACCTTTAGGACAAATCAGACAAAATAGTAAAACACATAGAAAGTAATGCCTTGCATGGGGTTGAAGCAAATGACCAAGTGTTGATAGAATTTTTCTACTTTCTTGTTTTTTATATTTTTCTTCTTCTTTTTAAACAATTTACAATGATTATTACATTGAATTTTTATTTTTGTCCCCCTTCTGAACGTTAGTAGGCAAATTCAAGTTTTTTATTTTTAATTCTTTCTCTTTAGTATAGTCAACCTCTTTTCCTGGCTAATCATGGAAATATTTGCTGTTTCTTTATTCACTTATTTAGAGGCTAGAAGAGACCATTAGGATTGTCTCATCTGACCTCCTGTACAAGCTAGACCAAGGAACTGAACTCCATAATTCCAGCATAAATTCTTCTTGGTTCGAGAAATACGGCTTCTAGAATGACACTACATTTTGTTTTGAGATTTCCAGTGACAAAAAAAATCACAGTATTATCTGGTAAATATTTGAAATCCGTAACTACCTTCACTTAAAAATGGCATCTTCTGTCTAGCCTGGATGTAATTAGCGTCATGTGGCTGCTGTGGGATCTGGATACATCTGGTTAGTTGATCATGAGAGAGTACCTGAGTAGAATGAAAAAGAATAGCTGCTCCTCCTGGACCCTTATGCCTTTGGCAGTCTAGCTGAACTATTCACAAATATTTTTGGCTTAAGTTTGGAAAACTATCCACACCAGGGCTTTGAAGGTCTGTGTTTCGAAGGCAGGTGGGACAGAAGAATTAGCATTCACAAAGGTTAACCTTATCAAGGGTCCGAATGCCCCTCTCTCAGAAACAAAACAGAATTGTCGTTCCAAGCACCTAAGTTAGAATATTTAGTTAGGCTTCTGATTACCCAGGCCCCCAGAGGATACTCTATTAATATACTCTTCTGAGAGGTTTAATTTTTTTCCTTTTTTTTTTTTTTTATTTTTTTATTTTTTTTATTTTTTATTTTTAGCAGCCCTTTTGGCTACTTTTTGCTATTTGGGGGACTGTTTGAAGGAAGTAGACTTCCAAAAAGAATGGATTGACTTTCACTGAAGAACATGTTAATAAAGATGAGAAAATTATTTATACCTGAATTAAACGTAGTTTTCTTGCTCCTGCCAGATGAAATCCTAGCTGGAGCGTGTTAGGGGATTGTTTGTGCTTTTAGGTGAGAGAACAGTTGTATTGATATAGGTCAAGGATATTTAAAGTCTCTCATAATCAATTATGTAAACTAAAATCACCTCTGACCTCGGTCTGCAGAGATGCTGTGTACCATTTGTTTAGGCTATTATTCTTAGTGAATAATTTTATCTTTTTTCCCCAGAGTTTTCTTGTTACATTTGCTTTTGTTTTAGGCTCTCATCTCATTTGGTGATGAACAAGCACGCTGTGTGTGGGACTGTTTCTGAGCTCTAGAGATGTGGTAGCGCTTTGTCGCTTTTCACTTACACGAGCCACAGTGACATTCAATCTGGAGAAAAATATTATTCCTAAACATCAGGGCATACGAATTACAGATATTTATTGTTACAAAGATGAGTGTACTTCAGTGTGCCAGCTGTTCAATACAACACATCAACTTAAAAGAGGTTTTCAACGACATGGCCAGCACAAGCTGGAAGGGCATGATTTTTTTTTGTCTCAGCTTCCCCAGAACTGCTGATATATTGCAGTAAAAACCTCTCATGTTTTCTATTCAGTCTTTAACAGGATGCTTATGAAATCTCATGTAGTAGCTAAAAGTTCCTGAGCAGTGCTGTCTTTGGCTACCTAATGTCTTGCTCCTAATTCATTTCTCGTTGTGCCTCACACACAGAAACTATATTGGTAACAACTGCTGTCACCACATGCAGACAAAAAGAACCCCCGTAATCTGAAGTACAGGAAAATTATGCTGATGTTAAAGTCTTTTTGGCTGTTTTATGGCCTTTCAGTGATGATATGAGAATCTTAGAATAATAGATGTTTCAGTCAGTGTCTGAAAAATTAATAGAATTGACCATGTAAATTGGTGTCATGCAAATCAAAAGGTGCATGTTCTGCTGTTTGATCACATCCACTTTTTTTTTTTTTTTTTGTTTGTGTGTGTGTGTGTGTGTATGTGTGTGTGTGGCTTTTAGGTCATTCTATTAAAAAAATGCTAATAGGAAGCTCCAAGCCTGTAGAGACACACAGGTCTGTACTCTTTTACAGTTGATTCTTTTTCAGGTGTTATTATTATCACAAGATGTAGCCAATGGATGGAACACTGTGGCAAAGGCTGCTCCTTGGTGATATACTGCAATAAGGGGTGCTTGTTTCTGTTTGTTAGTTAGCTATTCCAGGGGGGGAAAAAAATAAGCAGCTTAAGTTTTTAAACCTATTATGCAGTATTCCAAAAGGTCAAGTTGCTGTTCTTTTAAAATACAATTTAATTGAAAATAGACAGTAGTCTGGATCTTCTTCAGGCGTAATGAAGTAGGCTATTGATATGCACCATGTGTCCCTGATTAAAATCAGAAGGCTAGGAATGTTCAGCCAATTAGGCAATTTGTGAGACATTGGCTCGATTAGTTTGGGACCACGAAGAAGCAGCTACACGGAAAAATCCTTTGTGTGTTTCCTATAAGTAAAACAACCCCAAACTGCAGAGTGCTGGATTATGTCCAGGCTAATAAAGCCCATTAATTGTTTGAACTCTCTTGTTGCACTTTATCTCCCAGAAAGATTTCTCTGTAGTAGAAATTTACAGTATAGTTAAATATAATAGTAGGGGAACACACAGTATGAAGCAAAAAACTATTCACTGACATTAGGATTTTTCAAGGAACAGTTTCAGAACATGGACTAAAAATCATGATCCAAAGACTCTGGTGAAGTTCCTTGTAGGAGTTTATCCTTGTAGCTGTGCTGTGGTACAGACAATCTGCAGACAATCAGGATGTTTGAAGCTGTGAGAGTTGCGTATGTGGGGAAAACACAAAGTCCTCCCACCACAAATAATTTAAGAAGGGGTCTGCATTATCTCTAATGGTCATGTTCGTCTTTATTGATGCTTGAATTACTGCTTTGAAGTATTAATGCAAAGACAAGAAACCATGAATATAGTTTAACATCTTGAAAAATCCTCTTATTTTGTATCATGAATGTAACAGTTTCTGCCCACCTCATTTTACAAATCCATCTAAGAGCAGGTGTTGTTGCCTAATTCCCTAGTTAAAAGAGTGATATTTAAAGAAGTACAGATGTGGTTTTCATGATTAGTGGACTTTTGGATCATATTAAGCAGGAAAATATTCACTGTGGAAGATGTTTAGAGGCACAGACAAATAACTCCATGTATTTCAAGTTTCAGCTTTGTCTTTCTGGTTTATCAGCTTGTACAGACCCTTATGAAGTACAAAAACACATGTAGTGATGTTGTGGTATTTTGAAAGAATACGGCTGATTATGAATCTATCCAAAATACAGAAAAATTTTTCAGTGTGTTTGAAAAATCAGAATTATCTTTTTAATAGGTGCTTTTTATTACAGAAAAAGGAAATGTTTAATTATCTCTAGTCTCAGAGGTACACATGAGATGTTAGTCAGATTTGTCCAATTAGTTAGAGATGCAGTTGTTTCTAAGCTGAAGAAAATATTGACACTGGCAAGTAAAGATGGAATAGCTAGCAATTCAGTCTCCCCCATGAAAAAGAAACACCACATTGCAGAGGCTTTGACTGAAAATGAAACCGCTGTGTAGTTTGCTTAGCTGGTGTTATAAAACGTGCTTCACAGCTTCTGAGTGTCTGAAAAACAGGTTGATTTAATCGTGGACTCAGGGGCTTTATTCACATGAACAAGGGAATTAAAGTTCAGCTACTTTGTTGTGGGATAATCGTTAATCCCGAGGTGACTGGTACTGAGGTACCTAAGAGATAGGACTCAATTACAGAAGGTGATGAAGGTTTTTTGGCCAGCTGATGCCTACTCATTGCATTTGTGCTGAACAAGGAAGCAGCTGGAACAAAAAAAAAAAAGGCAACTGTGAATCCTTCAGGGACTGCGTCAGATTTGAATTAAAGAGTTTGTTTCTTTGGCTATTCAAAACCTTTTGATGGAAACTGATTCTTATAAGGAATTCAGTTGAACAGTGGAATCTGGCAATACCTATTTGGTATTTGTGTTGCTAGTAGGGGCAGCAAATATAGGGACATTTACCTATGTCCCAGTCCTGTCCCAGAAAAGTCATCTGGAGTCATTGGCCCTCTGTGCAGAGGATTGTGTGGCTTTACTGCAGCTCACTGCCCTGTGCTGGGGAGTTTACTGTGAGCTGTAGGACATGAGAAAAGGCAGTTTGTGAGGAGAGCAGAAGCCCTCAGGAGAGCTGTCCTGATCTGAGAATGAGAATAGCTTTGAATTCCTTGTATCACACTTCCAATGTATTTAAATTTATGAAGTGCTTGCTGGACCATGGCAAATTAGCATGAGAATGATTTTATAACCTTGTACCTCTGATGTTTCCCTGAGAGAGGTCAGTACTAGACTCCAGTTGCTGACTACCCAAGAGAAAATGCTGGGAACATGTGCTGGGGTAGGGTCTCCTTTTTCCAACTTATTCCTTGAAAAGTATAGATTTAATAAGAAGGTCTGATGAAATCCTTAATTTCTAAAGAAATTTCAAGAGAGCTGTGTGTTAAAAGTACCCTCATAAAGGAGTGGGTAAGCAGGACAAATTCCATGTACCTTAAGTGGATACAGTCAGACCAGTGAGTTAACAGAGGCTGCATCGTTCTGTGGCCTGCTTTTGTTATTTGACTGGTTTTATATGAGAATATCTGCCGTGCTGGAGGTGGGACAAGGAGGGAGCTGTTCTGGACTATGGCCTGAATGAGGCTAAGAGCTGGGACAGGTACTTACCTTCACATGTTCATCAAGACTTAGGCAGTCCTGGCTGTTTTAAGCACCCTCAGCATTTGTTTGAGGGGACAAATTTTGGAGGGAGGCATCTCAGCCTTTTTATAGATGCAGTCCCAAAGCAAACATAAGAAATCTGTCCCAAATTTATGAATTGCTCCACAGGTTCCTAACTTCAGCCTGGTATCAGAACCACCACACCACCTTCTTTTCATACAATTTCGATGCAAATCATGGTATCTGACCTCATGAAGCTGTTGTTGTAGTGCTAGCTATGGGACCTTCACCACTCTTTTAATGTGTTCCATGCTCTGTTAATCTTATTTTTTGACTGTGTCACCATTATAAACCCTCATTTTCTCTTAGATCGTGTCCCTGTGTTACCGCAATTTATACACTCTGAATCAGCCTTTCTAAATAAATTCTTCCTCAGATCCCCAGAAGCACTGATCTCTACCCTAGTCTTTGCAGGGGCAAAAACCCCTCACTGATAATTGATGGACTAATATTCATTTCCACACCACCATCATCACCAAGACATCACATTAATTAGGTTTCTTTCCCTGAAGGGGTATGTGTCATAATTTTCTTACTTTTACATGGACATTCTTTCAAGACATGTCAGGTGTAAGGAAGAAAAGGTGATGCTTGTTCCAGGAACAGAAAATGTTTAATTACAAGTTATAAACACAATTTCAAATGTATTTGAAAACATAAATCTCGTGAACTGTTCCTGTATCTTCCACACAGAATTCTAAAAACTTGTAAAAAAATCTCTTAGCTGATAAGCTACAAGAACTCTTCGCTGTGTAATTTGTCAGTTGTGTCCCATCTCTGGGTAAACACCTCATAAAATATACACATATATGAGGTTTTCCTCTTCCTCCATATGCAACTACAGCTTTTGAGGATGAGTTAGAAATACTCTCCTTACTGAAAAGCTACCTGGTAATCCCAGTCTTTGTTTTGGGTAGTCACTTGTCCTGTAACTTTGAAGGCTGATTGCATGCTTAGAAAGTGCTCAGGTATTTACTTGGCTGATTATTTTTTGTATTTTCAGTTGATACTGACCCTTCCTGTCCACCATTTTAACTTCCAAATTTAAGATATACATCAAGCTGTTTCTTTAATTTGTTCTTCCCTATTCAGATATCAGAATATACTTTACAAAACCCTTTTTCTTAGTTTTGTACCATTTAAAATTAAAAAATAATTAAAAAGAAATCCCACAGCATTGTATAGTTTACAGTAGCGGTGAGATTCTTATACAAACACTCTAAGTCAACAGTGTAAATATTAGATTAGATAACAGAAAATTTAAGCATCCTCCCACCCTCCCTGCCATGTTTTGTTTCCAGTGCCATGTGGGAAGAAAGGAAGAGCCCCGGGCAGGTCTCCAGCTTTGAACGGTTAGGAGAAAGCAGCATGCAAAGCACACAGAATACAAACAGGCACAGCAATAGCATGTTGATATATGATACACATTGTTCAGTCTGCTGTTACTGTTTCCTTCTAAGACACTAAAACACTGAAATGCCCTCTTCCAAGTGAGGATCAAATCATAATTTCTTAAATGTTTCACACAGCCAAATGCTTCACTTAACCTGGAATGAGCACCAGCACTCACCTCATGGTGGCAATTTTTCATGACTTATACACTGATTTTGTATGTCTTCGTGTGTTTTAATGTACCAACCATATCTTTTGCAAAATGAGTGATGTTTCTCCAGGACTAGAGTCTTAGATACTTTGATTGCAAGTACTACATGAAGCTTTTCCTACAGCTGGAGATTTTATGAGGTCTTTCTGCCTTGCAGATTTTCTGTGTGAGATCAGGGTTTCATCCTTCAAGAAATTCTGTTCTCTTTCTGGCCATCTATTTTTTTGGCAGTAAGAGCATAATCATCTTTGAAATGTCAACTCTTCTTTTTTCTTGGACAGAAAAATGAGCAATAGTGCCACAGTTCATTAGGGAAGACACTCAGGTCACGTTATCACATAAGTCTTATTTCCAAAGAAAATCAGCCAAAAAATAGATATGAACTGTGATTAAAAATGTTCAAGTTACAATTTCCAGTTACAAAACTAGACCAAAACACTAATCATTGAATGTATATGAAGCTCTGTTACTGCTTCAAAGCATAAATAAATTCTATCAATAATAATTACTAGCATATTAAAAACTGGTTTTACTTCTGGAAGTATCTATCTATCTGTTACGTATCCTGACTAGTTTCAGACTGTCAGATTATTTTTATACTGTTTACAGCTCAGAAAATTTCAGAAATTTTTGTCATTGTCCCTAGGATCTTACTTTTGGATTTGATTTTGTATTTTGTCTGAAATTTGTATTTTGCTTGTTTCCTCAAACTCACATTTTCTTCACATGTGATGTACACATGTATTCTCTTTAAATTTTTTGTAACCAGGAAACTTCACTGATGATAATTTTCTTTTGGTTGATGTAATTTGTAAAAAGTTAGCTAACATCAGTTCCAAGACTGATTCTTTAAAAACTCTACAAATTGAGTCCTGCTATCTCTGTCAACACCCCAATTCTTTACATACCTTAGAAAATTTGCCTCGATTTTTGAGTCTCATTTTTAAGGCAGTATTATGGGCTTTACATCATATTCAATGCTTTACTGAAAGATTAGATCTGTTTTCTATCCTATTGTGGAATTCTTGGGTCTTAGCTCTCAACCCCACATCATCTTGATTCTTTAAAAGACACCTGCCACTTGCCAAGTGCTTTATGCTTTGATTGCAGTAACAAGCTGAGAAAGTGTGCCTGTGATTATTTACCAAACCTAAAATATAATTCAAAGGAGAAACTGCAGCTCTCTCTTCTGGAAACTCTTAAGTTCAATCTACCAGATAATCAGGTGTTTAGGGTTATGATAACAGATGCATAGTGCCTATGAGTCATCCATTTTTATTTTTTTTTTTTAATGTCAGATCCAAAATTATAGCTCTCTTTTGATAATTTGTACTCCAGAGTCTTTCCTCCAGAGGAAAAAGGTGAAAGAACAGCATCTGAAAATTAAATACCATGTGGAGAACATGACAATTTGCCTCTCCTGTCTTGGAATTAAAGTTTAATTACAATCATAGAACTCTTCAACCTAAATTGCAATTGAAGATTTTACAGCCACATCTGAAGGTTCATGTCTTCCAAGTAGTTTCATAGAATGATTTGTTTATGCTCTGTTTGGTAATAACAATTCTCTAAGAAAGAGCTCCAGCAGAGATGATGGGCAATGTTTTTGAAATCCCCAGGTCTTTGCTAGTTCTGAATTTGTTTCTCCTCCAGTCTTCAGATATGATATTGTCCTACAGGTGTGGAAGCCTGATGGCAAAGTCTGCTCCTCACTTCAACCACAGCCAGAAAAAAATCTTGAAATGTAGTTCTAATGAATTGTCATAGCAAATGGTGCTGTTTATCTAGTCAACCGAGTCCAAAAGTTAATCAGTCCATAAGCAACCTGTGTGATTCTTCTTTGGAAAAAATCATAGTGGGGTATACCAGTAATGGTATTAGGCTGATACCTGTCTTTGCCTGCATCAATACTTTATAGTTTTATTTTTTTGTGATGAGAGAGTTGGTTAGGATATATTATTTAATTTTAGCTACGTGGCCATCTGTAACTGTTTCAGCTGTGGATTTGGAGTCAACACAAACTGGGCACAGCAGGAAATGACTCCTTTTTAATAAAATCCAAGCTTCTTTCTGTATAATAAGGAAAAGAATCTAAGCTTGGGAAGGCTATAGAACAGGAGAGAAAGCATAAGCAGGCTCAGTTAGAATTAAAAAAACCCCAAGAATAGTTATTGTAGTGGTTGGTTTCATGTAGACAAAACCAGATTTTTCAGCCTGAGATACAAAGGAAAAGGAAATTTTTGGTTTTGTTTATCACATAATGAATTGTAACATATTTTGCCCAGCTAATTTGAGAATGCTTCTACCTGAAATTAGGGGAGAGAAACTCAGGACTAAATGTTTCATTGTTTCCACCATGCTCCTGAATATGTCTGAATGTCTGTTTGCATAACAACATTAATAGCGAGCTATCCTGGTTATATGAAGGGCATTGTATTCCTCTTAAACTCATTATACTCCAGTATTAGTGAAATATAAACCTTTGTCTTTTTCTCATCCTCAAAAATGGCCTAATACATAGTTATTGTCATAAGGGTTGATGAGTAATAACTCATAGGCACTTAGGTAGCACTTCTGGATCCTCACAGAGAAAGCCTAAAAGAATGTTAGCCCCTGAGCTGCATTTAAATTTCCTCTATTGTTTAACAATCTCAAAGCTTTTTATAAAAAGAAAAAGTTGAGTGCTCAGAACATAAGGAAATAGAGCTTAGTTTTCTGAAGGGTATTTCAAGGGAGAGCTCATGTGTCCAGAATTTTGTCTTATTCTGTCCAAGCTGGGCAGATATTGAGATGCACCAAATCCTAACTGTGCTTGTCCCACAGTGCTTGTCCCACATGCCTTCATAGCAGGTGTGCTTATTTGTTCCCTTCATCAATTTTAAATTCAAAATGGATAAATTTGCTTGGCCTCTTCTTTCAATAAACATCTCCAAAAGGATTAGTATTGTCAAGATCACCCTAAATGACTCCCAGCTGATGAGCACAAACATAATATGATTTGCCAGCTCCAATTTTAAGACTGCTTTAATACCTCCAAGCTGATCACAGCCTTTTACAACTTCTTGTGGCATACCAGTTATACATCTAAGTGCTGTCCTGTTTCTTTTCCCACCTGTTTATGTGAATGCCTTTTTAAAGCAATAATTTTTTACACAAAAGCACCCTGTTTCAAAGTGACTGCTGCCAGAGGAAACACCCAAATTGCTGTACGAGGTGCTGGAATAAATAGTTTGACTGAAAACCATCAAACAATTCTGCTTTTTGAGAATTTTTTTTAATCCCCTTGCAGACTATGTGTTCACGTCAGTTTACATCAGAGTGGGCTCTTTATTGGTAAGCAACATGATATCAGAGTGGTCAGCACACCAAAGTGATTGTTTTCTGTATGCCACAGAATTTTGAGAATTTTGAAGATTTGAAGGGTGGCAGCAGCAGTTTTGAGAGAAGGGTTGCTTCTTAATCAGGCACAGCAAACCGAAAGCTTCCTTCTCTCTAGGCATGTGACTTGACTGAATTTGGTGGGGAGGGGCAAAAAACATCATGAAAATGTATAGGGAGGCTTTCTTCAAGAAGAAAGAAATGCCATAAAGACAGATTTGAGAACATTACATTGACAAGGATTCAACTGTGTTGAAAATGAGATATGTATATGCATATTATGAGTATTGCTTTTCCACTGATGCTTCAAAATTACAATTTTCTATCTCTGGACTGGAACATACCTGAAATCATTTTGCTTCTTGTCAGGCCTCTGCTTCTGTCAGATGTTCTTTAAAAAGGCTATTTGGCAGATGTATGAAACAACATATGTAAAAAGCCTCAAAGGTCTCAGAATAGTGTCAGATAGCTGTGTGAGCTACTGACCAAATGAGCAATTGCAAACATTTCATGGTGCATTGTGCTATCTACCACTGTATCACCTCCGCTTTTCTATGTCTAAAACAAGACTCCTGAGGAAAGACATAGGTGTATGTATTTAATATCTCATGCTGTTACAAGAGCAGTCCCAGCAGCAAGGCTGAACCCACTTCCATAGTGGGTTTTAGAGAAAAAAACTGTGGCAAGAATAGGTTGCTGACACTTTATATGCGTTGAGAGACATTAAGTTTATAGAAATATTAGGCATGCCCATTAATCTGTTATGAGCAATTGCCTCCCTGGTAATTCATCCATTTTACCATTTATTGTGTTCTGCCTGAGCCAAATTACTAGCATTTCAGAACAATGTGCCAAAAATCTGCTCAGGCAGTAGTTTACAACTCACAGAAATGGCGCCTATTAAATTCCTAAGAGCTTTGGAAACCAACCTATGCAAGTCTAAGTACATCACAATTTCAGAGAGGCAACAAGCATTACATTTTTTTTATTGCTATTTTACCAGTCAAAAAAATTAGGTCTCTGGCATATTTGAACTCTTCATAAGGCTTTAGACTATACTGTCTTGTAGATAACCAGCTTTACTGAAGATCAATGTAAAACCAAATGTAATCATGATTTATGCCAAAGACTTTGACCTTTGGGGAATATTTAAAGACTTTAAAAGAGAATACTTATAATGGTAACATATTAGAGCATCATAGCTGTTCTGCATTGAGTTCAAGGTGATTGTTTATGGTTGAAATGTTAAATTTAATTTGCAGGAATATGCTATAATGCATGTACATTGTTTTATGGTTGCTTTTAACGAATTTAAAAATGCTGAGGGCTTACTTATGTCCATTAATAACTGCAAATATGATAGTTTAAAAGAATGTAATTTATTTCTTCTAACTTGGTATCACAAAGATCAAAATAGTACTTGGAGTTTTAAATAAATGTCCTTTTTGTTGTTATGTAGAAGGGAAAAGTCAAATGTGTGAGGTTCAAAGCAACACAGCAGACATTTCATGAGATAATGTTGTTTAGTACTGTAACTGTTGTCAATATTGCCAAGCTGGGTTAACAAATCAGAAAATCTCTGTGCAATACAAAATTCTTCACCCTTGTCAATAGTTATTAACATAATTCTGTTTGCTCTTCTTCCAGGCTTTTGGGTCTCTCACTTTGTTGTGCTGCTTTCGCCATCTTGAAGTTCAGTCAATAAGTTCACAGTGAGCATTTCTACACTGTTAATGTATTTGATTATCGGATATTTGTTGTTTCCTTCCTTCCGTTCCTAAAAAGGATGGGTTACAACAGTACATTTATTCTCTGAGATGAGTGTATAGATTTTGGATTTCAGTGGATTACACAATGCTTTTAGAGGAATTATTCATATCACTTAGATCAGTTAAGAAGTTTACACTGTTTTGGCACATGTTCCTCTATAAAGAGCAGGCATATATTTTGACTCTCATATACTCAGTCCTTTAGTTCATCTGCCTGTATAACAAGCAAGGGAAAGAGCACGTCTGTGTAAGTGTCATAACCAATTTCTGTCATATGAGACCTCTGCACTCCTGGCCATGTGTGAAGAGTCCTGACACAAGGGGAAGGCAAAGTGAAGGGGTTTTTTTTCTGCAGTGTGACTCAGGCCTCTCAAGAAGCAATGTGCTGTAGCAAATGCATCGCAGGATTCATCCATTCACATTTATTTTGCTTTGCAGAAGACAGAAAGAGTGCAAGGGACTCCCATTCTGGAAGTCACAGAGCCTGCTGTGTACTGCCTCGCGCTTATTCCATCACTTCTGCTCTGAAATCACTGACTGTGGCCAGGGCTCCCCTGTCAAGCAAATAATGCTGCCAGACCAAAAGCTGGAGGTTTAAACATCATTCCATTTAGGCTAGATATGAGGATCATTGCTGCATTTTGAGAGAGTATGGATTTGGTTTTTTTGTTAAAACAAATTAGGACAATTAGCCAATAGAGCAATTTATGAAGTCTTTGATGGAGTTTCCATCACTAGCAATTTTAAGTCAAGAATGCAGGTTTTCTGAAGCACCCTGCATCAGTCGTGGTTGAAAACAGGGAATTTTATTAACTTGCCTTATGCAGAAATTTAGAAGTCTTTTTCACAAAGTTCCTTTCTGGTCTTTCAGAATAGGAGCACCTTTTTATTGTCATTAAATCAAAGGACATTTCTGCATCAATAACGAGCTGATTGTTTATAATGTTAATTGCTTTGGCTTAGTGTCTGATAAACTCTTGCATTGCCAAACTTATCACTGCTTTTCCATTTATGTGGAAATAATAACATCATCCAGGATCTCCTCTCCTCTCCTCTCCTCTCCTCTCCTCTCCTCTCCTCTCCTCTCCTCTCCTATCCTCTCCTCTCCTCTCCTCTCCTCTCCTCTCCTCTCCTCTCCTCTCCTCTCCTCTCCTCTCCTCTCCTCTCCTCTC
>JAYRBT010000139.1:64203401-64223574 GCA_036023395.1 Myiotriccus ornatus | reverse complement strand
CTCTAACTTGGACTCTCATTTTCTTCATGAGCCTTGTGTTCTTCCCAATGCACTCATAGCAAAATTAGTTCCAGGACAGTAGAGGATGATGTATTATTTCCATAATAAATAGCCAAAATAATCTCCAATTAAGTAAGTTATGATATTGTCAGTAAGGTATTAAGACACACTAAAACAATGTAGTGACTGGACAGCGGTGCTGAAGCATTTGCTGTGTATTTCAGGTGTATTATCTCTATATATACAATTGTTCTGCAATCTATGGGCCACTGGAATTATGTAATAGTGCATATATGCCTTTTAAAACTATATATATTACATATATAATATAATGATATATATAATGCCTTTTGAACAACATAAATTAACTAGGCTGCAAGTGCAAATACGGATCAGAACTTCATCCCTCAACTACACAGTAAGACCAGAGTGGAAATGTTAGCCTGCTTTTTCCTACCAGCTGAGAAAATTGCTGTTTGCATTTGGGAATATATTTCCCACAGGGACAAACACTCTCACTGTTCTGGAAGGCAGAGATGCATCCACTGACTGTATGTTAACACAGGAGCTCGTGAAGCCCTGCAGTCGGTGGAAGAACTTGAGACACTCAGAATGATTTTGTGTAGCCATATGCACTGGCTGGAGGAAAGAAATACAGAGCTCCAGAAGGTCTTCATTTTTCCCATAAAATCTGTATTCTTTCAAATCGCCCCTTTTCACGAGGGAATATCGTGACATATGTTTTTCTTCAGGTTCATAATCACAGTGTAATAAATTCTTTATTTTTCAGCTGTAGCAGTACTTTCAGCGAGAAAGTCTTCAATTGGGTATGTGTGACCTGGTGGGCCAGAAGTGTCAGTATCAAAATGAAAACTTGCTCTAACCATGGAAATTTAATGTGAGTCATACTGGATAAATTAAAACCTAGGGACTTTACTCTGTAAACTGGCCAGGTCAAATCATTATGTAAAGAAGAAAAATAAGTCAGAGTAAACAGGAACTAATTTTCTGGTTATGGATTGTATGTGAACATACCATTGGCCTAGATTTCAATACCAAGTAGTTTTTTGGATATTGAGCTCTCCCCAGAGGCAGCTAGGAACTGGTTTCTGGTTTTCTTAGGGCATGTTTGAGATTATCAGCAATATCTCAATTAAAATTAATCAATTAAAAGAAATACAATTTTTAGTGTAAAAGTGTAGTGCCCCTGGAGCCTATACAAACCTAGACTCAAAGTTCACTTCCTTTCAGTATTAACTTCATTTCTCAATTCTAGAATAGCTAGAATATTTGTAGCAGATAAACACAGAAACAGGTAC
This sequence comes from Myiotriccus ornatus, assembly GCA_036023395.1. Lineage (NCBI taxonomy): Eukaryota > Metazoa > Chordata > Aves > Passeriformes > Tyrannidae > Myiotriccus > Myiotriccus ornatus. Next base: position 64,222,255 of record JAYRBT010000139.1, on the reverse strand, counting down.
CTAGAGAAAATTATTTTAGTGCCTCATGGCAAGGCTACTAAAGGAAATGAAAGTATTTTACATCCACATTGATCAGGAAGCTATTTCTGTATGATTTGTTCAGTTCTGTAACTTCTATTTCAGATTAATAGACAGATCCAGAGGGACAGAATTCACACATCACCCACAAAACATCTCATTCAGCTGTTTCTGGAAGTTGCTGTACAGCTTTTGCTTTCAGCTTTGCTGTTGAATTTGAGGTATTTAAAAATTTCATTACCTTCTGTTGCACTAAGAATTTTGCAATAAGCAAAATGTCAGGCAGTAGCTATGTGAATACCTTCACGTTCTTTCTTTCATGCCACTGGTGTGTGTGAGTTCACTCTTTCTGTGTGAACCATATTTTTTTTTCAATTACCAAGATGTTTGACTACCAAAGAATATAATCCTTAGACTTTTTTTTTTCATGTGGCTCATTGCCTCTCTTATCTGCTAATTAATAAGGTTAAGCAAAGTTTTTGTTGACAAAATGCAAACATTGCATTTGTTTCTGCCATTTCAGAGAATTGTACCCAAACTACTTTATAGTTTATATTCATTTACATTAACAGAGCTTAAGAACTCATTTCTTGCCAACAAATCAAACCTTATGAGTGTTCCTGGACCTTAGAAAACAGTGGTGAACAGGTGTGTGGTAACAGCTTGCTTTGATCTGTCCATCCCCCTGTCCAGGTTTTAATATTAAGCTACTCGCAGCTGTATTTGCAGAAACTTCACTATTTTCTTTCATAAAGGCTTTTATTACCAGTGCAAAAACTTTTGCAAATGATATGCCATGTATTTGCCAGCCCAGTAGTTTCCTCAGCTGTGTTTCTAATTCATGGTGTTCAGAATTCATCACTTGCACACAGTTGCTGGTGATTTAGGTAATTTAGACTGCCCCTAATTAAATGATTCCCAGGAAACTTTCATGGACACATCTCAACCCTTTATTCCTGAAACCCGTTGATGTTCGGGCCACTGGCAGACAGAGGCTGCCATCTTTCCTGATGACTCTGTTGTTTCCATCCATCTGTACCAGAGGTGTTTGTGTCTCTTATTCCTCGGTGCAAGATGATTTAGTGCAAATATTAATGCTTTTGGTACTATATAGAAAGCAGACAAAAGGTAGTGACATATGTATGGCAGCTCAGAAACAAAATAATTTCTGTTAAATACAACTGCTTTCATCCATATTCATATCAATTCAGATTGTTCTACGATTGTATTATTGTATTATTCGCTTAAACGGTAGGGAGGTGCCCTTTAAATAATGTAGAAAAAATTCTGAATCGAATCAAATAAATAATAGACATAAAAAGATCCATAATGGAATGAATTGTTTCAATTAACATCAATCTTGTTCAGACAGTGTTAAGGACAGAAGCAGGGCTGGGAAGACAAAGTGTTGTGTTTCAGCAAAGCAGAAGCAGTGGGATCCCCAGGGCTGTTCTTGCTGACATTTGTTTTCTCAGCAGGAGCAGAGCTTGGTCTGGAAAGTGCTCAGAAGTTTTCACTCACCAGACCCATAATCCATCTCAAAGTGCCTTTTTTAGTGGGCTGCCAGTTTCTATCGTACCTCTTCCCTCTCTCTCAGAGGACCAGAATAAAGCCAGCCTTGCATCGGATGAGGGGCAGCTCTGCAATATCTTGGTAGTGCCAAGTTTGGGAATTTATTGCCCCATCTAATGCCCCATCCTACAGCCACATGAGCTGACAGATCAGAGGGGTGTCAGTTTTGCAAGGAGACAGCCCTGGTTTCTAGCAAGTCTTCCTTTCAGTCTGCCCAAAGAAGGGCTGGTGAGCAAGATCCGACACTCTGGTGGTTGTGTGGCTGGGTACCAGTTCATGCAGCATTTGCAGTCAGGGTTTCAGAGCAACTCTGCGCATGTACAACACAAAGTACAAGGACACCAGAGTCCTGGCTGACAGTACATTGCAAAAGTGGCTCAATAACTCACCTATTAGGCCTTACTCTTTGTTATATTTTATCATATGGCTCTATAATACCTTATTATTTTTTCATCATACTGCTATTTTACAGTGGAGGGTATGGTAGATACACTTAAAATTTACTTTTTTTTCCCCTGTGTTATATTTCACTCCGGCTTTAACGTTCTTGGCATGAAACCAAAAGACAAAACAAAGCTCGTAGGCAATGTGTTACCAGTAAGAAAGACAAAGCTCTCTTCTTAGAAAATCTCTGTTAAAGAGCTGCTTTGGCCATATGGAGAAATTGGTGTTACTCTCTCAGCACAGAAATAAAAAGGTGAGAAATAACAAATTGCTAACTAAAATTAAAAATTCTTCCTATTTAGTATTAGAGTGAGATTCTACATTGACAGTATTTCCCTGGCTGTTTCATTAAAATGCGTCAGGAAATAAGAAAATCAGAGTGATAAAGAACAGTAGTGCTCATAGTGGAGAGCCCCAAATGTTTTGTAGAACCAGGCATTGATCCACTTCACTTCAGAGAGGGCAGCATTGTATCAGTTGGTGGAAGGGTGCCAGTGCACTGTATTATCAAGCTTATAAAGAGGTCTGTGACCTTTTCAAATTACTACAAAACTGCAGCAGATTAGCAAAATGCCTTAGCACTTAGAGTAGAAAAAAAAAATTAATATTTTATGTGCCCTGAATAACAGCAGAAAATACATCTTTATTTCATGTTTTAATAAACACTAACATTGTTTTGTACAAGAAGTTTGCATCCAAGAAACTATGCTCTTAATGGAAATATTAAACAAAACCTTGGAAGAGTTATTAAAGCTTCGTATGAATAGCCAAACAGGGCATTGTTGAATTCCTTTCTATTTGTCTTCCTTGAAAGATGATATTGTAGCAATAATAAATGTAGGACAATAATGGATATAAGCTTAGTAGAAATATTCAGAAAGCCAAGGAGATCACAAATCTAATAATACTGAGGAAATTATGAGTCTGATTCTGATATTTTTTGTATTGGTGGACAAAAATGCCTCCTTAGCTGCCAGTAGAGTCATCTATGAGTAAGTGATAGAAAAACCAGTCCTTGTACCTTGCACAAAGAATAAAAGACTGTGAAATACTGCATGTGTTAGTTCAAATGTGAACAGAATAATGAATTATACTGCAAAAATGAAGAAGGATGTTAAAATCAGCACATTTTGTAAGTGAGGATTGTGCCCTATTTGAAATATTTTGTGGGGCTTCACGAGGTGGGGACCTTTTACCCATCAATCTCTTGCTCATTTCCAATTGCTCTACTTGCCACTGTGATGGGTAGAGGACTATTGTTCTTCTAAATGAACATTTCACAAATGCTCTTTATTTGACTGAACTGGAAAACTCATTTATCGAACAAGAAGGGATCTTTAGGGCTGATGCAAACAAATTAGATATTTTCTGAATAGGTGTTCTACAGCATGAATGCTGCATATGCCTGACAGCTTAGGAGAGGGACAGCATACTCAGAGTACTGGCCTCTTGGCCGTGCTGAATCTTTTAAAATATTATGGCGTGTCACCAATCAAAGATTATCTTTGTTGTTTTGTAATTCTAATAAACAGCTCTAGTGGTAGGTTAAATTACTTGGGCCATTTCAATCAAATCACAGCTGCTGTTTAATTTACAAAGCAGTTAGGATCATCCTCTAAACCTGTGGGCTTTTGAGCAAAATAAACAAGTGTGAATGCTTTCTCTCTTCCAGGTGCCATTCAGTAAATGTTGCTGTATTAGAGACTTCAGACTTTGGATCAGTAAAGTGCATTTAAGTAAACCAGTTGATAGGGTTGTGCATGTAAGAATATCTATTCGACTTTGACAAGGAACGAAGCTTTTTCTCTCAAGACATTAAGACTAAAATGAGCAGTGCAGCTTTGCAGGTGCACTGTGTTCTGACAAGGCAATGACATTAATGATTAACTGCTTTGGGTCATTGCTTTGATGTGTTCATTCACAGACAATCCTATAAGATGTAAGAGAGGCCAGCTGAGACTTGTTTTCCATTGGAGTCTTCAAATGATTAATTGGTGGATAAAGATCATATTTATTTCTTTCAAACACAGTTACTATAGATTGTATCATCCACAGGTATAATCCCTGTTGATGTATTGTACTGGAGAGCTGAAAAAGTGCAAATAAATATCTGTTCTCTTGTGTAACCATCAGCTACGGAAGTGTTAGAAATGTATGGCCTGAAGAGTTATCAGTTCCTGAGATCTGATCTTGTTTCTGAAACCCACTGGACACTAAACTCTTCCTACTACCGAGTTAGGCTGCTTATTTGAAGGTGAACATGTGAGGGCCGTATTCACAAACTGTCTGGGGACCCATAGCATCGGAAGCACTGAGGGGATAATATGGAGCCTGAACCCCACCTAAAACCCAGGGTTTGGGGACCCTTCTAATGTAGAAGCGAATTTCAAAATGTTATCTTTCATTTTGTTTCTGTTATTTTGCATATTTGAATATGCAATTTTTTTATGATTGAATTGCCAGAACAATTGGCGTGTTGAGGTACTTCCATATGAAGAAAATACGCTAATATAGATTAGTATTTATGAAGTCAGAAAGGACTGAAACCAAAATTGTTTTCAAACAAGGATTGCAAAGGTTACACAATTCCAGTTTCCTCTAAGGCAGGGAGGCTTTCCTCCTGATGAGGAACAGAATATTTTTGTGTCCGTAATACTGGTGTTCACCTTACTTGCATTGTAGATATCGCACCATGAATAAGTGACAAAGTCATTTGTTTGGCATTGACTTTCTGGAAAAAAACCCTTTGGTAACTCTGACATGCAGGTATTACATAATCTGCCATAAAAATATATATATATAGCCATAGCATTCTGGTATTGTGTTTGTTGGAATTACTGTTCAGAAATATTAAGCTGTAGTTTTCACAGAGTAGGGCAGTAGCATTCTTTCACTGGAGTTTCATTCCTGATGGTCACGTGGGATTTTTTCTTGCAGATTTTTTTCAGCTTTCCTTTCACAAGTACCTCCTGGGCAAGTCTTCATACTGCCTTGGGTCTTGTAGTGGAAGATCAAAGCTCTTCTGTCTAAATCAGCAGTCTCTGGGGTGCTGCTTGAAAGTGGCATTGCCTCCCCTACCACGTAGAGCAGAATGGATGAACAGCTAGGTGGTATTAATGCCTCCAGTGGGGAGGACAGAATGGCAGCTTGTCTCAGCGATGCTCAGCTTCTGTCCAGTAACCTGCTTTTCAGCATGCTTCCTTTGTTTACACGCTGCTACCAGGCATTCAGTTCTGAAGTGGCAAAGGCTTGTCTGATAATTTCAAGTTACATATTCTGAAGGACAACACACTGCCAGAGCTCTGTGCCTCTGGTGACTTCTCAGTGCTCATTTTCTCTTGATATTAAACCACGACATTTCAGATCCTCTGTGGCATTTCAAATGGTTTTGGAAATCAGACTGTAAAGATAAGATATCTATCACTATCATTATACAAACAAAGTTCACATTCTGCTTGGAGCAATTTAAAGTATTTCCAGTGTTTTCAGGTATGTTGGTCTTAGAGGATCTTTTGAATTAATTTCTAATTCCTCTACATCTAAACTAATTAATTCACATTTAACCCCATTCAAAATGAGAAACTTCTGATGCAGCTGTGAGATGCTGCATCAATTGGTCATTAATACAGCACTGGGACAGCAGAGTGGCAATGTGTTCATTGCCTGGATCAGTGGTTTTACTTGTGTAGTTTCCTCATTAATGTCACTTTCTCTAAAGCTGTTACAGAGCCAAGCTACCTGGATTTTAACCTGAAATCCTCTAGACCCAGCACGGACAAATGGGAAATAAGACAGCCTGCACTGAGACATTGTGATGTGGGAAACCAGGACTGCAAGCCAGGAGAGAAAAGGACTAATTTCTCAGCTACTGACTTGCCACGTCCCTTAGTCTTTCAGTGCATTTCTCTTTCCACTGTGTCTCATTTGTTTTGTAAGCTCTTGAAGCAGGACATAATCTTGTTTAGCATTTGCTCAGGGTGTAGAAAAAGAGAAGCCTCAATATAAAATATTCTCTTTTTAAGCTGCTTGTAATGGAAACAAGTATGATGGAAAAATGATGGTAACAGGAGGTTGAACACAGATAATAACTTTACTCCTGACTATTTGAGGAGAACAGACTATTATTTGCTGCTTTTTGATTTCTCAAGAGAAATGAAAGAGCCTGGTCATTTGATGCCATATTCTTGGAGACTAATAGCTGATATCTTTTAGAGCAAAATGCAGTATGGTTGTACAACTGATGAAAATTATTGCTTGTAAACACAAAAATTTTAAATTATTTATTTATACTCCCAGTAGAGCCAGAGTGATATTATTTTGTGGGTGAAATACATTCAATTAAAACCTGAGGTCTAGCAGGAGAACTAAACAGTTTTTTCAGATCAAATTCAACTTCGTAAATAGTTGAAGCCACAAAAAGTGGAGGAAAATATTCAAATACCCAAATACAGAGTCTCAGTGATTTAAAGTTAACTTTGGCTTTGTTTCAAAACGGTATTTTCTTATTTCAAAATGAGACTAAGTTGAATGCACAGATTTACATCCATACTCTTGTCATCTTTCAACCAAATAAAACAATCTAAGCTTCCCAACTACTTTGCTGCAGCTAGTCAGAAAAATATAATTATTCTTCAAGAGAGAATCCACTTTTGTTCACACTAATGTGGCCAATATTCAGTCATTTTTCAATCAGCCTAAGTGGCCATACTCATTATATCTCCATGGGTTGTTTATGTCTAAAACATGTCGATATCTCTTTTCATTAAAGTGAAATACAACAATTGTATCAGTCCAGTGTATTCCCATTTCAGATATACTTTTAACTAAATTAAGTAATCATCTTCAAGGCTTCTATAAATTAGAAAATACATGTCAAGAACTGTACTAAGTAAATGGATTCATAATTGCAGGTGGGCTGAAGAGAGAGAGAGAACCTCATGCTGACAAAACCCCAGGTCCCTGCAGAGTTACTGTGAGGTCAAAAGACACCTGACACACAGCTGTTGAAGTGGCAGCACTTTTAAAGCTGCTCCCAGTTCTCAAAGGAATGACCTTTTTGAGACCAGAAGGTAAATATGGAATGAGTTCATGAACTGTGGTCTTGCTCTGAATATAATTATGTTCAAGATGCAAATGAGCCAGTGAATGACTGTGAGGGACAGAGGATTGGTGTGTGCATGGGGAACCAAACATCAATACATCTCTCGAATGTGTTTTCAGCTTCACAGAGTATGTGATTGGAATTATTGTTGAATTCCTTTATAACTCTGACATTGTTAAATGTAATTTGGCAGATACTTGATTAGGTGGGCTTCTGAGACAGTGCAAATTTGAGGTATGGACATCATCCACCAGAAACAAGAAATTGTTATCCTCCTGCTACTTATACACTGTACTCTGAAGACCACAGGGGTGGGTGGACAGAGACAAGATCAACAGCAGAACTCTTCTGTTCCTGCTCTGGACAGCTGTCTGCAGTTGGTGAGCCAGGGAAAGGTTAACATTGAAATGGAAGGCAAACCCCTTAATTTGCCATCTCTGAGGAACAGGCAGTGACATGTTACCTTGAGAGGAATTCCTGACTATATAATATATGAGGAGACACAATAAATGTCCCCTCAGATAATTGTTCAGGAATTTATCATCTTACAAGTCTTATGTTTATTACAGGGAATAAAAGTGCTGCACTGTGCCCTCACCAGAGACTTGGAGGTATCAGTCTGAAAGAGCAAAGAATGACTAAATTGTAGAAACTATTCTAGGAGTGGCTTTAAAGCAAGCTTTTGATGGATTCAGGGCTACAGACTGCTACAGTGTGTATAGATTTTCAACTTCATTTTGTTAAGATGAAAAGTGGATAAGAGAGTTAACCATCCTGTTCTGGGAAAGAGCCTCCTTATATGACTGCCTTTTAAATTTTCACGGGAGACTTTCCCAATATTAGCTATTAGGGACATTTCAAACCCATTAGGTTGAACAATGAATCACTAACCATTTTTCTTCTAGGAATTGAAGTATTAATATATTTTAGTGCAGCAAGTAAATTACCCATTTGGTAGTGGTGTGGTGTTTATATCTGCATTTACTGGCTTCTGGAGCAGCATGTAGAGTGGATATCAAATTATGAAGTGGTATCTGCAGATTTTCTTTTACAGGATACACTTTTTGGACTAGATGATCGTTCTAGGCCCCTTCCTATGTAGTTAACGTGCAAGCAGACTTGGAGAAGCTGGGTGGTTTGGCTGGGATAGAGTTAATTTTCTTCATGGTAGCTGGTACGGGGCTGTGTTTTGGATTTGTGCTGGAAACAGCCTTGATAGCACAGGGCTGTTTTTGTTGTTGCCAAGCAGTGTTTTCATGCTGTCAAGGTCTTTTCTGCTCCTGAATACCCCATCAGCGAGGAGGCTGGAGGTGAATGAGGAGCTGGGAGGGGACACAGCCAGGACAGCAGATCCCTACTGACCACAACCAGTCTCCCATCCAGGTAGATTAGTTAAACAGGTAGTCACCTGTGCAATTGGGCATGTTTCTCTCTGGGCATTTCCCCATCTTCCCTTCCGCCATATGCTGTTGCATATGATATTCTGTTGCAGTTGCTTTTTTTTTTTTTTTTTTTTTTTTTTAATTCTCACTACAGTTAAAATTTTCCTGGACTTGGTTTGTCTAGAGGTACAGAGAGTAGTGAATAACTGTTCCTTATGAGGATGTCCTTGCTCCATTATTTTCTACTTCGTATTAGTTCGTTTGTGCTGAAACTCAGTAATCTTGCAGTCAAGGTGCCCACAAGTCTCTGCAGCCATTTCAGTGTTAAGGACAGAGTGCCTTCAGCACTTTCATTTTACTACTTCACAATAATTTCTGTAAGTATTTGTTCATAATGAGGCTGACAGTGCCCTAGGACTTAGTGCACCTTAGAACTGAAAGTATTACACTGGTGTGCACTGCTCAGAGAATCACAGAATAGTCAGGGTTGGAAGGGACCTCTAGGGATCATCCAGTCCAACCCCCCTGCCAATGCAGGATCAGCCAGAGCAGACACAGGAATGCATCCAGGTGGGTTTTGAATACCTCCAGGACAGCCTGTTCCAGTGCTCTGCCACCCTCAATAAAAAGAAATTCTTCTTTATGTTGAGGTGGAACTTCTTCTGTTTTAGTTTAGGTCCATTACTCCTTGTCCTGTTTCTGGGCACCGCTGAAAAAGGGTCTGGCACAACACCCTGCACCCGACCAGACTGGACCCTCTCATCCAGTGTGGGCTGTTTTCAAGTTAGGCAACAATTTAGTCTTACCTCCCAAGCTGCTCCCTCTGAATTCCCCTTGCCCTTCCTACACTTGGCAACCTTTTAAATCCCAGATGTTTAAATGCTGACTCTCATTCCCCACACCTATTTGTCTTGCCCATTAGGGACAATTGCCTTTGAGAGTTGTTAATGGAGTGGGATAAATTGGGAAAGGGATATGGCAAAACACTTCTGCTCCAAGAGAAGGAAATGTTCAACTCCCATTATACTGTGAATTCGGAGATTTGGGAATTGGTTAGAACACAATGAGGTGAGGTTGCAGTTCCTCTTTTTCATGTAAAATGATGCAGACCTGGTTAAAGTCTTGCAGTTTCTGGGGAGTACATTTATCTTCAACATCCCTCGACAAAAAGAGTAAATTACAAAGTTGTGGTACTTTGATGCTTGAGTCTCCTAGCAACAGTGATTCCTCCAAAGGTGATCCCTGTCATTTCAGAGTGACTGAACCTGGACATTTAAAAAAGCCATCTATGGATATAATGAACTTTAAATAAGCCTTGCCTTCATGAAAGCTTAATTTCCCACTTAGCAGATTTTATTTCCAAATCTCATGATAGCTTAATGATAAAATATAATGATAGCTGCGCTTATTGTGAATAGAATCACAAAGGAGGTAAGTGGCTTCTTATTCATAAAGGCACCTGAGCTAATTTTTAAAAAGCCAGCTGTTTTTTAAAAACTTGTCTTCTCTGAGGTTGAGAAAAACAACTCTTATTTACTGAATGAAAGGTTTAGGGCTTTAGAATCAATATGTGTTATTATTTGTATACCTGAGATCCAACTGTGTGACTGTGAAGTAATTTTACTTGTCTTTCATATTTCTAAATTTCAAATTTTATTCAAAAATTTTCCCCCACCCTATTTTTTCAAAACGTAGGCTCTTTTTCTTTGTGAAATAGAGAATTGTGATGAAAAGACCTCTAAGGAGTGACAAACCAACTGAAGGCTTCAAAGAAGTAGATATGAGTTGTGCACTGCGTGGTGCACAGCTGTGTCTTGAGGGACCTGTCCTGGCTACAATGCTGTTTGGCACTTTTATTAATGGACTGAATGATAGTATGGAAGTGATGCTTGCTCACTGTGCAGATTCTCTGGATGACTGGATGGGAATTTAAGCTGATCCTGATGTACTGAGGAACAGGATGCAATCTGATGAGGATGAAGCCCTGCACTCATTTGGAAATAGTCCTTTTGAGTGTTATATGTAGTTATGTATTTCCTGGCTAACCAGAAATGTCCTGGTTGACTGGAAGTTAAGAAATTTTTATGCCTGTCTACAGGAAGAGCTGGAAGGAGGGTCTGGGGACCTACAGGCCTGTCAGCTGGGCCTCAGTGCTGGGGAAAGTCATGGAGAAGATCACCTTGAGTGCCATCATACAGCACGTACACGACAACTGTGGGTTCAAGCCCACCCAGCACGGGTTTAAGAAAGACAGGTCCTGCTTGACCAAGCTGATCTTCTGTAACAAAGTGACCCATTTAGTGGATGAGGGAAAGGCTGTGAATGTTGTCTACCTGGATCTTAGTAAAACAGGTCTTGAGGAAGTAGAATCCATGGAGGTATTTAAAAGACTTGTAGATGTGGTACTTAGGGACATAGTTTAGTGACAGACTTGGCAGTGCTGGATTAACAGTTGGACCTGATGATCTTAAGGTTCTTTTCCAGCCTGAACGATTCTATAATTCTATCATTCCTTATAGCTAGCAAAAATGGACCCAGGAAAAGGATCCATCGCATAGAATAACCTACACATTAGACATGAATCAATAATGCAAGCATGCCTGGAAAAAAACAAACATTTTGCCTGGTAAAATATCGTATGAAACAAGTTTAAGTCCTGCTTTATTGGGTTCACTTTGGGGCAGCATGTCTCTGGAAGGATATCAACAAGAGCAGTGATAAAGACTGTGGAAAAAACCTCCATCTCTGAAAAAAAATGGCAAAATAGGATTTGTTTACCTCAAGAAAAGCCTCTACAGAAAGAACATACTAAAAATCTTTTACGAAGTAACTGGAGTGCAATGAAAAATGGCAATTTTAGGTTGTTCCCCTTCTCCAAAGGGTCTCTCTCTCTCATATATGAAACTAAGAACCAGGGAAGTCACTAGAGTAGGAGCAGGTGAGGTTCTGTTTTGCAGCTGACATGCAAGGTACAGATTTAGAGTGCCCTTTTCTTCATGCATTAAGAAACATGATGCTGTTTTACAGAAAAATATTAGGAAAAACGCATGCAGACAAACTGGTCAATGTTCTGTGTCATTCAAGTTTCAGATACCTAGACTATCAGGTATAGAAGCCCATATTTAACACTTGACAATACATAGCATTACTTCCCCATGTATAAAATTAGAGATATAGTTGGGTCCAGTGGCTGATAAACTACATAATGAATCTAGTGTGCTTCTTTATGCTATATGCAGTCTGCACTGTAACTATTGGTTGTACACTGTCAAAATTGGCTGCATACACTGTCAAAAATGCATGTAGGAATCCTCTTCCACCTGCCATATTAATGGATTCACATTATTTCCCTCAACATTTATCAGGGTGCTGGACAAATCTTAAATAAATTCCTAAAATGATACCAGGTATGATGTTAAGGGATAAGGATGAGGCAGAAAAGGTATGTGGAAGGTTGTATTCATGTAGTACAGATTTATGGTTGGAAGTATAAGAGTACAACCATGTCACCCAGGAAAGGAAAATGGTTGAATAAAAGAGGGCTTAAATGATACACATTTCTAACCAGCTGTTGTCCCAGTATTTAAAGCAGTTCAGTTTGGTCTGTTGGAGGATATCACAAGAATTGGTGTACTGATCTACTTGAACACATCTGAAATCAAACAGCAGCTTTACCAATAAAATAGGTGAGAAGAACACATTCCTGTGCTTTATAAAAAAGCAAAAATCATGGGCATGCAGCACATTTCTCTTTTCCTGATGGCATTCCCCCATCCACTAAAGTAGCAGGTTCCTCTGTATTCCCATCAGAGCTCTTTGCACACATCAGTGGCAACACCAGAGCACAAAGCAGCAAATTAATAGAAACATTTCCATTCTCTGCTGGTAAACGTAAGGAAGCTGATCAGTCACCTACCATTATAATTAAATAGCCATTGTAACACTTGTCTCACCAAGTGAAAAATTACAGACTTGGTAGGTAAATACACGATATTTTGAAGCATCTGATAGTGGACTAAATTTTTAAAGAAACAACCGTATTCTGTGGAGAGTACAAGAGACATAGGAAAGATGTTTAAGTGTAACAGGATAAATCCATTTGCAACGTGAAGACGGGGAGATAAAAGCACTGTATCATGTACAGAGAAAGAAAAATGAATATTAAGGTACAAGTCTGGTCTATACTCCTCTTTGTACCATCTCTTGCCTGTAGAAATTATATAAAGCAGAATTCTCTTGAAGCAAGTAATTCAGTGTTGAACTCTCAGTGTCTTTAATGGTATAAATAAAATGCCACTGATTTTTGCACTCATGTATGAAATATGATAACTAAGAAAAATAGACTAACTCAAATTTTACAGAAATATAGGATCTCATTAGAAATCAGACTGGAAGACACCTTCATTCAAAATTGTGTCAGCTGTGAGGTCAGACCAGGATGCTTAGGTGTTTATCTAGTCGGGTTTGGGAAATCTGCACAAGACAGGTACTGCCCCTCTGGGCAACCTGTCTCACTGTTTGACTGTCCTACCAGTGAAGAGGTTTCTCCTTGTGTCCAGTCTGAACCTCTCTGTTCTCAATGAGTGCCTGTGTCAGGGCTCTGGGGCCACTCTTAGGCCTTAATGCCCATGACTGGTCTCACCTGAGACCTCAGCCACACTCCTGTTTGTGGGTCTGCGAGCTGCATTTAAGCTCAGACTTTGTCACCCAGTCTGTGCCACTTCAAACAGGTGTGGTAGGCTTGCCTCTAGCCCTGGCTCTGTCCCTGTCTCCTTTTGCACCTGGCTGAACTCCACATCCACTGATGGATGTGGTCCATCACTCGCTGTGGCTGCCCAGTGGGTCCTGTTGGAAGTACCTGGCTCTGACTGTTGTGTCAGTACCTGTGGGGCTGTGCCCCATTGGTGAGGGCATTGCCTGCCCTGGGGCCACCCTAACTTCCCAGCTCACCCTCTTTTTGGGAGCAGCCAGCCCTTGCTGCTCTCTGACAGCCTGTTGTGCTCATTGCCTCACCGAACACCACTGGGATGAGCCTCCAGGCAAGATGATCGGTCCCCTGAATCTGTCACTTCTGGGGGCTCAACAAGCCCAGTCCCTCAGCCTCTTCTCAAAGGGCTGGTCTCTCCGTCCCAGTGCCAGCTTGGTGATCTTCCCCTGAACTCGCGGCTGTTTATATTTATTCGAAAAAACTCACCTAAGAGAATATGTTCTGAAGCAGACCAAGGTCCATAGCTCTTCTAACTGAATTCTGCTAACCTCATGTCTGTTGCAGTGTCTCCTGTTTCAGAGTCTTTGCCTCCATTTCCAAATGGTATTTAACTGATACCACTGGACTTCAGCCTGGGAATGCTCTATTATCATAACCTTTTTGATCATGTCAGTTTAACAATTTAGCAGCTAACGTACATTTGGCAATTAGACTGAACAATGATGAAATGGGGCTATTTCTTAATTAAATTGTCTAGAACATCTAGAAGCAAAGTAGCTAAGTAAACTACTAAGTAACAAATTATATTTTTAGTATTAGTGGAACCATACACCATTTCATCACTTCATGGTTTTTGGTTAATAACATTTTATGTATCAACGAATATTTAAATCTGATTTTCTTAACCTCTGTTTTCTAGATAACTCAATAAAACACAGGCAGAAATTTAAGCATGAAAGAAAACAATGAATATGATACAAATAAGATTAAATACCCCTATATCCTCCTGAATTAAAACAACTAAAGGAGATGTGGCTGGACAAGTCTTTAAAGCAGAGTCATTATATTATAGTCATTATAGTTACCTTTATTTGATGATGAATCAACTAATAAGTTGGCACTTGGAGTAGGTAGTGGTGGAAAACACAAATAAATGTTTCCACATCTGAAATCACTGTGGGTAAATCGAGTGGGTGGCTGTGACCCAGTGACTTTTGCTTCTTATCCTTTGTTCTTATTCCTCCTTGGACAATGTGGCTGGTCATGATAATAACCCTCAACCAAATATCTTATTCTCTCTTTTGCTAGGAAATATTCATCTTAAAGCCTTTCAGGAAATGCTGAGAGCCTGTGGAATTGCAAAATCCACTCTATCTCTGGAATCCCCGTTTGAGACCTGTATTCCAGTCTTTGTTGCTTTCACATTGCTTTTACTTCAAATCCCTTTGGAAGTAAGCTCTGTTTTGTGTTCTTTGTGAACAACAATTATGTTTTCATGAGAGATTTTTCACAGGGATTTCTATAGCCTTTTTATTTCTAGTTAGTGTATGGCCATTGTCTAATCCCAGGTGTGTTTATGGTTAATCTCCAAATTAAACTTTGAGCAGCTAGAACAGCTCAGGATATTCTGCATCTCATAGTAGATGAATATGTGGATTTCTTGCCAGAAGACTGTGGCTCAGATAATGTATCCCCAATAGATGAAGTAAATAAGTTAGGAACTTAATTACTGCCTCACATGATATGTATTCAGAAGTTTCAGTGCATAGCAAAACAAGTTCAGGGAATTGCGGTAATTTCCTTTGCCACTTTATTTGATTGTGTGACGATGGAGAGGGAATGAGGTAACTTCATTTGCATTACAATTATTATGATTTCTGTTTCTCAAATCCAAATATTCACTGAGATCAGGAATAAGAAAAAACATCCCATTTAGATCTTTTATTCACAGTGTTATTTTGCATCAGTGATAAATTACAGCTAGTTTATATTCCCTCAACGGTGTATTAAAGTGCCTTGTAATAAGCAGATTTTAAAGAAACACTCCTAAAAATATTGTATAGGCCAGTTTTTCAGTGGAATTAGTCAAAAGTTGTATGACCAGAAAAAATGAAGAGAACTGGCATCTCTGCTAAAAGTCTGTATGGAAGTGTTTACAGCACCTTGCTTGCAAAAGTAATTAAGTCAGAGGGCAGAGATGGTGCCAGAACAGATTATAAATCATGAGATTTTTAAAGCAGATCACCTCTGAGATTTTTTAAATTTGTTTTTCTGATGTGGAAGCCTTTAGGCTGTACATATTTCATCTTATCTTCCTAAGCCACAGGAACCTGGAAACTTATTTTTTGTTCCCCAAATGAAAGCTGAGATTATTATGTACAGACATGACTTAGGAACTTGGACTCCAAAAAAGAACACCAAAGGCATAGTAAAGCAACCACTGAGTTTAAAAACCAGCTTTCTTTCTTGACCTGTTTTTCCTTTTTCACATAACTGAAGTATAGGTTTAAGTGGCATGGATTGGATGAATCTAAACATATGAATACTTGGCTAAGCACTTATTGATGATGAAATGAAGCCAACACTAAGAAGTGCCACTGAGGGCTCTGCTATCCATGAGACAGTTAAAATCCCAAAATCCTGTACAATTTTGTTTCTAGTTTAAAAGCAGCTGTTCTGGTTCTAAAATTAATTACACCTCTTTCCCCTTTGTTTGATTTACAGCTGTGTCGGGAAAGGTTTCAGAAAGTTTTGTTCGGTGTTATATTTACTTTGAGGTGCCATTGGAATGATTCCTTCTGTGAGTGTCTGTATCTGTGGAGAAACATAATGTAACACTGTAGATAACAGAGGGACATTCTCTTGGACAAGCAGCTGCAAGGAGAGCCTTTCTGGTCCGAATTCACAGAATATGCTGAGTTGGAAGGGACCCATAAGGAACACTGAGCCCAACCCTTAGCCCTGCACAGGACCATCCCCAAGAGTCACACAGTGTGGCTGCAGTGTCATCCAAATGCTTCTTGAACTCTGTCAGGTTTGGTGCTGTGACCACTTCGCTGGGGAGCCTGTTCAGTGCCCAATCACCCTCTGGGTAAAAAACCTTTCCCTAATATCTAACCTAACCCATCCTGGCACAACTTCAGGCCATTCTCTTGGTCACCACAGAGAAGAGATCAATGTCTGCCTCTTTTCTTCCCTTCCTGAGGAAGTTGTAACTGCAATGAGGTCTCTCCTCAGCCTCCTCTTCTCCAGGCTGAACAGACCAAGTGCCCTCAGCTGCTCCTCATATGGCTTCGCCTCAAGGCCCTTCACCATATTCTTTGCCCTCCTTTGGATACTCTCTAATGGCTTAAAATCTTTCCTACATTGTGGTGACCAAAACTGCCACAATATTCAAGGTGAGGCCACCCCAGTGCAGAGCAGAGCAGGACAATCCCCTCCATTGACCACCTGGCGATGCTTTACCTCATGCCCCCAGGACTTGGTTGGCCCTGTTGGCTGCCAGGGCACTGCTGATTCATATTCAACTTGCCATCAACCAGGATATCCAGGTCCCTTTCCATGACACTGCTCTCCAGCCTCTCTCTCATTCCTCAATCTATATGAACATCTGGGGTTGGCCCATCCTAGGTGCAGAATCTGGCACTTCCCCTTTGTTGAACTTCATATGGTTGGTATTTTAATACAATTCACATGGATTGAGAATAAAATTCTCACTTCTCAGTGCATTCACAGCCTTCACATATTCACTGAGCAGGACTGATGAAAACAGGGACTGTCCTGTCAGAGCAGTAACCTTGTTCTGCTTTGGGTTGTGACGCCCTTCTCTGACAATGTATCTACTCCTGTCTTCCTCATTTTGATGAGATTGAGCTAGAAAACTCCTTCAGATTATTCCTAATTTGGAAGCCCAAGGCAGAGCGGGATCTTGAATATTTTCCCAACCTTTTTTTTTTTTTTTTTTTTTAACCTTTTTAACATTTTTATTTGATTTTTCTTTATCTGATTATCAATATGTAGCATAGTACACATTTTAAAGACTGTATTGAAATTTTTCTTCCCAACTTACTTCTCTATATACTAAAACTGCACCATGGCACTATGGCTCCTGTAGTAACTCAGCAAGAGTTTTTGGTTTCAAAGAGAAATCGTTACTAAATCATGGCAGAAGAAGAGATGAAACAATAAAAACTCCCCCTGGTGTATATGGATTGAAGCTTAAATCAGACTCTGTGTGAGTGAGATCAGAGTTAGCAAAGATGGGGAATAGGCTATTCAGAGACAACATTCCCCTCAAGGCCTCTACGTCTTCCTGAGCAGCTGATTTTAAATTTTTTTGAACTCTCATTGTTTTGCTTATGATGCTGTGATTAGAAACTACTTCTGCTTTTGTATGTGTAACTGTTGGTGTTCTTGGCAAAAAGAGATCCATGATCTTTGCTAGGCATCTTGGACATTATTATAAATATACATATACACATACATTCCTGTATTATCTTCCAGAACTTCTATTCTTCCATATCACTTTCATATCATAAACAAGGAAAAGCCTTAATCTATAATCTATGTTTGTTTGGTTGTCTTTGGTTCTGTTTTTTTGTTGTTGTTATTGTTGTTGTTTGTTGTTTTTTTGTTGTTTGTTTTTTTTTTAAAGGACGAGATTTTTTTGCTGTAATTCCCAGAATATACAGTTTTAGTTCAAAATTCTGGGTTTTTCTTTTTTCTGCCATTGTAAATCTGTAATCTGTGAGGAAAACTGGACTTACGTTACCAAACTGAGAGCACAACCTGGCCTTCCAAATTTTGGAAGAAGTCTTAAGATGCTTGGAATAAAACCCAAGATTATAGGTGACATTTCAAATCAGCCTGCCTGTAGTGTGCCTGCATGCATGAAAAAATAGAAGCCTTGCTGACAAGTGGAGAATGGTGAGCTGAAATAAAGAAATATTAAAATGTGGAAGAGCAGGAAGTGAAACAGAAAGGGGAAAACTACATGGGGCATTATGAGGATGATAAAACAAGGAGCGGTAAGCACAGCTCACTGAAGAGAACAAAGGGAAAAATGCCAGTTACACATGAATCAAAGGCTTAAAAGATGCAAAATGCTAATTGAGATAATGAAAGAAATTCAAAGGGCTTTCTGCAGGTAGCATGTCTTCCTTCAGATATTGAGAATATTTTTAAGCAGGGAAGGAAGGTAGATGGAGACAGTATCCCAGCCAGAAATAAATTCATTAGCTTCTTGAAGTACATCACCCCTGAGGGAAAAGCAGTGTGGAAGTGTAAAGTGATATTGCTCCTTTTTGGTAGTGGGCTGAGGGAGAACTGACTTACTTACAGTACTATACCAGCCCAGACATCTGGGACATTGCTTCCAAATTTAGAAGAATCTGTGAAGGCACCTAAATATGTATTTCAGGATCTGAATAAATAGGTTAACTCAAGGGCTTAGCCCTAGATTCTCCTTTATCAGACAACTCGCAGGTGTATATATTTATTTGTGGACAGAGACAAAACAGATGACAAACCTTTGTCACGATGAAATGTCTTTTTTATACACGCAAATAAAATATCGTCAGTCTTCCTGGGCTAAATGTTATCTATTTCGCTACTGTTGACAAGACTTGTA
>JAYRBT010000139.1:64183366-64203232 GCA_036023395.1 Myiotriccus ornatus | reverse complement strand
TTATACACGCAAATAAAATATCGTCAGTCTTCCTGGGCTAAATGTTATCTATTTCGCTACTGTTGACAAGACTTGTACCACTCAGCATTTGGCTTAGACCACTGAAGTTTTCTAAGACAGAAGGAAGCACTTTAGTGACAGTAGAAAACAGTGCAGTAGAAACTGCCCACTTTGAACTAGAATATCAGTCTGTCCAGCTCTGAGATACGCAGTAAACTTCTGCTTATCAAAAGATGTTCTTCCTGAGCAAGATTATTCCCATTATCAGAAGAAAGCATTGTGCGTTGTGAGGTGCAAGTACAAAATCTTGCCAGGGGTGTTCTCATGGGTGACTGTGAGCCAGTCCAATCACCCCTAGGCAGCTGTCAAGCTGAAACCCACACAGCCAAAGTGTTATTCAAAGCATGACGGAAATAGGAGCCTTCAAACCATTTAGTTGGTAAATGGCTCCAGTGAAGGCCAAATCCTGTACTCACCTGAGAACCTGCTGGAATCACATTTGCACTGGTTTCACATCCCCACCCCCTAAATCACTGAAGTTAAATATGTCAAGGATCTGCAGGGCTGGGGCTACAAACACTGAGAGCTGCAGAGACCCGAAGTGATCGCCATCTGTTGTGGTACAGTGCTGGAGCTGTACTTCCTAAACAGCAGCTTGTTTACTTAGGAACATACTACAGAATAAACCTTGAGTTATCTCGAGTTATTTCTTTATGTCTTTGTAGTTGCAGCTGAGATATCCTAGAAAACAAAATTGAGGTGAGAGGTGGATGAATTGATGTTGTAATTTGGGTGTTTGGTTTGATTATAGTCATTGCTTTCATTCTTTGAAATTTTGTCTTTGTGAAACATGGTAACCTTTTAATGCCAGGCAGCCTTTGAGAGATGCACAGCCCTAAACCGTTGCTCTAAACACTGTTTTCTTTCTATGGGAATTTCAAGGAAGCTGTCAACATAAATGCATATAAATCTGCCAAACATGCACAGCAGTTTCTGAAGAAAACAGTTCTTATTACAAACACTGCATGGGGATAATGGACCGCAAGAGCTATTTCTTTTTTTCTGAGGGGACATAATTTTTCAAGCACTTTGCAACACAAGCATTCAGCACTACAGCTGTCAATTAAACACAAGTGAGAAAACTTAATAACATAATATAAAGCATAATACCATAACATAATCCCGAAGCATAAGCTATGACTATCTGTTGTCCCTTCTGAAAAAAAAAAATCTAATACCAATCTTCTTCTCGTGGCTTGCAGGATTATCCATTGCTGGTATAAAGTAAAATATTAAATTCAGCTTTCCTTTCATTAACAGAATGTCAGTGAACTGCTGCCCAGCACTGGAGCAACATTAAACACCCCCTCAGGCACAAACTTCCATTATTTGGGCATACCGTGGCGGAGAAATCCTTTCTGCTTTTTAACACTGTTAGACCTTGTCATCTTCTCAGCAGCAAGACGGAGGAACAGTGAGATACTAACACAGACCCAGCAGTTGCCAGTGACAAAACAGCCCTTTTTGAGCTCTGTCACACATTAAGAGCAACTCTCCTACACTGCATGTGGGGAAGAGTTGCCAGACCAAGAGTACATGTCATGAGAGATGAAAAATCACTAAGTAAAATAATTTTAGGGAAAGGGCTCTTGAAATATTGAAGTAGTACCTCTTCTTTTTTCTTTATATTTCTTTATTTTTTTTTAATTTTTTTTCCTATTTCCCTCTCTTCAAGGCTGTGCTGTAATGACATTAATGAGCAGGAGTTCGCTGAACTAGGAATGTCACTGTAGAGTAAAATAATAGTATTAAAGCCTAAAAATTAAGAAATTTAATTGTTTTAATTATTCAGTTGCATGGGGAGCTTTAGAATGTGCACCCTAAGCACTCAGGCACTGCATTAAAGAGGAAGATAACAAGTCCTCAAAGGGCTGACAAATGCATGCCCAAGACACCTGTGGTGATTTGTGGAGGGGGCTGTGCAGCTTGGGTTAATACCTTGCTTTACAGCTCTGTGACCTGGGCTGATTCAGCCTCAGGGTTCAATTCACCTAACTTAAAACCTTTTAAAAATTGCACCTGTAAAGTACTTACTCTCCATCCTTAAAGGATTCATCACTACAGCGAGTAAAGGGTGGCATGTGCAATGAGATGCTGCCTAACTGATGAATACTTATTACAGTAAATGAGAAGCTTATTAAGTTACAAGAAGTTATAGCTTGGGTTTTTTTTTTACTGAAGCTGCTGAACAATTAAACACTGTCAAGTGCTCTCTGGGTGTCAGTGCACAAAGGTAGGAATCCTTTAAACTCCTGAACAACTTTACCACATGAAAAATGTGACAGTAAGTGTAGCTGTACAGCCTGGAAAGCCTGAATCAGTCTTATCTTTGAGTAAGATTGGAAAACAAAACTCTAGAAATGGCACTTACAGTCAGTGGGTGAACAGCTGCTTTAGGAGAGCAGGGAGTGGTCAGAGTCCTTAGAGCTTCTACCACCAATCTTTCCGGGGAGAGAGCTATATTTGGTAAGGCAATGCAATGGATGAGAATGTGTGCATCAAATGCAGCTGATGCTCTTCATGACTTTCTTAGTATTCTCACTCTTCAGTAAGGGTAATAGGCAGTTGTTGAGATCGTGGTGGAATTTCACTAAAGCTTGGTAAAAGATGATCCTAGATGAAGTCTTTGGTGTCACCAAAAAATGTACTGGAGATTATTTCAGAGAGGATGAAGCTTTGCTGCAAGGTGTTACATTTATTTCAGCATTTATAGGCACAAAATTATTCTTATCTTTACATTTGTATTGTCTTCATATACAGTCCAGTGCAATTTAGAAAGGTGAGTACTTTTCAAGAACTGTCCTAGGACCAAGACTATTTCTCTTCCTCTCTCTCTCTGTTTTTTCTCTCTCTTTCTATTCAGAACTGCAAAATGTCATGTTGCTATGCCCTGACAATCCCACAGAGGAGTTACTTAGCACCTGCCATGCTTTCCAGCTTGCTGCAAGATTAGTTCTAACAGTAATACCTAGAAAACAATGCAGATTGTTGTGCTGGTTGCTGGCTGACTTATGTTTGGTGCAGAACATGGGAAATTACTGCCATCCTTGTGAGCAAGATCTTGCCCTTGTTTTTAGTAATTCACAGCTCACTTCTGTTTGTCTGCAAAATAAAAATCAACTTAAAAGGAGACATGGACTCGTAATGGCACTACAACAAGAACATACCTTCAGTGAAAGGAATAAAAGAGCCTCTCCTGTCAGTGTCTTTAGTCCAGCAGAACCATGTGTTTTGTTTTGCTCCAGGTCTCTTTTGTACCAGCATACAAAACACTTCATAAAGTAAAGGAAAAAACCCTAAATGGTTTGAAAAAACTCCTCTTGCCCTTTCTTGTGTGTCTTGACAAAATGCATTGGCTCACAATAAATTGAAATAGTTTGTAGCAAGTTAAGCATGATCTCCTGGGCAGTGTCATAGAATATACCTGGACTTTCTATATGAGGTAAAGAACAATGAAGCACCTTTAATGAGCAGATGATAAGGTTTTGATTTACAGCCACTGTTCCAGGTGTCTGTAGATTTCTGTCTCAAGACAGGATAGATCTGCTTTGAAAAGTAACTGTAAAGAAAAGAAAACACAAGGGTTTGTAGAGTCTTTTCCACCTTTTTTTGCTCACACCTCTCTTCCTGGGAAACCTTACTGCAACCAGGGAGCTCTGGCTGTCAGAGTGACTACTGAAGGTGGGGAAAGAAAGATTTTGCTTCTAGTGATCACCTCCTCTGATGCTATACAGAGGCTGCTTTCTGGGGAGACAGAGGAGCATACACCAGCCCTTTCTCCATCTGCACCTGTGATCCATTATGTGTTGTTGAGGAAAGGCTGTACGGCCACTTTCCCTCTCCCATTTCATGGAGCACACTGGAGCTGTGTAGGATTGTGACTAGCAGTGCTGGACTTTCTCCTGAAGGAAAATCGATTGACCCATGTTGCCCTCCACACTATCCACCTTGTTCCCCCCTCTGTGCCACAAAACACCCTGGCTGCTCACAAGAGGAACAAGTCAATTTGCAGCAAATTAGCTGAGGAGGAAACTTAACGAGGTTCTCAGTGTGAAAGTCACTCCCCACCCCAGGTCACCCACCACGTTCACATCTTTCTGTTCTGTGGTCTCAGCTGAGGATGGACAGCAGGTTTTGTGTAAAATACTCTTTAAAAAAACGAACATGTTTCTTTAGTATGACATTCAAGTGGAAAGGAAAAGTAACTTATTTTCCTGTGCCACATACTGCAAAGAGATTAAAGGCAGCTGTCTTGCTAGAACGTGTAATGGTATAAATCACACAGGTATTTTTACTATGGAAAAATTAATACTGAAGGAGTTCTTGCTATCCATCCAACATAACACAGAGTGGAGGGAAAGGGTGAGACATGCACTTCCTATTAACTACAGCAGTTATAGATCTTCAAAGTTTTTAACTGATGTCAACATTAAGGAAATGGAATCTACTGTTGCTATGGTAGAGGGCAGATAAAACCAAAGTATTTGAATGTAAAGCGAGCACAGAGCTGAAAAACGTTGATGTAGAGTGATCAAAGGGAATCCTTCGTGTTTCACAGATGGGAAAGAAGAAATGCAGCTGAGGAAAAATCTCTTTCAGTTACATTAAAAAAAGGAGAAGAGACATTTCTATGCATGATTTTCTTTATTCAAATTGTGGAAATCATACATTTTCAAAAGTCTTGGTAAGAATTGAATATATGTATAAATGAACAGAATAAGAGGTATATGAGAAACCATCATATAAAATTAAAGAAAAGCAAAGAAATTTCATCCCAGCAACTTATCAAAATTTTAAGAATTTGTTTTAATTTCTTACTTCTCTTACCTGCTTAATCTCTGATGGCAAAAATTTTATCAGACTGTATTTCATTCAATTAATCTTGGAAGTGGGCTATCCATTTACATATTCAGTTTTCCCTTTCTGAAGAGTAAAATGTTACCTGAATGTGAAAAATTGCAATGCCCTTTTGTATTAGAGGGATGCCTGCTTTAAAATCCATATGCTTCATTTACTTTTGGATGTGAAGTGGTAGCTTCTC
Source organism: Myiotriccus ornatus (assembly GCA_036023395.1). Lineage (NCBI taxonomy): Eukaryota > Metazoa > Chordata > Aves > Passeriformes > Tyrannidae > Myiotriccus > Myiotriccus ornatus. The sequence goes on along the minus strand of JAYRBT010000139.1, from coordinate 64,198,131 downwards.
CTCCACATTTTGAGATCTGATTGAAAGCAAACCTCTGTTCAGAGAGGAATCCCATCCATTTGAATTTTTCAACAAACTAATTATCTGCTACTTCTGGCATGCATTTAAAAATTGTAAAGTACCTTTCATGGCCCAAATACATGACATTATTGGTTTGCTAAAAATGTCAACATTTGGCAGTTTGATGACAACAGCCTTTAAAGCAGACACATTTGAACCACAGCTGCCTTCTTTTGTCTTAAGGCCAATAGCAGAGAACTTCATCATTCTTACAGAGAAATACAACTAAGATGCCTTATTCTGGTGCCTTCAATTTTTCTTAATTGTGTTTTTTCTCTGGATTTCTTTTCTACATCTTGTGAGCTTCACATCTCTTGGATCTTCATTCTGGTAATTGTATTTATATTCTATTTTCTCCTCCATTTACTCTTTTCACAAAGGAGACCAATCGCTTCTTCACACTGATGAGTTCCCAAAAGTTTCCTTTTTAACTTTTTTCTAGTCACCTATGCTCTTTTTCTGAATTTTCTCTGCTGGCCCTATGGCTTTTGACTTTCAGAGCACAGTTTTCTGCATTTGATTGTTTTATTTGAACATTTAATTGCTTCTCATTCCTGCAGACATTACTTCCCTGACATTTTATAGCAAGACTTAATCAGGACATTTCTGCTCTTTTTACTGGCAATAATCAGCTGAAACCAAAAGCGGCTGTAGGAGGAGACTCATTTCGTGAATTTTTATAGATAAACTTCTAAAAAGTTTTGAAGGTATGAGAAGCAGCTTTTATAAGCATTTTGCAAACTACTTGAAAATTAAATTATTAACTTACAATAACTTTAAGGTGGAATAAAATAAATACTTAAATTTATCGAAATATTTTCTAGCTCACTAAAAGAACTTTATTTTTTTCAAAACTGCATATGTTCTCACAGGAAATGAGACTAAGGTCCAGCTTGAAACTTAACTTTATATATTAAAGAAGTATTCCATCATGGAACTGAGTCTACAGCTTACAGTGAATGTGAGGAGGGGGTTTTGGGGTGTGTAAACATTTGAAGGACAATGCACTGACAGTCACACAGACACGTGGGCACTGGCAGCGTTTCTCCAGCTACCACCTGCTCCATTACAACTGTGAAAATACAAAATGCAGGGGTTGAATCCAGGCCTTGTTCCCCCTGTGGAGTAGCACGGATGATGTGGCTTGGAAGACCTTGCTGGGCACATCACACTGGGGGACAAGGTACCAAAGTGTGCAGCACAGTGACCTTGTATGTCACTTTTCCTAATGTAGGCCAAACTCTTTATTTTCTTTAGCTCAGTGGAACAAACACAGAGAAAATACTTTCCTTTTGTGTCTGCCAGTCACATGTGGCACCACGTGTCAGATTGACCCCTTCAAACCCGTTCTGTGATTCTATGATATGATTCCACCATCGGGGACAACAGGACAAGATTTTCCATCCTAAGAGAGGCTGAGACCCAACAGCCCTTCCAGTACCAGAGGCTCAGCATGGGAGCACAAGTTACACCTGCCTGCCTCAGAGCTGGGAAGAAATGCTTACTCAGGTTGAGGCTCAATTCAGCCCAATTTGTTGTTAATAAAACATGTAGGCTGTGTAGCCACATATCTATATTTATTTGTGAATCTGCAGCTTGTTAACAAATACTGAACCTGAGTGATTATATTTACATTCTAGCACAAATCATTCAAAGGAAAATGATCAGACAGTGAAACTACCAACTGAGAGTTCATGTTTTCTTAATGACAGAGGTTTGAAAATACAGACAAGCTAGAAGATCTGTTTAAAAACTATCCAGTATGTGCAAAACTGACAGGGTGAATTCAGTTGATTTAATCCAGATGTTTGCATTTTAAGTAAGGGAGAAGAGACATCAATGAAAATTTATAAGAGTAGTGAGAATGTGCATAATGAGACACTGGAGAGAAGAATGTAAACCAGAAGTGTCAGTGAGGATTAAGGGTATGAGTGTTTTGTACCATTAGTATGTATTAGTGCAGCCAGCCATGTTCGAATTTCAATTTGACATAATTTGGAAATGCATTCTATTGTAGCACTTTGTTAAATTGTGTGCTGGGGATTTCAACAGAATTTAAAGGAATCAGGCACTCTGGTGCCAACAAAATTCAGTGAGCCAGTTTTGGTCCTTCATAAACTGTTGTGGTTGCACATCTTTATTAAGCACTATACTACTGACTTCAGTGTGGGTCATGCCCAATCCATCTAGGACTGTACCTGAATTTTTTCCAAAATCCTCAGCAGCTATAAATAGGACTGGGCAAAGTATTGCCCTTAGCTTTCCCTGCTGTGAAACTAGTTATTAAAGCCAGTTTATACCAGTAATGCAGCTTTGCCTGTGTATCCACAAACCCCTGTGTTGCCTCCCCTCCCCGTAGCACAGGGTGTATCACCATTACATCAATATCAAATTCAGACTCATACCTGGAATTCAGACCTTGTCACCACTCTGTCACCACTTGAGATGACATATTTATTCTCTGGGTACCTATTTCTGGTAGGACCAAACACAATTCGTATGTTTTCACATTCTCCACAGCATCTCTCAATCCTATTTCATGCTTTTATTTCGATATGAAAATATCCCTTACCAGAAACCACTGTTTATTATATTCTTAAGTATTTTTCAGCTTTCTCGCCTGGTACACTCAGACTTGAGTAGACTTAAATGCATATACAAAGACGTCCCTGTATTATCTTTGTGAAGCTTTCCTTTGCTTTATATAGACATAAACTGTGGCAATGGCCAGTCTCAGGGCAGGCATATAGCCTAGTTAATTCTGAGCTATGGTCAGGTTCCCCTTTTGCTTTAGCCTTTATTCAGTCTGCATGCCTTTTGTATTCTTAGTTACCTGATTGACCAGTAAGAAGATGGAGGTTTCTCCCATGTGGAACAGGCTATAACCTGTCTGATGGCTTAAACTACAGTGTTGACAAAAGGCAATGCAGATTGGAGGGGTGAGTGGGTAACCAAGAAAATCGGAGAATATAAAGAAAATGATTGAGTTATAAACCAAAAAAAAGGAAAAAATCTGAAGAAAAATGGAGATAAACTTATGAAGCTGAAATGTTTCTGATATCCGGTATATTTGAGATACATTTAAGAGCTGGTATCTTTAGGCAAAATATGGCATTTAATATCAAGCCTTCATTTCAAAATAGAAATAGATCCCGTGTCGAATAAATGTGCAGTTTTCTTCTGATAATGAGCAAATAATACCCTCTCTTGTTTATGTCTGGAAAATGTAACATAGCAGAGATTATTGATACATATTTGATAGGAAAACCCTGGAGGACAATCTCACAGCAGCGCTCCCATTAGAGTATTTTGTCGTTTAAATAATTTTTTCATGTGCTCCTGAGTTTCACACTTGACTTGCCATCATTAACTCCACTGTGGAAGCCAATTTGATGCTGAACATAAAGGAAAACTGCTGCAGTTCATAAGCTGGAGAGACTTACATCAATTTAAATGGAGTGGCAGGAACTGACCCTGGGTTAGTAAGGACACTTAGTTTTTTGTGTGCATTTGTTTTAGGCAATGAAAATATGGTTTGAGAGCACTAATAGCATCTGACTTAGATAAAAAGCATATGAGCAACTGCCTGGAGAAGCATGAAGCTGCTCACCTGGAAAAAACAGTGTTTAAAACATTATTTTCACACCCACATTTGTCCATTTAGCACAAAGCATTAGAGACATTCAGATCTAGAGCAGTGATTTCAGATTTTCATTTTTCCTGAGACAGTCTGTGAAGATGATTGAGCTAAAGGAATTTTTTTACATCTCTTGTCACAATTTTCATGACAAAATGCAACTTCTAGACCTACTTTAGTTCTAACTAGCAATTACTGTGTTGTTTATTCTTTTAACACATGACACTTTAGCACTTCAAAGAAAAGTGCAGTTATATTACTGTACAGTAAGATCAAGTCATTCTTCAGGAAGTCAACATATTTTTGGAAAAGAAAGATTGTGAACCACTCAATTTCATTGCAATGAAATGTTACTAATTTTGTGTCAGTGTGGCAGAGACTGGTCATGGCTAGCAAGCAATTAAAAAGAAAGGCTGGTAATTGTAGACAGAGAATGCCACAACACTTAAGATATTTCAAAGAGGGCATTTGCTTTTCTGTGTTTCATGTCCAGTTTGCCAGCAGCGCAATCAAAATTCTTCACTACAGTAGTCTTAGGTCTGTTTGTTTACATGCTACATGAACTATGTGAGAGAAATACGTTTTCAGAGGTCATTAATTTATAAATACTTCGCAATGTGTGCATAGTGCTGTACTCTGTCTGGCATCATTGATACCTATTAAGTTGATACTTCTGATTGTTATTTTAGATCTCTGTTGAAGAATAGAAGGGCCTAATATATCACACTTCATATAACATTAAAATGAAAAATGTGAATTAAAATTTTACTGTTTTTTGTTTGTTTGTTTGTTTGTTTTTTCTTTTTTTTTTTGGTTAATTGTCATGGTTTAAGCCCAGCTGGAAATTAAGCATGAAACAGCTGCTCGCTCAGCTCTTCTCTCTTCCCCCAGCCTGGTGGAACGAGGAGGAGAATCAAAATAGAACTTGTAGTTTGAGATAAGAGAAGTTTAATAATTGAAAATGAAGTAATATATCGTAACAATGGTAAAAGATAATAATAATGGTAATGAAACCAGGACATTGGTACTACATATATATTTTGCGACTCTGGGTACACAGTGACAGTTATTCTACTCCCTGTGTATCTATTTGTTAAGTATACAGATGGCCATGCTTCCTTAGACCTATAATCATGTCTGCTTCCATCTTTGACAGGAGGCAAGAGCAGATAAATGGCATTAGTATGGAGAAAGCTGTATTACAAAAGCCACCAAAGGCTGTTTTCTTTGGTTATTTTGTTCTGAGTACACTCAGTATTTTTAAATATGAAGTATAAGTTAATATAAGTATAAACATATACAATATGTTTGCTAATGATTCCAGTATCTGTTTTAATTGCTAATTGTTTCTCAGCATTGTTTAGCATTAAGTAGGTGGCTGAAAATGAGAAAAAAATAGCAAGCTAAAAACAAATTTATGCTCAAAAATTTTCTGAGCAGTTTGTGAACAGGAACATTCCCTCTGCTTTGTAGATGAAGTATGCCCATTAATGCAAAGTTGTAGCTTGAATCTTTTTCCTCCAAACCTGTGTTGATCTCTCCTTTAGGAGACATTTTCTGTGACTGTAAGCTTCCTGCTGGGTCAGACAGAATGAGCTCACAGTTCATTTCATACACCACTTGCTTAAGGAGTGGAGGAAAGAAATTCAAATTCTAAGTGGTGGCAAGGTTTTGAACATGTTCGACATGCCAACAAGATCCATTGCCCAGTGTGCTGGTTTGGTGGGAAAGAAGGTAAAAAATGATGTTTCTTTCTTTCTTATTCACCGGTATTTCCACCTTAGACTTGAGAAAACAGTTCTGTCAAAACAGGTTTCTGAAAATTTGTTTTAGTTTTCAACCAGCAGCCATTCTCTGATGAAAAAAAAATGTTGCTCTGAAAAATGTCCCACCAGCCTCTACTCTTGATCATAGTGAGATCTTGGGACAGTAGGGTCTTTGAATTTGAGTAAATGCTTTGCTGCTTGTTATAATTGAATGCTCTCATTTTGTCAGAAGACATAAACGGGAATTCCTCCTGTTATTCACTGGTTGCTGTTAATTACATTCTTCCTTACTGAATAGGACCAATAGTTCTTGGAAATTTTTGTAATCTTAGTAAGTATGTTTTATTGTTCCACCTTCAGTTGTTGTTATCCAAAGTCAAACTAGGTAATCTTTAAATCCCAAATGCCTTGAAATTTCTTTTAAAGGTGCACAGTTCGCCTCTTTTTGATGCTTCAGTAGGAGATTTGAAGGAGTTAATGCTGTTAAGCCCCTTGATTCTGGTGTTGGCTTGCAGGTCTCAGATGTACACTATGTGCCCTTTGTAACTTGCTGTTCTTTAATTTCTGAGTTTAAAGTGCCCAAGATAAAACAATAACTGACATTAGTACATGTAGGCTTGATGAAAGATGAATCCCAAAGCACTCATGATTAGAGGAAAAGAGGATGCAGATCAAAGCTCAGTGCTGAGATTCGTGGAAGTGTTTGGATGTGTTGGACTAAATCTGCAGAGGGACCAGGATAAATTTTTGCCATACTAGCCACTGGAGCCACAGGTCATATGCCACTGGAATTCCCAAAGGTCTTGCTCAGATCTTGCTGTCTGGCCTGAGATCCTGGTGTTTCTGCCAGTTGCTGCTCAAATTACCCCCTAATTCAGATGCTGGGGGTCTGGGAGCCTGACTTGCACAGGAGGTTTTCAAAGCAGACTGACAGGCACCCTTGAGTGTTGGGCCTCACAAATTACAGCTGAGGACAGGCTGTACTTACCCCAGTGCCCACAGCCTCAGGGCTTGAAGCCGTGAGATTTCCTTTTACCTCTGGATTAGGCTCTGGCTCTAACACATCCCAGCTGTGTCTCATAGGTTTCAGGAAAATCCCGTGTAGGACCTGGGTAAATTAGCTCTCGTGAAAATGCCCTGATATGAGAATCCTGTCAGATCTTACCTTATGGCAGCAGAGGGGTGGAGGGCCACTGCCTAAACACCTCCACAAGCTCAGGGTGCAAATGGCTCCCATTCAATATCATGAGGTTTAAACTTGTCTGCATGCACAAATAGTTTTTCCTTTTTCCTGACCTTTTGCAGTCTAATCTGCCCTCACAGAGTTTATTCCTGCCATTCTATATGACTGCAGTACCATACCTGCTGCAGACCTACATTTTTTAATTCAGGTCCCAGTGTTGCATGTTGCATGAAATGTCCCAAAAAAATCAACAACTAAACCCTCTAATGATGCAAATTGTCACAGCACTATTATTGACAAAAGAACTATGACAGTCTCCGTAATCTGAAGGCTTTAACTCTAGAAGTCCTGGGCTTAAACATCTCTGCATTAGGAGACCTGTCATCAGAATTTAGCATCCTTTGTACTATCCCTGCACTATCATTCATTCATTGAATGTTGTCTGTATAATGAGACTAAAAGCTACTATCTCAGCTCTGTTGTGTATTCCAGTTACACTTGTCCTAAAAGAGAGCTCTGCCTTGCTGGGTACACAGTTTATTTTTCCATCCCCTGTCATTTTATGTTTGTCACTTCAAAGATCTCATTGAACCAGGATTTGTGTTAGCTAATGACACAGAACTTCTCTCCATACAACTCAGCAAGAATAAAGCATATCAGCAAGTAGACACTTTTGTTCTCAGTGGGAGGTTTGTTTGTATGATCTGATTTCAGTGGCAAAGAAAGGTTTCCCACCTTTCTCATGGGTGGTGCTGTTGTCTCTTTCTCCAATTCATTTTTCTGTCACGTGAGGTGGCATCTCATAGGTGGTGACCAGTCTGACAAAACCACAATAAAACTACCAAATTATCAAGAAGAACAAGTCCTTCAGTGTCTGAGTATATGTGTAGCCACAGAGGTATTGTTTTAGTGAAAACACTTAAAATATTTAATTTTTATTTAAAAAAAATATTTATGAATACTTGCTCCCCTGGGAAGGTTTAATAAAGTGCAGTCTGAAAAAAATTAACATTAAAGCTAAAGTTAATTTGATTTTCAAATTCATGAAATCCTTTTTCTGAGTTGCTCTTTTTCTTTCTCAAGTCAGCTGTTGGAGTTTCTGAATTATTGGTTGAAATATGATTACTGGCACATCAGACTATCAGCAGTAGCTGTGCTTTTGACTGTTTCAGCTTTATGAGGACGAGTTTGTTAGGTGTAAAGACCTTTGGGAAGGCAGAGTAAGTGTTCTGTATCTTGACTATTCTTCTTGCTTCAACATGCAGTGGGGGAAAGGTGCAAAGGATCCAGTAGTAGGTGCTGTGGTAGTTATTGTCAGGCAGTATTGTGGCAGGGGCCAGCAGGGAAGTGAAAGGAAAAATTTTCTTCAGAAGTCATAGGTAGAGTGTGTCCTACCAATGGGATGGATGGAGATATCAGTTTTAAAACTATACTGAAAAGAAAATCACTTCTTGGCATGTGTAAACTGAATGTGAAGTTTCCATCAGCCAGAATGTTAATGTAGAGAAGGAATGTAGGTGCACCACTGCAGTCATAATAATGTTAAGGGCAAAACCAAACACATCCTACAAGTTTTGCTGTTTGTAAAATTAAAGTCTTAATGTTCTCATCCAGGAATGCTTATAATCCAATTTAATTACTACAGAAAAAAAGAAAAAAAAGGAAGAAAAGGAAATTAATACTGTCATACAGAAAAAGCCTCAGTAATAATGGTGATAAATGCACTTTTTAGAAGCTACCACTTTCCCTGGTTATATGCACCCACTGGGTCCCAAGGTTGATGGCTTCAGCCTGTTGCACATGTGGGGAAAGACGAAGTATCAGCATCATGAGACCACTGTTGAGAGAACAGTGGTGTCAAGTTATTGGTTTCTTCTTGCCTGTTCTCACATCCACTTGGAGTAATTTTTATTACTGCTTTTACCCCTTGATCTTCATTTGTTTGTAGCTCCACGTTACATCCAATCTTGCCACACTACCTTTTTGCTATGCTGGATACTATTTCTTTGTTTTCTTTGTTATCTGGAGTTTTATCCAGCTCCAGGTCTGCACTCCTCTAACTGACCATTTGTGAGTCATTTACAGCCTTGGGGGCAGATTGTGTTCCATTTTTATCATCCCATGCCCATAGTCCTCTTCAAGTCATCCTGTAGTCCCTACACATAAGACTGATAAGCCCTGCTGTCAAACCAGACCTGTGCTTCTCTATACTATAACATTATGTTAGAATCATAAATAGCTCATCCTACACAGAACAACTATTTGTTATTACTCAGGTTTAACATCAGATGACAACTCAGCCCCATAGAGCCTCTCACTCAGTTCCCCCGCAGTGGGACAGGGAAGAGAATTGGAAAAGGGAGTAAACTCATGGGTTGAGCTAAAGACAGCTAAATAAGTAAATAAAAAACACACATGCAAGCAAAGCAGAACAAGAATTCATTCACCACTTCTCATGGGCAGGTAGATGCTCAGGCATCCCCAGGACAGCAGGGCTCTATCACACGTAACTGTGGTTTGGGAAGACAAACTCCTTCCCTCAGAACTTCTTTCCCCTCCATTCTTTCCCCCTCCATGCTAAGCATGATGCCATATGGTCTGGAATATCTTGGGCTGTCCTGGGTCTGCCCCCTCCCAATTTCTTTTGTTTCCCCGGCCACCTTACTGGAGCAGAAAAGGCCCTGACTGTGGGTAGCTCTGCTCACCAGTAATGGAAAGAACCCTGTTATCAATGCTGTTTCCAGCACAAACAAATCCAAAACACTTCACAAGGGGGAATTGTTTTCCAGACATGGTGTCTACAGAATTTTTGGTATTTTCCACACAAACCAATTATTTGTAATAATAGAGGCACCATTTAAATTCTCTAAAAAATCCAAACAACAAAGAAAACCAAAAGCCAGACCCCAGGAAAAAGATGTTTTATGACTTTACTGCACTTGGAAGGGTGAAAAAGTCTGTTTTACTTCATGAATTTAAAGTTGTCACAGTGAAAATCTGCCTCTCACGTCTACAAAGATATTCCAATTAAAGCTTTTACTTTTCCATCAGACTGTAACAACATTGTTCTTCTCATTGGTTTCAAGAAATTATTCTTCTATGTCACTTGATGTGGCTTCTCTGCTCCTCAAAGGGCAAGGATATGTTTATTGTGTTACCTGTTTTGTTGGGTTTTTTTCCAAGTGTTATATTACCGAGCTGATTTACTCAGTGATCTTTCCAGTAGCATGGTTAATATGATGGGAGGAAGAAGCAAAAAGGAACTTTGAAGGATTGGGCTGCAGATGGAGATTCTTTTGACTAAATTATAGTTATTCAGGGCCTAGTATAGTATGAGACCCTGTTCTACAAGACTAAAAGTATCCCACCTTATGGTAGTTGTGGATTGTTGACGTCATGGTTATTTGGGGTCATAAAAATGTCTTGGATGAAAAAGACAGTAAAATGATTCTATATTGCTGTTATTTCCTCCATTCTAGCGAGTGAACAAGTTTTGCCATTTGTATTCCCTTCACTTAACAGGGACAGATAGAGACAGAAGAAACAATTTAAGTGAGGAAATAATCACTATGACTCAGTGCATGTGTGGTAGTAAGAAATTTCAGTAAGAGCACGAAGACACAGACTGCTGAAGGAGTCAGTGAAGACAGGGCAATGGTTCACGCACAAACTGGTGACTTGGTAGCTCAGAAACCAGGAACATTGTTCCAGTGACGATGTCAAAACTGTGTGTTGTAATTAATGAAACTCCTTCCATCAGAGAACTGGATTTAAGAGCTTTAGCAGAGGTTCAGTTAGCCTACAGAAGAAATATGTTTTTTATTTCCTAGGGATGCTGGAACAAATAGCCCTGATTTGCACAGTGATTGGAGAAAATTAGAAAAGGCATATGGGATTTTAGGCTTGTTTCCTGTCATTTAGACCTCTAGCTTGTGGTTGAGCAGTGGAATTAAGATGTGAAATAGAAACAAAATTAGAAATATCCCATAGAGAAATAAGCTGAAAGCATTTTAGAAGTTTCTTAGGAATCTGTTGCCATCTCTGTTCTACCAGGATGAGTTTTCCCATGCTGGGAGTGGGCAAGATCTGTGGTTTCCACACTACTGACAGGAACAAGAACTATTCCCAGACTGCAGTTAGAGTTATTCTGAGTGTATTGCTTTCTTGCTGTCACACTTTGAAGCTCCATCGCCAAGAAAACCCTGTCCTCTGCAGCAGTGCATATTCTGGGTAACAGATTCTGCAAGTGAAAGGTGAATTTTCACCATGGGAGCCAGGTATTGCCTTGATCTCCACCACTCCCTGTGGTCCTTTTTACTCTCTGTCACCATCTGGCATTTTGTTACAAACAGCACATTGCTCTTCAACCATCTATTTCTTTTTCAGACATTAGGACAAAGGACATAGCTGTGGAAAAGGCAAAGACAGCATCCCTCTCAACCAAAATGCAGTGAGGTGGGGCATGGATTCCTTTTATGGAGGTTTTTATATTACATGAGGTAATATAATCCTCTGAGAGATGGGAAACTTGATTTCAGGTTAGCACAGCCCCTGATTTGGACAGGGATTTGAAATATCTTTGCACACACTGAGCAAACCCGGTGTGCTTTGGTGTGTCCTTCCCCATATGGCCTGGAGAAGTCTCATTATAGTTGATGTGAATGGTTGTTAGCAGTGGGGTAAGATCCTGTTGTCCCCAGAGAAGCAAGCTTACCAAAATGTATAGAGTTATTCTCCCTCCAAGAATTCGAATATTATTAAATTAGGAAGATGCTGATTGTTGCATTTGCTGTGAGTCTGAAAACTGCAGCCTGGCATCTTGTGGCATTACTTCTTTGACTGTTTCCTCTGAAGGCACCTGCTATTATATATAGTTTAGAAGGAAGAGAAGAACACAGAGGTAAGACATCTGTCTTCATACAAGGCTTATTACTGTTGTTAGTGTTCCTGCCATATGTTTGATATGAATTAACAGAGGGATTAAATGGCAAAAATTAACTGACTGAAACATTTTACAGAGGAGGATGTCAGAAGGTGCACTGTAGTACACTCTTCTTAGTACAACCTTTTGCTCTGATCACCAACAGGTTGAAGAAGTCCCTCCTTTGTGATTTTTTATAGTAAAGTGAAGATGCAAGACAGAAATCAAGACTGCAAGAAATGCTGATTGATTCAGACTCAGATTAGCAAGGTGTACTCCTTTCTGCTGTCTACCTTAGAGGTGACTTGAAACCCTCTTCAAGCACTTAATGAACAAAGAGCACTGGATTACAAAGAAAGAAAGACCAAGAGGGCACACGAAATCCTACACAGTTAAGCTGCATGTTAAGTGATGTTTAACATCACTTGAATAAAAGTTAGGGATAAAATTATACCCCTCTGGCTGAGTCTGTTAGCAATCCTTCCCACATATTAGTCAGGCTTCTCACAGAACTTTTCAGGCTTCTACCCTGACTGGCTGCAGTCTCTGCTGGTAGTACCTGTCCTTATTTCCCACTTTTCAGTTTCTTCTACTGGTCTCTTTATGTTTTTCTGAAACAAAACGATTTAGCTGAACCTCACCACTTTTTATCTCCTCTTCTGCTGTAATTTATCAGGATGTAATTTTCCAGGAGATATTGGGTTCCCAAGCATTTAGGGATGACTACCACTGTCTTATTTATTTCTTTCTCTACTCTCATCAACTCTTTCAGGATTTTCTATTTAGCTTCGATATAAGGTATCTCTTTTGTTATCCTTTACCTGAATACAGATGTGTATTTTCGGTCTGAACCTTATTAATACTTTCAATCTGTGTCGTATGTCTAGATATTAATTAAGAACTCAGAATGGCTATATTTCATACTTCAGAGCCATACTTCAGACAGTTTCTGTGCTAAGGAGACCTATGTGCTTTAGTTTTCTCCTGTAAAACAGAGTAATTTCAAACAACTCACCTTCTGGATTGTATTAATTTAATTTCAATAATATCTCTGCATCATGAAAATGCAAAGACTTTGAGAATGAAATCACAAATTTTTGAGTTCTTTTCTCTTGCTCTAGCACATACAGCTTTTTTTTTCCTTTCATCCTTTACCCAGGAGTGAGTCCATTCATTATGACAATAATGTCATACCACACACCATCTAAATTACCTCCACAACACAACTCATCCAGAAACAAGTAGGGGCTTATAGCATTATCATTTCTGCTTCATGCACAAGCACACACACACACTCCGAATGGATTGTGACATAGGTTTAATTGTTTCACAGCTCAGGTGTGCAACCCTTTAAGGCCTCAGCCAAAATATATTGTGGCCAAGAAGCAGGTTTGCACTGACTTCAAATAGAACTGATTTATCAGGCACTTAAAATTTTCCCATCATTTACTGCCATTTTAATCTTCTACTTTTGCATGAAATATAAGCGCCTGCGTTGTTGCCAGCATTCTTGATATTCTGGTAATATCAGAGATATAGCAATTAAAATGTTTTTTCTGGGTGGGTGAATATATTTGTCTTCATTAAATCTTCATTTCAAAGCATAACCCAGAGGGAGTTTGTAAATTAACCCACATATGAGCTTTTATAAAACAAATGCAAGCCTATTCTTTGAATAGAAATTACATTTCACTGAATTTGTCTCCAATCTCAGGGAGAAAAAACACATTATTGAAAGGCTAACTGAAGGGCTGGTCACACCAGGGTAGTTTGCCTTGGTAGTATCAAACAACACTCAGCCTTACTCTCCCATGATGAATAACTCTAGTGACATGCTACTTCATTTTTAATTTAACAAATCTAGGTAAGATTTCTGCCATGAGGAAATCAACAGAAGTATGCACAATCTGATGTTTTAGCTATAGGAAATTTACCTTTAAGGAGGTTTTGTTAACGTTTAACACACTGTATAACATCTGTTTCTGTGTTGTATCAGAATGGCTTAAAGTAGTTTTGGTTTTGTTCTGTGTTGTTTATTCTCTAAAGATCTGTATTCAAGGAACTTCGATACCATATCTGTTATGCTTTCACATCTAACCATGTTTTCTTCTTGATCACAGCTGGGCTATTACATCCTTTGAAGCAAAATTCACTTCACAGCATTTCAGCCAAGTGCTTTGCCTTAGAGCACATTTACTGCACAGCTAACTTGCAAAAATTAGGTATCTTTTAGGCTCATTTGATATGAAAAAAAGAACAACCCAAAACCAGTTGATAGAGGTTTTCAGTGTTTTGTGACTCTGAATTCTCCAAATAGGTGACTTGCCAGGTTAAAATAATAACAGCATGCAAAACCCTTCACAGGTAGAGGAGTGTAAGCCTGGAGATGGATAAATAGAGAAAATCTGGATTCCTAAGTGCTCCTTGCCCCCTCTGCTACTCCTAGCACTGTCTCCATGCCTGCAGCTCCCTGTTTCTCTGGACTATTTCAATTAACTTACTGAATGCTTTTGTGTTACCTTTAGTACAAATACTGAATGTGATGATCTTTTGTTCCAAAAGAGCCTTGTGACTAGAGAGCCAAGAATTCAAAGTTTGTGTTGTAAGTTACACTAAAACGCAGAAGCTGGTCCTTCTCTGGAACTCAGCAATATAATCGGTCTCATGAAAGTATTTTTTTTTCCTGAGTGTTATATAATGAAGAATTATTGTCATTCTTGTTCTATTCAGGCAGGCACAGTAACTAACACTGAAATATTATCTTTAGTCCTGTCATATGCTAGAAAGCTGAAAAGAGGGCAGCACTGCTATTCCATTTAGGTTTTAATTAAACATATGGAATACAATGTACTGTTGGATGGGTTTGGCTATAAAAGCAAAAGAGAACTGTCCAATATCTTATTTCATGAAGCAATTTGTCTTTTCTCACTGGTTACATCAACAGCCTAGAGGTTGTGTTTAACTGTGTAAAGTGGACTTTGAAAAGAAATGTTCTGCTCCTGGGGATCAGTAGAAGTAATTCTTTCCTATCTAGAAGGAATTAGTTAATGTTTTCAGGGTTTTTTTTTTTTGCCATAAATCCTAAGCATCTGATGTGCGGAGGTCACCAAGGAAGGATGCTGAAAATGAAGAGGGATTTGCAAGGACTGTGGCATGGACTGTGATGACAATTGCTGATGGTGTATTGCTGTTTCACGG
>JAYRBT010000139.1:64160950-64174255 GCA_036023395.1 Myiotriccus ornatus | reverse complement strand
ACCAAACCAAACCAAACCAAACCAAACATGAGAGGATAGCTTTCTGCTCGTTGTGCAGATCAACATCAGGAGCAGAGGACTGCCAAAGCAGCACCCAGAGTCAGGCTGGCTCATTCTGTCATGCAAATGCTGTCTTAAGGCTGGGAACCAGACCAGTGTGAAGGAGTTTGTGCAGGAGCAAGAGGGAAATTGAGCTGACTGGCTCGGAGACAGCTGCCTGAGCAGACAGATAGTGGCTGTAAGAGGAAAACAAAGACTTTTGTCTGTCATGGCAAGTTCCAGGCTCGGAATTTCCTAGTTACTTTTTCCTTCCTCCTGCTGTTAATAGAGCTCCTTGTAGCCTCCAGGAAAGGTATTACAGCATTTTAATAGAGATTTTGAAATAAATAAATTAGCAAGAGAACCAAGACTGGCATTTCCATGCCAAGATACCATGAGCTCTAACCTCACACTACTGGAAAATTCAGCTGAGGCCAAATTTGATTTTTTTAAAAAATCTTAAAAACCTTGTTTTTATTTCCTATTTACACTTACTCATGATCAACTTAGGGTCATCTTTTTCTTCCATCATTGTCCTTGAGCTTAAATAACCTTTTTTCTCATCTTGTCTTTACTTAATTGGTGTATTTGTAGTAATATAACATTTTACCCCTTGCAGCTAAGGTTTTATAAGGTTAAAAATCTCTGCTGATTTCACTCAGAAATTAGCTGTTTGTTACTCTGAACATGTTAATATCTAATTTTCTGCCTTGTTCTGATTTCAGTTCATCTTTTTTCAGCATCAGTGTCCAGGATTACCTGTAGTGTAACAAATGAAGTTTTATCAGTGCCTTTTAAAATGGCATTAATAACTCCCTGTCTCTATGGAAAACACTTTGCCTGATATATTTAAGAATTTCAATTGTCTTTTTCATGTCTGTATTGCATTGATAGCTTTTAGTCATCTCATGATTGACTGATACACCTACTTCTTTCTCATTCATTGTCACTTACAGACAGGAAGCCCGCAGTCTGTGGCAAAAAAGTGCTTAAAATGCTTGTTTCTCTTCCCTATGGACATGACCATAGCCCTTTTAATATTACATTCCTTTTCAAAGTCATACATGTACTACTGTACATTAATTCACTTTTTTACCATGTTGACTGTACTTCCCATCTTGTGTCTTTTGCAAATGACACATATTATTTCCCTTTTGAGGTGCAGAAAATACGATTTTTTAAAAAAAATCAATTTAAGCAAGCAAGCTCCATGCTTCTGAGTGAAGAAATATCTTGAAAACAAAACATCTGAAATATAAAATTGGGCATGTCCTTTTATGTACTAGATTTACTAATAAGACTTAATTGTACAGTTCTACTAGCTAAATATTAAAAATTTAGTTTTTCGTTGTTTGTAGTTCATCAAAAAGAGTGACATGAAAAGCTATTGGAAGGACAACTTCAATAGGAGCTCGCTCTTAATTACAGCTCCACACTTATAATAAAGAACCTTATCTCTTTTAAGGTTACTTAAATCTCAGTTGTGAATGACATCAGACATCAGCCTGACTATTTCTACTCTCTATGATGGAAAAAAAATTGAATCAAATTAATATATCTAATTATTTCTAATGATAAATAGGAACTAGATAACTCCATTCTAAATAATTGGGTGTTTTAGTTGCTTGACTAGATTGAGCTAATTGACCGGTAACCTTGTAATGCTAATGTTTTTATTTCATGTAGCTCAGTGATGTATTTTATTTCTTTAGTACTTTTGATAATAACACACCATTTTTAGCTCTGTGATTAAATATTTTCTACAATTTTCACTGAAATATGTAGTGAAAAAAAAGAAAAAAATCTTCTTTTGCTACATCCATTTTGACATATTTCAAAGATGTACAAGTGATTTTAGAAAACTTATGTTGAGGACAATCCTTCAGTGAGGGTTCCTGAATGTCCTCAGAAGGCACTTCCACTTGTTGAGAGGTGGAGTGTTATTTTTCTCTCCTTCCTAGGGTTACCTAACTCATGGTTATTTTCCTTGAGTGGAAAAAGAGCTTTTACCATCTGTCTTATTTCAGCTCATCCCTAGAACTGAGAAAGGATGGGATGCTGAGAAGTGTTTCAGCTGGGGTAATAGTATGGCAAGAGCTGGGTGACACTGCCTCAGCTTTCTGCATCTGCAACTTGCTCATCACTACCCTGTCAGACTGAGGGCCTCTTGCAGACCCTTCAGGAAATTGGATCAGAGCCATCTCTGCCAAATCCTTCACCATCTGTTACCTGGTCATCTCCCTGGTTGCTTGCTGACAGGCCTGGACTTGTTCGTTTGTCTCCATTAGCTGAACGTATTGATTGGGTTTACTCCGTTCTGCAGGGGAAGGTGTTTTGTGGATTGTTGGTAGGAGCTTTGTTACTTGTGGTGAGGTGCTTGTTAGTGATACATGAGCTGGTGAGGAGATGTTTGATGGAGATGAGATGAGGCTCAGTTTATCTGAGGAAGAAAAGAGCTTTGTCTATGTGATAGTGAGAGGGAAGAAAAGAGTGGGATTAAAAATAAACCCCTCATTGCCCTTAAAGGAAGGGGAAATGGGCTGTTCAGCCTGGCAGCACTCTGCCTGGAAGAGGTGTATGCAGAATAGTTTTCCATCTCCTGTCTCTTACATAATAAAAAAGCTTCGTGTAAGGGCCACTGAACTACAAATATTATTACTTCATGCCCTTGTAACTCTTACTGAACTCTACACAAAGTCATTGGTCCTTAGTATTCCACATAGCTGCCATTGCAAGAGGGAGAGATTGGAGTTAAACTTTAATATTTCTTATACTGTTTTCCAGAATGCAGTTTTCTAAACTCTTATAATGACACTTTTTTTTTTTTTTTTTTTGGTCTAAGTGACCAATAAGGACCATGACAAAATATAATAATATAAAAAACACTTAGGAAGAAGATACCGCAATACTTGCAATGCAAGTAGATTCCAGAAAACCAATACCATCCGAACAATAAATATGAAAAATGTGTAAAAAACCTTTCTTAATCTGTGAACAGAACTTTCTTCTCTAAAACTTTTTCCATAGTCTCAAGGATTAGGTTAGAACTCTTGCTGTTGTGTCTTTAACAGTAAACTCTGCTTTCAAGGAAGTAATCATGCACAACGAGGTAAGGGAACACAGTAACACACTTGTTCCCTACTTTGTGGGCAAGGACACAATGCTTCTAAAAGAAGCTCATGCTGTAACTGCATGTGTAAAAGTGGCAGATTCCTGGGGTAGTAATTTTGATGAGCATGCAGGGGAGTGGTGACAGAAGTGGCAGCCTACGGCAGTCTAGTGGCCACCGCGGCTTCCTGGGCAAATCCCACAGCGCAGGGGATGAGATTGCACACACTCTGTCGAGGGCTGCAGACGTGTTTACCAGTAGGAGAAAAAGACATAAAGTCTGACATCACAGGCTGTATGCTCTGATCATTGCTGCCTCCTCTGCCTGTCCCTGTCTCTTAGTCTCTGCCAAGGCTAGGTCCTGTTTTCCTTACATATCTTGTCCTAGCCTATTCTCAATTTTTTCTTGTCACAATCCTTTTTCCAGTCACTCTTTGTACCCCCACATGGGAATTCTGTCTAAGTACTGTCCTTTCCTATTCTTATTTCATGTCCAATGGTGCAGGCACTATTGCAGCTATCTGAATTTCTTGTGTAAACAATCTTTCCTCTTTCTAGACACAGAGTTCATATTTTACTAGGTTTACTAGGTATAGAAAAGACCAAACTAGACAACTGAATTATCTCTAGTGTTTGAAACTCTGTGCACGAACCTCATTCTAAACACTGACTTGTCAATGAAATTTCATACTTGATTAATAACAGTTTGTTCCACAAAGCATAAAGACAGAACTCCCCCTCTGCTCTCATGAGAAAAGAAGGCAGTGGGTATAAAGCAGAATTAGCTCATGAAAAGCACAAAACATTTTTGGCATGCCCCACAGATGAGATTTGGATGACGTTTAGAAGTCTCTGCTGGTGAGATTAAGAGCACGTTGCTCCTGGAAAGTTATAGTTGGCACCTTTGTTTTCAGTCTGACATTCTCATACAAAATAAGCTTGAGTAACCTGTATTGCAGCATGGAATTCCTCCTTGAATTAGCCAATTCTTCATAGAGCTATGAACTTTGCAAGAAGGTCCTGAGCTCTTGTATATGTATAATGATATTCTAACATCTGTCAGTTGCTTAATTTCCAAAGGGAGGAGTGCTCTCCCCAGCTCTCAGACTTGTAATCATCATTCTGCACGCTGTACTCCAAACAAAAGCACTCTGCTGTCGTGCTCTGACATCTAATGAGAATGATTGCTCTCCTACCCAAGGAGAAGAATTGCTATGCAACACCAAGGCAGCAATTACAGAAATAAAGGCAGACGTTTCCCTGCTGGTGCCGTAAGAAGGTGGTGATGGGTTTGGAAGGAGCAGGGCTCAACCCTTTGCAGGTGAGGCACAGATTCATTGTTCTGCATTCGCTGAAAACTTCCTGGAAGATTTATGTTTTATCTAATCTCCCACCCAATAATTTTCTGACTTGAATTTCCCTAATATTACATTTCTTTAATTTCTGACAACTGCAAGTGGAACAGTGTGGATTTTGCTGCATTTACGTCAGAGATGATCTCTGTGGTGACAGTGGGACAGCCCGACCTGACAGGCAGTGGAAGAGGTTTTCAAAGTAGTTGAGACTCAGCTAATGTCTTGTGCCCTGGCCAGCCACCGCCTTAACTGAAGTATTAGAGCACATGAACTAAAAGAAATAATTTCGGAAAAAAATCCTAATAAATATCAAGACTGCTCTAAGGTCATGTAGATTTCCATCTGAAATGCCCAGAGTGTGCCCTGGCCAAAGGTTCAGTCAGTCCAGCTGGGTTCAAGCCTGATCTGGTGCAGCTGAGCCATGAGATTTTTGGCTCACTTTTACTGAGGAAGTTGTCAAGGTGTGATGAAGTTTGCAAGCTGTGCATGTTTATGCAAATAAACATGAAAAACAGAGACTGAAGTGGAAATGCTGAGACAGTAAAAATTAGTGGCTTAAGGATCCAAATGGAAAAGTACCACATGAGAAATATAGAACCTTAAAGGAGAAGCAGACACCAGAAGATGCAAATTCAGTAGAAGGTAGATGAGCAATACAAGGTGCTATAGAGGGTGACCATCCTCCCTGCCTGGCTGTCTGGCAATCAGGGTTTCGTGGGGATTTCATCAGGATGGGAAGTCTAGTAAAGCTAAGCCTCATAACACCTCACTCCTAGCTTTTTGTTCTGCTTATTAGGCAATAAATAACTGCTTTTCACTCCAAAGTTACACTCATTTTTCCCGTGGAATCTGTCTATATGGGAAAAAAGATGTTTCTACTCCCCCAAATGTGCCTAAAACACAGTGAAGGCTGTTTGACAACAGGAGCTTTAGCAGAAGTTGAATTAAAAAGAAATGCAAATAATTTTCATAGACTGCAGGATTATGAAATCTGGACTTTTTATTTTTACTTTCTGTTAGAAAATTTGTGGCACAATGATACGAATCTAGTTTAGCCTGAAGTGAGGACACTGTCCAGCCTCTTGTGCAGCTTAGAATTTAGGTGATGCTTTGATGCTCACAGCACGTGGATGGACCTGCCATCCTCAGAAAAAGGTGCTTCATCATCACATCAGAAGGGATTTAGCCTTGTCTAGCTGGAGCAGGGTGTGATAACAGAGGCCTGTCCTTGTTCTGACCCTGATAACAGCCATATCCCTCCCTAATCCTAAGAAACATACTCTAATGCCTTTGTTTTTTCCTCTCCGAAATCTCTCTTTTGTAATTCCTTTTCTTTTTTTGGCAGTTTTTGGAGGAAGGGAGTAACAAGGGGAATCATGATGACCAGCTTAGGAGTTTTATAAATAAGTGGAAATTCTGGTATCAGAGTTGCACTCTGGTATTCAAAAAACAATGTGCAACAGTGAGGACAGATTTGAAATCTGTAATTTTTGTGGAGGTGGAAATAAATAACTATATTCATGGTGCATAACTTCTATTAAAAAACCGACGTTTCAGCCATAAAAATGTAATAAAGTGTGCTAGCAAAAGGATATGCCATGTCACATCTAACCAATTCACACACTATTTCTGTTATGCTAGTGATACATCATTTCCATACCCCATCTATATGGATGTTGGCATGATTATGAGTATATAGGCCTATATGCTTGAATGAGGCAGTGGTTTTCTTCACTCAAGTTTTGAGTGTTACAAAGTGGGGAAAATGTAAGTTTGCTCTTCCTTGTCTTTAAGATAGGATAATGTCGTAGATAGGAGTACAGCATTCATGGGAATTTTGTCTTCAGAGAGGCTCTTTCACTAGGATGGTCAGAGGAAGAAGGCTACTTTTTCAAGCTAATCAGAAGTTCCAATCATCAAGAGAATTATTTAGTGCCCAGAGTGCATAGCATACCTCATGTGATAGTAAACTCTCTGCTGCATTCAGACTGCATTTAATCAGAAGTAGTACTCATCTGAAAGACCCAAAGTTTGAAGGCCATAATAGGTGTGTTTCAATTCAAGTAAAGCAAATAAGAGTTTAATTTGTTCTCTAGATAAGAAAAACTCTGCCACATGTTAACACTTTTATAAATGTTGACACTTTCATAATCTATTTTTAAAGAAAATTTCATATAATGCTTCTTCTCAGTGAAGTAAATCTAAGTAGTTTCCTGGGGCAGCCAATGTTCTACAAAATCTTAAATCAGAGGAGATGATGATGTGCTAAACTGAATTGCATTGGATGTGGAGGATTTCTGACACGAGCTTAGCCTAGGCCATAATTCGGAGCAAAATTATGTGTGAGCAAGTTCTTAATTTTACCCAAAGACTTACCGTGTGATGCCAGGCAAATGCCTTGACCTCTCTGGGGTAGATTGATGCCACCTAATTTTGAATTGCCAAAGACACCTATCATCCTAAGCCTCCTGGATGGCCAATGAAAAGAATATGGGACCAGCAAAGGCCTGTACAACTTGCTATCTCTGTAGGTGCTCCATTGCTATCACCTCCCTTACTATCAGTACAGTTATTTTAATTCTGTATTTTCGTTCTCTGTCTCATTTCTCTAGTTCACCAGCTGTTCAGACTGTTACTGCGCACCTCTTTCACTCTTAAAGCAACAGTGTGTTGAAATGCAGTGAAGCTGCAGGCACTACGTTAAGGCAAATACCTGTACACTATAAATAAACACCTAGGTACCAGCTGAAGACAAAAATCCCAGCTTCTTGGTAGTCATCATCATGTTTTTACTACCTATTGAGTATTCTATTAACTGGAAAGGTAATGATGCATCTCAGTGCAGCCTTGGCACTTGAATTGAAATAAAGAAAACTCTTGCAACTCTGAACAGTTTTTTCTATCAATTAGTTAACTCTCGGTTACAAGTCTTAGCTGCTAAGGAGATATTAATAGTAGAGATCAAAGAAAGAGATCACAAATGTCAAAATTTCCAGCTGAAGACATAATTACCCTAAAAAGCTTTTTATGTAACTTTCTGCCACATCTGCTGGAATTTATGAATCACAAAAGAGAAACTCATCATCCTAAGAAAGAAATTAAAATGCATAGGTCTTCTTATATTTTATGCAAACTGAAGATTTGTTATGTTTGGCTTAAATAAAGGTTGGTTTTTTTAATTAAGTAGTTTGTAAAAGTGGTGGAACTGAAGTATTCAGGGGACAAACAGCATCTCAGAAAGAATTTGTGACCAACTATTGTCTTGCCTACAAACAAGTTACTATGGAAACAAGATCGCCTTCCTTCTAAATGGATGGTGTTGAATATTCAATATTTGTGATATCTCTTTGATATTACAAGTAATAAACTTAGAATGTCAGAAGGGACCTTTAATTCATCTTATCTGGGTGCTGAATTTCTCCTAATATGCCCCTTATTCAACCATTAACTCATGTTTATCTGAAGTATATTCTCCAGAAAAGCATATTGTATTGATCTGAAAAATGTGTGCCTGATGTCTAGTCTGAATTTGAGTCTGACTTCAGTTTAGTCAGTGAATCTTTCTATGCATTTCTCTCATAGTTTCTTATCTGCTGTGGTTAAGAAACCTTACAAACTTCTCTTTCTTAAACCTTATCTCCTGCAGTGCGATGTTTAATCTTTAAATAATTTCTGTAGATTGCTTCAGATCTTGAAGAAAAGTAGACTAGATGTGGGGATTAAGAAGTGAATCTTTTTCCTGTTTTTTTATGTTGGAAGCTGAAAGTGGAGGAAACCCAGCATCCCGTGTCTTGTTGCATGTTGCACTGCTTCTCTACAGAAGAGTAGTCACCGATTACATGACAAATGCAGTAAGAAATTATGTAGGGTTTGGGGCCATTTCAGATATATATGTTTTCAGAGGATCTGTAATTATGATTTTTCTTTGAAGCTGCGTGGTGAGTCCCTGTCACTCCAGCTCCCTGCTTGCCACACAGCACAATGCTCAGTCTCATCAGGCCCCTCTTCTTCCACCCATCATGGGTCTCAAAAAAGCAGGATCAGTGACTCTGAGAGTGCCCTGTAGAGGTGCACTGTTGGGCAGCCACGACAGGGTTTATATCTAAGAGAGATCCTAAACTATCAGGATTCATGGCTTGAAGTGAGGCTACACCAAGCAAGTAGTTTTGTGAAAAATTTAGCTGAAATCCCTCTAAAAGACTCTATGGCCTGAATTTCCTCTATGTGTCTGCTCTTGCAGCTTCAAAAGCTTAGCATTAGAATGTACATTTGTAATAGTCTCAAGTGTTTAATATGTCTGAAGTTAATACAGCAAATGTGTGTTTTGCTGGAAAATTTAGCCACAATAAAAGATTTCACACATCCAAGGGTTTTAATATTGAAAGCAAAATGTCTGCAGGGTTGGTTAACTCTCTCTTTCTAGAAAACAAGAAACATAAATGTTTGAAGCTTGTAAATCTTTTTCAGCTTCACAATATAAGAAATATGTGAAGATAAAATTACACAGGTTCTGCCTCCTAAGTTTTAAAAAATTTTCATCCAATTAAAAATGCATTGTTTATAGAATTTTTCATTATTTCTTTCAGTTCTGTTGGATTTGGTACTATAGCCTCATTTTTTCCCATCTGATCATACAGACCAAACTAGACTGGATTGCAATAGAGTTCTTCATGCAATTTTTATACCTTGAGATACAATCATCTATTTTAACTGAACTGCAATTACCTAAATTAATCAGAACAACCAATACATAAAGCAAAAAAATCCCACCACCACAAATAAAAGGGAAATTATCATGTTGACACAGAAAAACTGTTCTGAAAACTGTATTTACCAGCTTCATTTCTTCTGTTCAATGGAAGCTCAGATGGCATCTGAGAAAGCTCTAGATGATGTAGATTATGTTCTGGCTCTCTCCTCCATGCTTGTTCTCTGCTTAACAAAGACAGCTGGAAAATTAGAGATGGGATACTTTGGAGAACTGTCTATCTACTTAACTTGCTGAGCACAGGGAAATGCCAGCAGCATCTTTGCCATCAGGAAAGGTAAAGCTTTGCTGCAGGAGTACACTTATACAATTGCCAAGTACTTACACAGATGAATTTTCATTGGCTTGAGAAAAAAGTTCAAATTAATATGTAACTATAACTGCTTCTGTCTTGAGAGCTCGTATTTACTTTCACACAGCTTTTCTTGCTGCATTAGGGGAAAAATTACACATTTCACTCCCTTTTTTAAATATGAGATTTTTCCACTGACTACAAACTGCTATGGGTATATTAGCACACCAGCTAATTAAGTTTATTTTGCATTCTTAGTATTTAGCTATACATAAGGGAGCCATACAGGGAATTTGAAGATTCAAGTATTTTAGAGGAGATTAGGTCTTAAGAACATTAGAAATTAAAAGCTCTAAGTCTTTTTGCAAACATACGTATTTCAAGGATGTTGTGAGGAGCTGTTGTCCTCAGAGGTAATGATAGCCCCATATCCTCTGGAGGTTGTGCTGGCATTTGCTGCCTAACTGAACAAGTCTAAAGCTTTAACTCTACATCACTTAATGAACAACACTGATGGAGCTTAGAAGGGAATTTGAATTCCAGCTGGATGTAATTACCATCATTATTATTATTAGTTTATATTCACATGCCTTCTTAGCGGGGATCTTGCTGTTTAGCTTGAAGTTTTCTTCAGTCCCATTATGAAGTGAAATACCAAATCCACCTAAACAGTCATTCACTAATTTGGGGGATTTTGCTCTCCGGTATCTACAATCATTGGAAAAAAAACTTGCAAAAAACAAAAAAGAAAAAAAGTTGCATGTGCAACTTTTTTTTTAAGATAGGAGACTCCATCCCACCCTAGTAGCAAATCACAGCATGTCTCTCCATTAGGCTCAGTTGCTGTTTCTGTGCAGTTACACTGTTTAAATTTGCCCTCACCTGAAAATGCACTGGTGTTCAAACAAAGCAGTCCTCCGTGACCCAGAGCACGTTGGTGAGTGCTATATTTCCAATGTAAATAAATGCCATTCTTTCTTCAGTAAACCCAAATTGCTCTCCTTATTCAGGCCCTTTGGTGCACTATATGGACTCATTTTCTGCATTGCAAGTATACAATTCTCCAGGCTAGCAGCAGTGTGATTGCTCTGTTAATTATGTACAATCAGTCCTACTGTCAATCCACTATGAAAATATAGACCTCTGTGTGCTCCACAGTAGTGTAACTTAAGGGGGTGGAAAGTATTTGCTGTATACACTGTGAATACATGTATCACAGAAAGTGGCTATGTAAACATGTATATATAAGGGTACGTAAACCACATACTCATATATAAAAGATTTCTGTTTATCTGGAACTAATATGACAAAAACGGCAGCAAATTGTACCCTGCAGATTTAAATTTCGTTCATTCTGCTGTACTCCATGGTATCTCAATTAAATGTGGATTCAGAGGCAATTCATTCTTCCACTTGCAGTGTTGCCAGGGAAAGGCATCCCTCAGAGTCACGTCTTTGCCTAATAAATTTCACTGCTCTAACTAGGAGCATGGACTTGTATGGACAATGAATATTTCTTTAGGTGTTGCCCTACAAGATGAGGGACTTCTTGAGGAAATCAGTGAAGGAAATAATTTTCCTACATTTTCAAGTGAAGAATAATTAAAATGTTGATGTTTACCCTGTCTGAAATTGAAATAAAAAGCTGAAATCTCTCAAATAGTTTTCAAACAGAAATCCAAAGGAAAAATAAATTGGTTTTATGAAAGCATAGACATTAAGCATTTAATAAATTCTGAATTGTGTATTTAGATTTAATTTCATTTCAAAATATAGTTTTCAAGGGGTTATTCATTTTGAAAACTTGAATAGAGTACTTCCAAAACATTAAAGTTTGTTTAAACTTATTACAGTCTACAAGAATTTCCTGCTTTAGAAACTGATAAATTGGCAGTGGGAAGAGACATTTTCCCTTAAAGTTACTATTAAAAAAAAAAAAACAAAACAACCAAAACCCAAACAGCCTTCCTCCAAAAAGAATATCTTAGTTCAGAGTCTGGGTCTCCTCTGTTATCTGAATTCCTCTGATAACTCCTCTGTTATCACCATTACGTACCTGGGAACCCCTGCCCCAAATCTGTTTCTGTATCTTCAGTGTGGAGGACTGTCCTTTTGTTCTGTATTTTTTAGCATGTATAGAGGAAGAAGAAATAATTTTTTAGTACATGTATAGGAGGAAGTAGTCATACTGGCAGTACCAATACTCTCAAGACAGAAAGGAATTGAGGCAGAGGTAAGTTGAGATCAGATCTATGTTTTTCAGGTCTTCCATGAATATCTTGACACAAACCATGGGAGATGGGCAAGGAGAGAGAAAGGTTCTGTGTCTGATGCTGTGCCCAGGGCAGAAAAGGAGGTGAAATTTGCAGGGTCAGAGGGAGAAAGCATCTGGCTGTGTGGCAGCTTTTCATCTCAGAGGAAAGAAGAAGCAATCTTTTATGAGACCCCAGAGTCTGCTCATCCTCCCTCCCAAGTAGGTGAAGAGTGCGTACCAGCCTGTGTGCCCTCTATCCAGCCCCATAAATACTTCCTGTGTTTAAGCTGTTCTCTGCTTACTGTCCTTGCAAATAATTGTAAGAATTTATATTGTGTTCTTTTAGCCCTTGAGCTGTGACTGCTTATGCATCTATAACTTAGTAGTTAACAAAAAATGCCTCTTTGCCAGTCTGTGTTCACTGTGCAGTGCAATTGCTCCTGGGTAAGACTCAGTCATCACCATTGTGATGAACAATCACCATATTGTTCACATCCCAAAGCTAAGTGAAGAGGAATCTTCTAATTCTCAGAGAGGTGAATTTCCATCACAACTCTGATACCCTTCATCTGGCAGCCAGCACTCAGCAGAGCACCCCGAGCACAGCGAAGGGAGAGCTGGGGAAAGCAAACGTGAAGGATTTCGCATTCTGTGACATCACTGTAAGGCTGTTTGTCTCAATTTTGGGATCAAAATCTTGTTTGGCAACAATTCTGCTTCTCTTCCAAACTGACAATAGTTGCATGAATACATGGATGAGGGGAAGACAAAATAATTTAGAATATCACTTTTAATGCCAATTCTTTTATTGGTATGTCAACTCTGGGAAGAGCTGTGTGAACATGGTGAGTTAAAGTTCGTGTGCTGTATTTCTTGTGATAAAAGTGTCATACTGGTGGATAGCCATGACCTGGCAATGTGTGCTTGCAGCCCACAAATCCAACCATTATCCTGGGCTACATCAAAACAACATGGCCTGCATGTTGAGGAAGGTGATTTTGCCCCTCTACTCTGCTCTTGTGACACCCCACTTGGAGAAAGGTTCTGGATCCTCAGCACTTCCCTGCTCAAGCAGGGCCATCCTAGAGCACATTGCACAGGATTGTGTCCAGTCAGTTCTTGAATACCTCCAGTGAGGGCGACTCCACAACCTCTCCAGACAATCTGTTCCAGTGCTTGGGCACCCACACAGTAAAAAAATTCTTCCTCATGTTCAGGTGAAACTTCCTGTGCATGAGTTACGCCCTTTGCCTCTTGTCCTATTTTTCATGAACATTGAGAAGAACCTGGACAATCCTCTTGACACTCTCTCTTCAGATACTTATGGACATTCATTGGGTCCCCTCTCAATCTTCTCAAAGACTCAGCTTTCTCAGTCTTTTCTTGTAAGAGAGATGCTCCCATCCACTGATCTTTTTCATAGCCCTCCATTGAACCCACTTCAGGAGCTCTCCATGTCCTATACTGAGGAGTCCAGAACTGGACCCAG
>JAYRBT010000139.1:64112743-64154696 GCA_036023395.1 Myiotriccus ornatus | reverse complement strand
CCTAAAAAATCCAATGCGCAGGCTGGAAGGTGTAAAGACCTTCCCCGGTTCTTCGTTCGCGAAGTCTGGCCATTACTGTGCATGCTAATGTTCATAAGGATCAGTATCCCTCTGCTCTCTGAAATTAGAGCAATTTCAGGGATTTTATACTATTGTCTTTACACAGACAGGAAAAATGCAATTCCTTAGTGTGTATGATTAGTATCATTTAGGTTTTTATGTCATTATCTGTACAATTTATAAAAAAAAGAAATGCAAACAAAAACCCCACAAACTCCTAAACTTTTTCAAATGCATAAGGGTTTGATTTCAAAGGTATTTTGTCAGCTCTTCATTTTTGAAAATGTTAGTTAGGGCAATTTTTATAACAAGTCCAATAATTAGACAAAAGTGTTTCATACCTTTTAGTGTGGAGCTACATAGAGGTGGCAAAGGAGAGGAAAAATGAGGTAAGAGTCTTGAATTCGAATGAAAATTAGTAGAAACTCCTGGCACAGTTATCAAATGAGGATATTTTTGAATTGATGATAGCAGATCCTGAGCAGCCAGAAAGCCATCAGCTCTTGTCTTTCTGAATTCATCTTTGTCTCATCAGCTTCTTCTGAATATTCAGGAAAAGTAATATTATACTTTTCAAATGGCACCAGAAGTCTTGGTGAGAATACTCACAGCGTGCCTCAGCACTATCCACAGCAGACCTCACAAGACAGGCATCTCTGACTTAGGTCAAAGAAAGGAATTGAAGGAAAGGAACTGACCCTTCTACAGGTGTTGCCCAATCCACACCTTTTGTGTTTCTATGAAGTTGTACTTGTGTATGCAGACACACACGTGGATGGCTAACCTGTCTCTTTCCTTGCTCATGTCAAATGGAATCATCCTTTCCTGTTGTTTGTTCAGCAGGGAAACTGTGTGCTCTGCTTTGGCAGGAGAAGTCTCTTTTCGGGCGGCACGTACGAAGTGAGACCTTTCTAGCCTATCTTTCACGGGTTGATAACAATCTAATTACTATCCAGTCTGTGTGTGGATAGTCCGTGCTCCTAGACAAAGCAAAAATACTTCTTAGTAGATAAGTATGGGGAAAGAGTTCCTGCTTTGCTTCAGCTTATAGACTTCACAAGATCTCGACTATATTTACAGGAAGGCTAAACAGATTGAGTTTCTCTCCACTAACATGTGGTTGGTTGCTAAGGAATCTGAGGGTTCCTGGGACTCTCTGAGTTGCTGCAGAGGTAGGACAGAAGGGAATTTGTATCTTTTCTCTCCTGCCATCTGTAAGCAGCAAGGCTTTTACTTCCCACACTCAGCCAGAAGATTCATATGTGACTGAAGCAGAGAAGATCTCTTACTTGACAAACACTCTCAGTAGGAAAGTTCTCAGATAAGCAGCAAACACTCCTGTAAGCAGTGATGAGTGGGAGCATTAAGTGACCTTTACGTGGTTAGAAACAGCTAACACAGTGAATAGGAAAAGAGTAATAAAGAAAGAGAAGCACAGATCGGATTGTATTAGCACGTGTGACCCTGACTACTGCTCAGGTAAATCAAAGTTTGCAGCAGGTCTTTTCTGCATCTTTTATGAACTATGCTTACCTGTACCATGTTACCTGCATGGTCACTGCACTGTTGTTTGCATTAACAAAACTAGTGCTTTCACAGGTGACACAAGCAGAAGCTTTGTTTTGGATGAGCTGCTCCTATGTGGCTTATATATGCAAATATTTGCCTGAGACTTGAGTGAGACCTACAGGCTGCAAATGTTGGGTTTGAGCTTTTTTTTTTTTTAACAGATGAGTGAGGGGAGGAAGCACCAGAAGAATTAGGCAGAGAATATGATTTAAAAGTCAGAGGATAAGAGGAAATAAGATTTGCTTGTTTGTTTTTAAGCTGGAAATAGGCACTGAAACCCTGGACAACATGTATGATCTATGCTGTCAGACTTGCATGCACAAATAGAGACATTATCAACTGATATCTTTACTGATAAATCTATCCAAATAGATAAAGAGTTACTCAGAAATGGGCCACGTGAGTAAGATATTTTTTGTAGTGACTTGCCATCAAGTTTATATAGTTCACCTGTAAATTCATACTAGAGCCAAATATTTTTTCCCTAGGTCAAATTACATTTCAAAAGCATAAAAATGAACCATAAAATGAATATTCCAAATAACTCTGGTGTGTAAGCAGTTGAAAGCTTCTCTGGCATGACTGAGCTTTTCAGTAAAATGTAAGGATTTTTCAATTACAGGATTTCTGTAAATGCTTGGGTTAGGAGTGGTCTAACATCCTCTGATTTTTTTAATGGCCTTTAATGGATTAAAATAATGCATTTTAATGTGAATATTTGCTCTGACTATTAAAGACTGAGGAATTTCCAGAGTTGTGTATTTGAGACATGACAGTACCTGCCTTATGCATTCCAAATATTATGCACTTCACTGCAGAACACCAACGAGCTGAATGTTTTAGATTTTCTTTCCTTTTTTTTTTTTTTTTTTTTTACGACATGCTACTCAATACTGAACTGCTGTTATACACTTACCTTATTTTTCATAATCTTGTTCATTTTGGAAGGAGCCTGAAAGGAATTGGTTGGTGAGGCAGTCTGAATTCTACAGCATCTCCCAGGATGATACTATGAGAACTCATTACGGCTCATGAAATGCTCACAGATTATGGTATTCAAAGCTACAGGAATATCTGCAAGGGGAAAAAAAAAAGAAAAGGAATTTTGCTTTGAAGGGATAAATGTGAAAAAATGTGAGACCCTCCCCCACTGAATACTCTTCCTTTTTGCTGAATCATTTAAGTGTTCTTTATTAAATGAAACAGGTATTCATAGGAGAAGGACAATGTTATATCATCATTTAAATAAAGGGTGCTTTATAAAATGAATGCAAGAAGGAATGAAGCTCAGGCAGTAAAATAAGTAATGTGCCAAAGAAACCAAATAAATACTCCTCTACTTTTAGAGGAATGTTTTCACATGCTGCACAAAATACCTGGAGCTATAAATAAAAGAGGGAAATAGTTTTCTAACTATTAAATTAATTCATAATTTACATGACAACATTTTCACTAGAAAACAAATTGATTCTTTTGGCTCCTGACCAGCAATACCTCCAATGACTAAACTTACTGCTGTCTGGAGCAATTTACATTGATTGTCTCATCCTCTATTTAATCTCAGATTTGGTTGTGGATGGAGCTGGCACTGTGGTGCAAGTGAATTTCCTATAACTACATAAAAGTGGGTTTTTTCCTCTCAGTTCCCACATTTATCAAGAGTTTAGACTTTAGCTGGATACACTTGATATCACCAGTTGCAAGAGAGAAACCAGATACATTTGAGTTGAAAATATTCTTAAGCATCATCACAGATAAAAGCAGTCTCAGGCACAACACTTCTGTTCACTCGTTTTCCTTCCAAATCTTCCTTTTTGTTTACTGTATTTCTGATGCTCCGGTGCTGGTACTTACAGATCTTGGTATAGGTGGAGGAAAGCTCAGAATTACATGGATGTAATTCTGAAGCTTAGCTAAAATTTTTAGGCTAGGAGAAAAGTTCACAAAGAATCTGGTAAAGCAATTATGAGAGCAAAGAAAACATCTATAGGCATTATGAACCTATTTTGGTTTGTAAATACAAAAGCTGACCATGAGAAGTTGCAAGAGAATCTAATGATGCTGAAAGATATGTAATACCCTTGCAGATGAATTCATTGTTGATTTGTTCCAAGTAAGGGAAGAAAGGGGAAGAGGAGAGGGAATCAACCCTAACTAAACTAAAGAAAATTGTCTTCAAATTAGCTAACACCATTCAGTAAATATATCTTGGTATTTTTGTGGATAGTTCAAACAAATGTCAACTCAATGATCAGCAGTGGTCAAAAATGCAGATGATGTATTAAACAACTAGTAGGAAGACTTCAGTGAAAAAAATCAGAAAATATCACTATGTCACTCTAAATTCTACTGTGTATTCATGTTTTGAATACTTTGTTTCTTTGGCCTTTGTGGTAGTTTTAATCTAGGCCTTCCTTGGTGACCAGTTTGTAACCAAGGAAGTGGCCATGTTCGCAGTATTCCATGCGATTTTTATGCAAATCAGGGTATAAATAAGAAGGGAGGAGAGGCCTTCGCTCTCTTCTCTTCCAGCGAGGTTTGGGAACAGTGGGTCCTTGCTTATCTAAGGCTGAGCCCTGCAGTGACCACTGTCCTGCCACGTGGAGGTTTGGAGAGTGCTGGCCATGTCTACCAACCCTGCTTTTTCTAAGGGATGTGGTGAGATTTGTTTTGCTAGTTATTTTGCTGGTTCTAGGGTTTGATTGTGTATATCTGTCCTGTGTCCCTTCTTGTCCCTTTTTGTCCCCTTTTCCCCTTTCCCTTCCCCTTCAGGGGGTGTTTGAATTCTTTTCGTTGTGTACATAGCATTTTAATTGTATATAACTGTAGTATACATAAAATACATATTTTTATATAACTAGCTTTATTTCGGGTTCTTCAATTTGCATAGTTTTTTTTCCTTTGCCCTAAGGGAAGAACGGAGGGGGAAGGGGGTTGCTACTGTGAGTTTGGGCATTTGGCAGGGAGCCAGGTCCGAACTATCACAGTCTTATATATAGAAGATTGTTGAAGATGATAAAAAACACCTAACAGTTGCTAGATAAAGAGAGGCTGAACAGATAGAAACATACAAATCCATAAATACCATACAGAAGGTGGAAAAGGAACAACTGTTTGTTATTTCTCACAGGATGAGACCTGTAGGGCAGCAACTGAAATGATCACATACAGTTTGCGGAACATACAAGAAAGAAAATTGTTGCTTAGCACAAACACTGCCATTCTTGTGTTGTTGCAGTGTGATGTGGACCTTGAAAGCTAAAAAATGCTTAAAAATATATTCATGAAAAAAAATGAATCATTAAAAATATGGATGCAGATATAAACTTTGGTTTAGGAAGTCTCTGAATTGTGTTTTGCCAGAAGGTGAAAGTATGCAGTGGGGAAAACTTCACTGTGTTATTCCCTGTTCATTTTTTGTTTTCTCTAAGCCTAAGCTGTTGGTTCCTGTTAGAATCATGTAACTGGGTGAGAGATTTGCTCTGCTCATCTTGTGATATTGAAAGAGCTGAAAGAAAACTATGAGCACATTTCAGTTAACACTTTTGAGTGATTTGGCTTCCTGCTCACCTAAGAACTTAGAGGAGGTTCTCTCCATGGTTCCTGCTTATTCTGGCACATGTAAGGATGCTGACTACATTTTCCTTGGGAAGGAGACTCAGATTGTGCGTGATGAGGTCAGTTGCTCCTTTTAATTTTTGGTCAATGCCATCTTCTGGGAGACGGCTAAGAGGTTTAATACCCCATAAAAGAGAAGCAAATGGTGAGTTATTGGAGGCCAGACACTCTCCTTCTTCAAATTAAAGCTTTGACATGCTGTGCTGCTCTAGGCCAGGTGACTGGATAGAAATTCATAGTGAGAGGCAATGACAGTAAAACCTAAATACTGCATCAGGGTGGGGGCAGCAGTAGGCTGGGAGCTAGTTGGCTCAGAGAGAAGGAATCGTCTTCAGGACAGGAACAAATATTGCACTGTGATTGTTGCAGTTACTTTTCATACTTTGCTTTGGAAAAGACGAGCTTTTAGCCAGGAATGGTTTCAGCTGCAGGAAAACAATTGGGAATATTACTTTCTATTTGTGAGTGGGATAGAAACTAATGGACCGAGATAAGACATGAGGGTAACACTACTTTGCTCAGAGGATACCAAAATTGTTGTCTTGTAGGACAGTAAGAAAAAACAACTGTTAAGACATGAAAAAGATGAGATGAAGTGTAAATATAAATATATACATATATAAGATAAAGTAGAATGTCAGGGATGTTCCAAATGGGAATATGCCCATGTTAAATAAAAAGGTTGGTATAGGTGGCATCATAATTTTTGTACATGAGAAAATTTGAGGAGGTATTTAAAGATAAACTTAGAGATAAGTAGCACCCAAGAAGAAAAAAAATCCACTCATTTTATCTCTTTGAGAATTTAAATCCAAAGGCAGTCCTGTCACGTTTAGCTTTGCTAATATTCACTACATTTGTTTTGCCATTAATGAAAATATTTTCTGTTTTATTTATGAATTTTTATAATTGAAGATTAGTTTGGCAGACTCAGTCAGATGCACTTAGTGCTTAGTTCATTTAAAAAAAGCTGAAATAATTACTTCGACATGAAGAGATTTTACTATGCATATTTGTTTACTATGAAGTCTTGGAACAGCAACACAGATGTTGGAACAAATAGTTTGAACTCATCACGAAAAAGATTAGCTCAGCAGTTAAAGTTTGTTGAAATAACTTCTCCGTTCTTGGCATAATAAGATACCACATTCTGCAGAGATCAGCAGATTAATGACCCATTAATTAACTAAATGATCCATAGCTGTTATTTTAATATTCCTCATCAAAGAAGAAATATTTCCATCTAGCGGAACCATAAAGCAAGATTTGCATATTTGTTCCCATGAAAAAACGGCAATTTCTGTGCTTGTTTTGTTCTGGACCAATACTATTCAGCCATGAATTATCGCTAGCTGTAAATCCCTGGGAGTCACAACTCGAACACTGAAATCAGTGTACACTGATTCAAGGATGATTAAATGAAAGACCTAAGTCACCCTGGTTCTGAACAAAATGCATCGAGCTCTTATGAGCCATGGAAAAATTGGCCTCATGGATTGCCATTCTATAAATCTTGCAATTTAGGTAATTTCCTTTGTAAGTAGTAAATGTTTGGTTTTTTTTTTTACTTTTGTGAGTGTGTGTTCATCTTTCTTTGTTCTTTTTTATAAAACTGCTTCAGAGATAGTAGGCTCTCCGACTGCAGAGTAGTGCAGTCAGTAGCAGTGCAGCCTCAGTCATTTCAGACTTCACACACAGGCTTTATAGCACCCCTGATTTTTCAACATTGAAAACATCCAAAGAGAGGAGATGCTTAGGCATCACCTATTTGTTCATTCATTTAATTGTTGATGAGGCATTTCTGACAGGGGCATTTCTTTTTATTGTCAGTATGCTAATTGCTTTTTTAGTGCTCCGCTTGGAGCCATAGCAGGACCATCAAACCCCCTATGTAGCTACACACAAGGTAAGGTTTTGTGAGCTTTAAGAGAGCTGCAGAGTTAAAAAAATATGTTCAAAAGTTGTAAATGGGTAGAAATGTCACTGGGAGGCAAAGAAATTTGGTGTAGTGTTCATTATTTTACTAAGATTTAGGCTTAAAGCCTAGCAAGGAATTCTCAGACTCCGTATATGGAGGCAAATTCATTAAAACCATGGTATCAAAAAAGTAGATAATTATCACATAGTGATTTCTGAAAATGATCACCATTTAACTAATCAAGCAACACTTTAGATACCACAATGGACGTCATCTCTGTTGCTGGGAAAAAGTAACCAACTTCTTGTACAGAGTAGAATAATTATCACTAAGAGCAGAGGAGGCACTTCCTTAATCCAAAAGAGTATAATGTTAAAGCAGCATAATTATATGGGGGTTGTTATGTATAGGGGAAAAGAATGACTAAGAAAGATGCTCTGTACAGAACAAATGTGATTAAGAAAGCAATCAGGCACTAATGTACTGCAGTGTTTTAAATGAGATTTAATACCTGGTTTATGATTTGTCTCATCTGTGCTCCCCTTGGAGAGCCAAGAGAATGCAATTATTTTCCTGCAGCTGCCAAGTATACAACTCGTACTGCTTAGGTGAAGTATACTACCATAATTGTCCTAAATAATTTGAAAAGGGTGATTATTCAATACCTGCTTCCTAGTATCTATATTTTTAAAGCCTCAGGGAACTCACTGGTGATCTCTCCTCTGCAAGCAGGTACAACAGCCAGTAAAGCTGCCAGCGTGTGTTCAAGGCTCCAGCCTCCCTGCAGGTCGGGGCAGTCATGACGTTTTATCCCCACCGTGATAGAGGGTGACACTGGCTTTGGTTTCTGTACTATTAGCTTTCAGCAGTGTGGAAGTGGTGTCACAAACTGAGGTTAAGGGCTGGAGAGTAATTGTCACAGCACATATCTCATTTTGTATGAAAATTACTCTTCTTGTTTTTCAGTTCCTCTTTTCTGGGTCTGTATGACTAGATTAAATATAACTGTAAGGGGAATGTACGTTATTCATCAAAGCAAAAAATTGTTTTAATATTAATTTCATATATTTTTATGTATATTAATAAAAAATGTGAGTGTTTTAGTTGGTTTTTACATGTCAAAACTCTTTGCTTTCAGAGTTAAGAGAATCCTCTGGAAGAAGAAAATTTCATTAAAGTTTGATTTCTGTACATTTCTCTGCTTTAATATGTTGACATTTCACTGTCTTGCTTCTGTAATCCCTTAATCAAGGTATATGTAATGATTTTAATTGTTGGCATAAATCCCTGTTGGTATCCATGGTACCATTTCTTTGCTCTTTTCCAGAATTCTTCCAACTGCTTTTTTGTTTCAGGTGATGTACTTCTTACAAGTCTGCCCTGTATTTTATCTGCTGCTGCACTGGAGAACTGCTAGCATCCAACTTCATGTTTAACTTGTGTGTGAAGCCTGAAATTGTATCTTCTGCTCTCATCTCACACTGCAAACTCAGTCAGAGCATTTATCTGTGATCATGAGGGCTATTGAGCAGTTTTGTCTTTCCATTTGGTTATTCTTCCACAATATGCACGACATGTTAATAAATTTAATCTCATTTCATAATCTTCCATCTGCATGTCTAACTTTAATGGATCGTCCTACATTATTTAGCTGGTATTTGCGATATTGGCTTGCTTCTCAAACATGATTTTATGTCTTTTTGAATATATTCACCTGATATAGAATTGACGAAAAGCTGAAACACTCATGTTCTTGGATGTAAGTATTTTGCAAATACTCTGACAGAACAGGTAAAAATGTTGTCACCTAGCAACTAATAGCACTTTTTTCCCATATATATATGATTTTGGGGGGGGAATTGCCTAGATGATTTTCCCCCTTAACTTTCACTTGCATTTTTTTGTGAGAAAATGACAATGTGTTCTTTAAAAGGTTTTTAAAAATGGAAAATTCAGCTGGCTGTTAAATTAGAGGGCTATGAAATATCCTGCAAGTTATTGCAGTCTATAAATTGGTATCTGTGTTCTTATATCTTTGAAACTTGTGACTGCAAAAAAAATACTTAGTGCATTTTTCCTGTGTGGTATATGGAGCCACAGGAGAGCCAAATTAGCCTTCTTTTATACTGCACTGTGGTGGGGAACATTTTTTTAGTGGCAGGGTATTGTCCAGAGCAGGATCAGTATGGTCGTTCTTGTTCTGGAAACAGCAGGGAGTAAAAATTGAGTACAAAAATGTTTGCCCACAATCTTACCTGCTTATATTATTCCCTAAGAACAAGCAGTAGAATTTTCACTATGTTTCTTTGTCATTAATGCCAAAGAGTTTTATGTCAATTCCCAATTACCTACTTTAGGAGCACAGGCAGAAAGAGCAGACATCACTCCAGGGGAAACCTGTCACTCTGCTCTTGCATTATCTAGGCAGTCAGATTCTTTAGAGGAAGGCACCAGAAATCCTGTCTGGACAACTTTAATTAAATAAGTATTTTAAAGTTTTTTTCCCAGTCCTAAATCATACCCTTGTCTGAATATCTGACGCTTTGTTTGTTTATTTTTTTCTAATCTTAAGTAGGCCACTGCTGCCTTTGTTCTATAAATTCACCTGCCTTTTTCAAGTTGTGGTAATGATCTGCATAGGATTAGTCTGATTTTAAAATCATTTTCTTTCAAATTTTAATGTTAACTACATATTAAGTTACTCTTCAGTTACAAAGAGACATGAGTGTCTGCTTTAAAAATTGTAAGTATCTGATACACCTCTTCACTGTCTGTAATATTAATTTTTTCTCTCTGACAAGTTTCTTTTTAATGCCTTCTATATAAGCCATTTTTATATATTTTTCACCACTTCCATTGAAACTTTTTTTATGTAATAAGTGATTAGAACTGAACACATGATTATGAATTAAGCTATATGAAGGGCTTAAATAATGTCATAATATAGGAAGATGTTATCCATAAGAGTGTGTATAGGTACATATTACCCATATCACCTGATACCCCTTTAATGATGTGGTTTGCTGGCTCTTCACAAGGTTATTTTGGTGTTCTTGATACCAATTTAGTCTGTTTGGACTCCTCCTAGGACTTTACATAATTACTTTCCACAGAGATTACTGTGCATTTTCTGTGCATTACATTTGTCATATTGGGCTGAAGAAGGAGCCCTTCTTCTCTTTTCTTTGGCCCTTGAGCTAAACGATTTTCAGCTGAATACAAATTTACCATTTAATTTGTTTTCAGCAAAGCATCAGGGCTGCCCCAGTGAAATTGCTCAAGCCTTCCCTTGCCTTTGGCCTTTTACAACATTTGAACTCTGGGCTGTGCCTGGCTGCATAATCTGAATATTCCTGTGAACTACCACAGATCTGCACAGCTCTTCAGGCAGCCCAGAAGTTCCATGGCAGGACTGCAAAGGGCTCTGCTGAACAGAGATGCAGACATGCTTTTCCCCATATTCAGAAGGCAGAAATCTGCAATATTTGTTTGCAGTCATCAGTAGCAGCAGTATGTAGGTGCTGCTGTTAGCTAGTCCCATCTGTGGTTTTATATTCTTTCTGGAAGGGGAGATATTCATCATTATGTTCCGTCCCTAATATAACCTTCAAAGCTCTAAACATCCCACAGTTCCAGGTTAAATATCTGTGAACTTTTTAAAGAAATACAGCATATAAATAAATGGCAGGATATGGTTCATTAATAAATGTTTGTGAGGCTAAGCAACTCTTTTAAGAGTTATAGAGTAAGCACTGCAGAATACAGATGAGTATTAAAATCAGCTTGGTAGTCCCCTCTGTAATCCCTGACTAGACTAGTGCTTTATGGATAGACTTGTTTTCAGATGCACTCCACTGGGCAGTTTAGGCTACTTTTTCTGCTTTACTCTTTCTAATTTGAGTCAGAGTTAGTCCAAAATCAAAAACTTGCTGCTAGTTTTGTTTTGTTTGTTTCAACCCTCCACTTGTGCTAGTGCAGACTGTAACGTCCCTTCTTCAGACTATTATTTTAGATCAGTCTGCAACTAGCACAGCTTGTCTCTGTAGCTGAACAGATGTGTTTTAACAGGATGGAACTCTGCAGGATGATCCTGAAACTCTACAATTTATGTAGCTCTTCTTTCTGCTAGTTTTTTACTGTGCCATCTGTATTTCCATCATGCAGAAGTGAAGTCAATGGGGCATTAAGAACTTGCTGATTCTACTGTTTCTGTTTGGAGTGGAAACAGAGCTGCTACTTTGCTCTGCATTTTGATGACTTTGTCACCCTTAATCAAAGTCACAGTGTGGATTTCTGGGACAGCTTATGAGACCAATGGATGCACAGGGGTATCTGTGTATTTGGCCCAGGAAAAGGAGGAAACCTGGGTTTAAAATCCTAGAATTAAGCAATAGTTGTTATTCTGCTCTGCTCCTGATCTCAGGGCCTTCCCTCATGCAACATGGAACAAGAAGCTTTAGCTGTGTACATCCGTGCTGTGCATCAAACTGTTTTAGAGAGCAGGATTTTGCTTATCTTTTTCTTCACAACTCCTAGTTGTTAATCACAAACAAACTTTCTCCCTGCCCTCAACAGGCCTCAGACAAAAATCTAATCACCATCTGACATCTTTGGAAAGGAGACAAGAACCAACTTTTGAGGCTTTGCTTTAGTATTCAGCCTCATGAAAGCTTGATTACACTTTATGCATTTGCTTGTTGCTGTCTGCTTGTCTCCTTGCCTGTAGTGGGGTGGAAGGGATCATGGTCTTGCTGAGTGGCACAACACACCTGTCATGGCCTGAACTGCTGTTGCTAAGCAGTGATACTTCCTTTTTCCCTGTCTGCCCTGTTTAAGTGATTCAGGAAGCTTGATGCAGCCTTGCTGTTTTCAGCTGATGTTAGCAGACTGATAGAGAGTCCTCACTTCTTTCTCTGCCAGCTAGCTCAAGCCAGAAGTCTACATCCCTCTTGCTTGCCCATGAAGAGACCGTTTTGGTCCTCTGTTCAAAGTGGAAAAAAATGAACAGAGCATCAAATTCTGCTCCATTGTTTCAGATGCTTCAGGTCACCCCCAGGATTATATGGCTGCAAGACAGTGTAAAATTTAATTAAATGGCTTGGAGACACTCACTGGAGCGTTGCTGCCTTTTGCCTGCGTTCTGGTTTTATCTTGTTCCTGTGCACACATCAAAGTACTGCCTTTCTTCCCTTTCATTGCTGCCTGAAACCAATAAAACAATATTTCCCTGAAGATAACAAAGCAACTCTTGGAAGTAAAAAAAAAAAATAAAAAAAAATCACCCAATATCAGTGGTGTATGATATTAATTCCCAGTGGAGCTCTTGCTGCTTACCATATGATCGTGTGCTGGGTGGAATCACACTGATGATAAGTCAGAGAAAATAGCTCTGTGGGCTCAGGTGAGACCAAGGCTCCAAATGCCAGTTACAGTAAAGCAAGTATAGCAAACCTCATGGTTCTGTTTGTCCCGTTTCTAAAATTTGTGGAGTTGTGATCAGTCTGAGAGTACTTTTTTCTCTGAAAGTTCATGGTATCACCATATACTTGGATAAAATACTCTTGGACAGAGACAACAAAGCTGTAACAAGCAGAATAGGAAGATTTCAGTAACAAGGGAGGGTCTTCTGCTCTCCCCACAGTTGGCATGCAGGGTTTATCAGAAAGTCCTGCAGCCTGACTTTCCCACTGCTTGCTTCCGTTTGGGCATCTTCACCCAGCAGCGGTACTCACAGGAGGAGCTGGGGCTGCCTATTGCTGAGCTGAGCCTTGAAAAGCTCACCCTCGTGTGGGCACTCCGGGGGGCTGTGTGTGCAGGGCCGTGATGGGTGTGAGTCTCCATTACTGGTTCAATATGTTCATCTG
Organism: Myiotriccus ornatus; assembly: GCA_036023395.1. Lineage (NCBI taxonomy): Eukaryota > Metazoa > Chordata > Aves > Passeriformes > Tyrannidae > Myiotriccus > Myiotriccus ornatus. The sequence goes on along the minus strand of JAYRBT010000139.1, from coordinate 64,141,667 downwards.
GTGATCTGGTGAATATCACTTTCTGAAATGCCAGTGTTTTCACAGGGTTTTATGCCTCTTTAATTTATTTTTTTTTTTTTGAGTCTTGTGTTTTTGTTTGTTTGGTTTGGTTTTTTGTTTGTTTTGGTTTTTTTTTTTAATTTGATTTTTTCTTTGTGGCTCAGCTCATGCCCTCTCCCACAGCCCAGTGACATTTTTCCAGCAGAGCTGAGCAAAGGCCACGCAGTTTTGGTCTGCACAAATGGGCCTTCAGGCTCAGATGTATTTGGCTTGGTTGGGGCTGAGGGCTACAACATGCTTCTGCTGCTTTCAGCTTCACATCTCTCTGAGTGATAACAGATGCTTATTGAGGTATCTACAACACCTTGACTGTCCTGGTACATTTTTACATTAAAAACAATAAACAAAAGTCTATATAAAAGACACAGAATACAGAAAGAATAGTTTGCTTTCACTAAGGTTACAAAGCAAAGACCAATATTCTTTATAACAGGTTGATTTGATTGAAACATATAAATTTTTGCTAAAATATGTTGTATCACTCTTTGTCTTAAAATTCAAGGTGAGTTCTGATTTAAGATATGTCTTAAATGATTGATATATAAGAGGATTTCTCCTCAAAAAGAGCCCTTAGACAGTCTGAGCTATGTTATTGTGTTGAATAACTCCCAGACATCCATGGGTGCTGTGGAAGATATTAAACCCTTAATGTGTTTCATTTACTCTTAATCTAAGTCCAAAATAAAATCGTTAATTTACATACCTTTTTAATTAAATTCATTTTATAGGTTCTGGAATACAGCACAGTTAGAAGTGGCATTTTGGTGTATTTTGTGGGCAACTGATCAGTACAGATAGTGGCAAATTGGTCCAGCACAGAATTACCCTTACCTGAAAAAGAAATATTCTGGAAATCTCATTGAAGGCCAAATCTCATTTGGGCTGGATGGGAATTATAAAAATGTGTGATCATTTCAGTTTGAGAAGATTCTGCTTGGGTGAGTTGGAAGTGAATAGCAGTGTGACCTGCTTATGGTATTATTAGCTATCCTGGCTTTTACTCACGTAATCTAAAATCCTAGATTTAGGAAATGGGAACGTCTCTCAGTATATTTTCATTCCTGTAAAACATCTGAAGAAATAAGTGAAAGTAAACACACATATATATTAAATTAACACACTTTTGTTGCTAAGGTAACAAATTTCAGATCTTCTCTGTGGGAATGCTGCTCCACACGTAGCAAAATTCACAAGTATTAAAGAAATCATTTTATACAGCCATTTAGCGACATGAACAGTACATAGAGTTGAGATGTGTGAGATGGTTTAGCAAGAAATTCATATTCAGCACGAAGACACTGACAGCTTTGTGACAGCTGGAATTTTGAGAGAATCATATTCATAAGCTGTGCTCTGTACTGAAGCAAAATGATTGCAGAAGAGACAGTTTCCCTTCATTTGCTCCTCTTTTCTGTCCAGGTTCCCTTCACCTTTTACTGTGTCATTCAACCACTGGCCAGGGCTTTATTAGAAGTATAAAATGTGCTTAGCACTGCTGAGTTTTAACAAACAAATGGTGTATTTCATTAAATGTGATGCCTTGGCCAGGAGAATAGACTTGGGGGGGATATTTTGATATTCTCATAGCAACTGTGCAGAGAAAAATGGCTGACATTTCAGGGTATTACTTTCTTTAAAAATAAAATTGATATGTCATTCTTTGTATCTTTGTACTCTAATTGTACAGAAATTCGTAAAGACTGAATTTTGCAGAATTCGGGAGGGAAAAGGAGGACAAAAAGAATATGCATGTGGCCTTAATGAGCCTGACTAAAGCAGAATTCACATGTGCCTCTGACCAGAGAATGAAGAATTGGGGATCGTTAATATGTTTTCTGGAATAGACAAGTTCAGTGTACCTTTTTCAGATATATTTTGCCTTTTCACTTTTATAGCTTGGGTACAGAGATTTAGTGCTTTGTCTCCAGAGTCAGGAAGAAACTCTGCCAGACTGGTAAGGTGCTGGGGCTGGAGTGAGGATAGTCCATTATATCAGTATAATGGGGCCTTGTCAAAACACCAGCTGATGTGTAGGAATGTTTAAAATCACCCTTAGATTACACGTACTTTTTCAGTTCACCTGGTGATGAAGTCTTCTGGGAAAATATTACAGCAGCACTATGAAATGCCTCTTTTTATTCACAAATGGAGGACAACGGATCCTGAAAAGTGGATGGCAACATCTGGGCAAGCCCAATCTCCTGAACAGACTCAGTGTTGCACACCCCAGGTGATGACTGTGGTAGAAATACCATCTGTTTATTCACTGAACCTTGAATTATAACAAATATCTTACTCCGCATCCAATTCTTTCCCAAATCATTGCACTTCACATGAGCTTCCACAAAATGACCTGGTCATTATCAAGTAATGCCATTATTTCCATTGCTTTCACTATAGCTGAATGGTATATGATTTCTACATCTTCTTAAAAAATGTGACAATCACAAGACTTGATATGCAGAAAGGGAGATTGTGAAGAACAGCACTTGATGAGGAGACCATTAAAATCGGTACACTTGCATTATTGTCTGTTATTACCCAGCAGGTATCACTGTAGGTAACTGCTATAATTCAGCCCAATGTGTCTCTATCTATGAACGTTTCTTCCCTGACAATCTCCTTAGCACACTAGTTTTTGCTTCTTAAGTCACAATAAAACTCTGAAACTAGCATTGCAGATAAACTTAGCAGCAGAAATTGCTGCTTGCTTGTTAATTTACAGTCTTGAAATGGTGGTGGCTAGAGTTTAATGCAGATGTGGTGCAACTGTGGAGAATAAATGGAGTATGAATAGAAGGTAGAGCTTGGTTTTGATTAGATTTGTATTTCTATAAATCCAGAACATTTTCTTTTATTTGCCTGGCAGAAGACTAAAATCTGCCCAGCATGGTGTTCTTTAATTTTTATTCTAACCAGATAATTGGACGCTTTCTTGACAGAAACAGTGGTTAGACTTCTTATTTACATGCTGAGTTTCATTTTCAAACACTGTAACAATTTATCAAAACGAAAAATATGGCAAATAAGGCACTAATGAAGATGACCACTAGCAAGGCGCCTAAAAAGTATGATATGATATTTTTAGTTGATATAATGTGGAAAAAGAGGCAAGAAGTATTTGGAAGAGTTGGGAAAATTTTTAGGAGACTGTTTCCTGCTAGTAACAATATCACTGAAGACAGGTAGAAAACCGCTGAAGAAAGAATGGCATTCTGGCATTTCCTTAAAGGATAACCAGGTTGCCTATGTTAGTAATGTCATTCTTAAATAACTTTGAGTTCTCAGAATGTACAGTCTTGTAACATGATTTCCTTATGCTGTGGTCTACTAAACCCAAGACCTTTTATATATGAGTATGTAAAATTGTGAGGGGGAGAGCTTTGAAGAAATAATCTCAATTTCCTTTTTGCATATATTAATTGGTGTTCATCTCACTTAAATGAAGTCTCCTAATTGGGCTTTCACTGTGTGCCAGAACTAAGGGTCCAGGAACCATCTATCCTGAGACATCATGTGTGAGCAGTGAGGCTGTCAAAGTTTCTCAAGACTCAGTCTTCATGTGGGAATTATTAAAGCCAGAGTCTCTACTTCTGTATCTCTGATTATACCACTGGAGTTGTTTGATATGTTTCTGTGTGCTCTCCTCAGGAAACTACATAAAAATTAGCAGATATCTCTGTATTACAGAACCTATTAGGCTTCTTCCTATTGAATGTGACTATCATGTTTAATCCCTTCCAGGAACTCCAGGATAAAATGGTTCATTCATTTTAAATGTCTGTTTGTTAAGGCTAGTTGGGTAGAGGAGTGCAGTATCATCACTTCAGAAGAGGTTTGGACAAATATAACAGGCAAAGATGTCTCAGTTGCATTCTCTTGTTCTGCGGTGAAGTGTAATGGCTGGCAAACTATGGAGAAAAATTGATACCTTCAATACGATAGAAAAATTTTGCTGTTTCTCCTTCATTGGTATTTTATATCTCTCTCCTACTTATGCATCTCTCTTCCATTTCTGAAAGATAAGAGGGTAACACTGTGGAAAACAGTCACCAGGTCTGGATCAGTAGATGTGTACTATCTTTTGGACTTGTGTTTTCTGATCATATGGATTTGGTTTGGATAGTCTGGGAATCAGAGTTTTCATCTGTTAATAATCTGAGCTCAACACAGTTCTTCAAAGTCTGGTGTGCTTAGCTGAGCCCGGGCTCATGCAGCTGCACTGGTGCTCTGCTTGTCACAGCAGCTTCCCAGGCACAGAGAACATGACCTTCTGATAAACCTGTCAAGATCAGAAAACCTAAGGAATGAAGGGATAGAATCTGAAATTGTCTTTGCTTGGGGCATAGAAGATTCAGTGAGTTCATTGTTCTCACATTCCTGATTTTGATTAAGACATTATCATACCCAGTTTGTGTAGCAGAGTGTCTCCTTTGGCACTGGACAGAAGGCTTTAGGGTGACCTAATTGTGGCCTTCTAGTACCTAAGGGAACATATGGGAAAGATGGGGCAAGACTTTACAAGGGCAAGTAGTGACAGGAAAAGGGGGAATGGGTTTAAATTGAAAGAGAGTAGGTTTAGATTAGATCTTAGGAAAAAATTCTTTACTGTGACCGTGGTGAGGCACTGAAACAGGCTGCCCAGGGAAGTTGTGGATGTCCCATCCCTGGAATTGTTCAAGGTCAGGTTGGATGGGACTCTGAGCAATCTGTTCTAGTGGAAGGTGTCCCTGCCCACAGCAGCGGGGTTGGAACTAGATGATCTTCCAAGTCCCGTTCCAACTCAAACCATTCTATGATTCTTAGCATGTCTTTATAAAAAGTAAATATTGATCTACAGAGAAGATCTCTTGAGGGTTTTGATCACCAGTTTAACCACTGTGTTTTGCAGATGCTGAATCCTGTAATGACAATAAGGTCATGAGAGAAATCCTTGGTTGGGAAGATGGTGAGGAGTCCATCAGCTTGTCAGCTGAACCATCCAAGGTAAGAGAATCCCTTAAATATGATCTAATTCATCAGCAACTTATTTCCTTTTAATTCTGTATGCCTGTGTCATTATCATAGTTTTTGTTTTGCACTGTCTTGTTTTGAATTTGGATGTTACTTGTTTCATAATCTACCTTGAGTTGAAGACGATTTAAAATAATTCACCTGTCGCAGATCTGACATTCCCTAAGATCTATTGGGAAATATTACCAAGGGCTCAGATGCCCAGATCATTGCAAATATCAGAAATCTGTAATTCTTTGTAAGTAGCAAGTCCTGGAGAGTTCTCCAGTGGTTGCTATCAGTCAGGGATCTTTTTGACAGACAATTAGGCAGTGGGGCCTGAAACAATTGCTGATTCTCATGTTCCCTTTCTGAACTGTTCACTGAGATCTGAACTGCCACTTTTGGGAAAACTGAGCTCCAAATGGACTTTTCACAGGTGTCCTTGTCCTTTGCAGGTGGCACCCACCAGTCACGGATAAATTGTGTCTGCTGGCCTTGACAAATCCTTGTCTGTAGCCATTGCTGTCAGAGATTGTATGCATGTGAGTTTCAAAGTATGAAAATCCTAAATAATTTTTCTTTTAAGGAGAGGGAGGGAGTGCCGCTACAAGGGGATAGAATTCAAGAAACTCTCTCTATAGATTTCATGTCATTGGTATTATCATATGAATTTCTGACGTTGTTTAATATGAAAAAGCAAACTGAGCCATGAAAGGATGGGGGAGAAGGGATTTAAAAACAGCACTAGGAAGGCAAATGTTTCTCTTTCTGTCTGTAGCCTGTCTGTCTAATAAATCTCCTTTGCAAGCAACTCTACATAAAGTGAGTGGCACGTACGACCAATGGCTCAGCAAGGCGCTTTTGCAGCTGTTGGTATTTAGGATGCAGCTGCTTGATTTTATAATTTCCAGCACCCTTCTTCAGAGAGTCTCTTGCTGTCTAAAGAGATATGGGAAGTCATCAGCCAGCTTTTATTCTTTGAAGCACAATACGGAGGACAGAGTTGGCTGGGATTGTAATTTTACAGCCCTATAGTGGAATCAGTTCTAAAACTTAGATCTTACATGCTTAATCTCTGGATTTATGAAGATGAAATGTAAAGATTTTTTTCTTTTGGACTTATATTCTAAAGCTACAGTGATAATTCATGATTTCCCAGAACAGAGGGTCAGTTATCAGCAATAAGTGTTCTTTGATCACTTGTTGTTCGCTTTTGTGTTCTTATCTCACATATATATATATATATTCCAGGCTCTGAACTGCAGGGCATGCTTACACCTCGTCCCCCTTTTGTAGGGGGTGTGTCTATCCTAATCAGAGTTCCTACAGCTCTGGAGTTCCATTAAAATGCAATGGTACTGAGGGTTAAGGTTAGTGGATCACATATAATTCTGCTAAGTACCCCTTTTTAATTCAGTTGCTTGCCTGTGACTTTGGCCCTGGTCAATGCCTTTCTTTTACTCAGTGCCAGAACTATCAACTGAATGGGATGTTTTGGACTGTTTTGCTAGAGGGAGCATGATGCCAATCTGCCTCTATGGTACTGACTAAACATGCAGGTGGTCACCTGGCAGGAACCATAAACCAAGGCAACACCCCCTAAAGGTCTCTTCAGTCTGGATGGTCTGTTTCTGGATTTACCTTTGTGCAATCATGGAACACTTCAACACAAGCAGACAACCAGATAGTTGCTGCTGTGCCTTGGGGCGCTTTGGGATTTGACAGAAAGAGCTGTTTCAGAAGATTCTAGGGTTTTGGTCAGAGACTGGACTTGATAATTTTGGAGGTCTTTTCCAACTTTAGTGATTCTATGATTCTATACCTCCACAGATACCTAACCAAGTTTGTGGTTTCTGCACAAAAGTCTCAGAGTGCCTTTGATGTCCAGTGTTGGTGGTGATTTGAGGCACTGGGCTCCAAGGAACACATGCAGGTCACATGAAAGTCAACTCACATCTTAGGAGGAGAGGGAGGAGATGTAAGATCTGCATAAGGATGGGTTGTCACTGCCAGTTCCCTTCTCATCTTCTGGTCGTATGACATCTTTCCCCTCAGAGTCATCTTTTGGAAGCAATGAAATGAACAGGAACCATGGTAGTTGGAACCTAAAGGAGTGTCAGTAATACTGACTGCCAGCATGGGTTGAAAAAGGACAGATTTTCAAAATCAAAATGCAGTGTTTTAACCCCACCTCAACAAGGCAGTTACTCATGGAGTAGAGAAGCCAGAACTACTTGAGGAGGAAGAAAGGAGTTACTGGGTAAAATGGGATTGGAGTAAATCAGAGCTTTGGGAGGAATATGTGTAAATTCATGCACTCAGCTGTCTACAGCTGCTCAGAAAGGAAATGCATGTGAACTAATGGCTTTTGTATCCTATCCATTTCCACTGTATTCAGGGTCAAAAGGACAAAGATAATCTGAGATTAGATGCATTTTGCCATTTTTTTTTAACTCAGCAAGCCTTGAGAAGAATATCTGCAAGAGGTAAGCCCCACATCTAAATCCTTCCCTTCCCAACCTGAGTATACCAACGCTGAACCCTAAGCAGATTCATCCACTTTCTCAAAAGGAAGATTAGAATATGGAGGAGTTTTTTGTTTTGTTTTGCGGGTTTTTTTGTTTCCTGTTTTTTTGTTTGGTTGGCTTTATTAATTTTATTTTTCAGTTTATCACTTGTTTACCTCAACTGAAACTGAAAATATCTGTGGGGATAATTATAGATGTCCAAAGTGTCATATATACAGTTCTATGTAAAGCAAGAGGTTTGTGGGGGTTTTTATAGGTAACCGATGAAAGAAAAGCACATAAATGCTATTTAATGCTTCTATCCTTTAGTATTTTGCTGAAAAATTAATTAGGAAGTCAAAAAGCGTTAGAATGTCCTATGGCAAGACAGAATGGTGATAGCCTTCTAAGAGTTTTCTTAAATTTATTATCTCTACTTTATACTATGAGGATGTGGTATAGAGCAGTGCATTATACAACTGCAATGTTGTAATTTTACAGAGAGGAATGGTTGGGCAAATACCCAGTACAACATCTGATACATTCTACATAGTTCAAAGACCACACTTAGAAAAACACATTGTGGACGTAATTGATATTCAATGTAATTATTGATTAATTCTGTTGAACCATCATAATAAACTGGAAAAGGGGACTAAAGATTATGCTAAGTGTGCAGTTTGGCTTTATGAAAGACTGCTCCAGTGTTAAAAATAACAGGTTACTAGCAGAAGAAGAGAGAAGACAGCTAAACAAGATGAAACAAATTAGAAGAACTAACACAACATAATATCAAAATTGCAAAATAATGATAGCCTTAGAGACAGAATATTACCAGTTGGCACATGAAGAAAGGAGCTAAAATGATGTAAAAAAAAAAAAAAAACGTGATGTCAAAAAAAAAAAAAAAAAAAGCCAAGCCATTATACAATCTTACTTACACACCCATCTACAGGTGTACTGCTGTGTAAAAGGGCAGGATGCTCAACCTCTGCCTGTGTGGGGGACCCCTAATAGGGTCACACACTTTGTGTTCACGGGGACAGTTTGAGTGGTTTCAGCAATATTTAGGTGCGAAGCCAACAGGCTCAGCCTTGCTGAGGAGCATTGACTACAACTTTCAGCCCAATAGATCATGGCAGATTATAGGGCAGCAGCAGAGGGACAGAGAAGAGCAAAGATGTGTAATGAGGCTAGGAGTATAGAAAACAGACATCAGCGGCAGCTGCTTAATTACATTCTGCCAGTTTTCACTACAAAATCTGTCACTTCTCTCTTTTTCAGATGATTGTTAAGGGGTTGAGGGGCCTGAAGTTATTTTTTACAGAGAATGAAAGGAAAGGAGGAGAGAAGTGGAGGGGAGTGAAGGCAGCTAGCACAGAGGAAGCTGCTTGCTGTGGCATGTGCTAATGCTGTGCCGAGAGGTTGTGCTGACTGGGGTGTGACTGGGCTTGCCAAGCAAGGGGGCTCAAGCAGGTCCTGTGGGTACCCACAGGAACTGAACATGGGAAATGTTAAGGTAGGGGTGATTCTCTGAGAAACCAGCAAGAAAAGAAAGGCAAGTTGAATGTGAGACACTTGGTCTTTCCCTGCTGGGAAGTAGTTCCTGCTCTCCTGAAGGATACTGTAACTTGTTTTGACTCCCTGGTGAGAATTTGTGACATTGAAGGTCAAAAGTGCCAAGGTCTTTCTTTTAAGCCTCTAATTTTGGGGAAGAAAATAGTTATCAAAAATGTCTGAACCTTCTGTGGCGGTCTATCTCCTGTTAAAGTCTGCTGGTCACTGGGTATGTGCACTGGGATATCTCTTCGTACAAAGTAGGTGGCACCACCTTTCATTTATAACATAGATTTAATAAGGGTGAAAAAACGCCTCAACAGATCAAGGGAAATACAAAAATAGAAAAAAAAGAAGAAAAAAGAAAAAAGTCCCTCACACATTTTTCTGGTTTGGCTGTGCTCTCCTTCCTATTACTTAATTTCCTACTCATCTTCTCTTTCATTAGCTCTGCTCATGGGGTAGGAACTGTGTGTACTTAGCCTTGCTTCCTAAGAAAATGAAAGCTCTGTTTGTAGATATAGCTGTCCCTCTATATATTTTTAGAAATGATGGTGAATATTAGCTCAATACAAAAAAAAAAAAATCTCAATTCCTACAATTTCAACAAAATTTAGTATCTGGAAAGAGACCCTCCTTTTATCCTAGTCAAGAAAAGCAAACTCACCCTTTATTAGATAATTCATATTTTCAAGCTTGCATTTCTTCTCAGAAAGGAGGCAGAGTAAAATGGCCAAATCCTTTTTACTTGAGCAGCAGAAGAGTGCAAAGCATTATAAAGGAAAATTCTGGAAATTGCTTTGTTTCCTAAAGGAATCAGCCACAGGTCACAAGGACAGCATGTTTTCCTCAGAAAGCCTAGAAAAACAACAGCATATTTAGGAGGCAGCTGTATCATGAATTGAGAGAGCTTATTAAGTTCACAGACTGTCTGAGAAATGAACTAACCTGAACAGGATCAGACTGTGTAATTGGTGCTTTATAGTAACCAAAAGCAAAGGAAGAGATTGAGTTGCTGAGAGAGAACTGGACTTGTAGAACAGGAATCTTTAAGGGCAAGAACTGCTGTGCAGAACATACTAAACCCCCTTACACTGAAGCACAAGTAACCTTCAGAATTCAATCAGGGTAGCCAGATGTAGGTGCATGAGCCAAACCGGATAAACTGCATGCTGTAAAAGCAAAACAGAAGGTGTTTAAACTCCCTAAGCCTCACAGAAAAAAAAAAAATGTTAAGGCATGACAAGCTGGCTGCATATTATCCCTCAGAGCTGCATGCTTGCCTAGAGATGTGTGGGATTGCAATGTGTGGAGCAAGTACCCAGGCAGCATGGTACTCTGATAGGTGTCAGCAAAGACAGTAGTGAATTGTTGGATCATGACTCTGTGAAGGGGCTTTTAGAAGCTGTCACAAGCATGCACTGCCAACAAGCCAGCAGGGCATGGCAGTACTGTTTGGGGGTGTTAGCACAAGGTGGTGATGCCTAGTTGTGTGGTGTTTCAGGGTAGAGAGTGATGCTTAGCTGCGTTCCACTCAGGTTAAGGTGGTGAGGGAATACAAAGTAACTGGACAAATTCTTTGTTTTACCCATTTGAAAAGAATGTCACTTGCTAAACATCTCTGAGACTTCTAATAAAGGTGAAAAACTGTGCCACGAAGATCCATTTACTGCTGCATGAGCATCAGGGTAAATGAAGCTTACCCTGTAAATGCTAAGGCAACAGGAGGAGTGCAACTCATCATGACAACAACAGACAGTCCTAAATGACTGTATCCCACATCAGGGCTAAAGGCAACTACCTCCTGCTTTTTGGCTTTCTGACAACCTCAATGATGCTGACAGTGAGACAGAAAAAGAGCTAGAGCTGGTAACAAGAGAGTGCAGTGGCAATTTGTGCTTTGCCTTTGGAGCACTGACTGATCCAGGTGACACGCTTGAGTTTTGAAGCACCTGGCTCAGTGCATCTCTATCACAACACTTCTATTACACTTTGTTGTCCTCAGTTAGGAGCCAACAATACATGCCTCACTCACGATTATTTGTCACATCAGAAGAACTTACCTCTCCAAGTTTAGCTCCATCATCATTCATAGCCCCTCTAAGGACAGCCAGCCTCCCACCCAGGCTGCCTTAGGCTGACAGGTCACTCATCCTCAGCTGCTCATCCTTCAGATAAATTCAGTAAATTAGACAGCAGGCTTTTGGGTGGAAGGTTTGTGAGGTCTGCAGGCAACATTGGCCAGATGGGAAGAAAACTGGTTAATAGCTGAATAGCATATGCTGCAGCTTCAGGGCCTGACTTATTGGTATCTGCTCAGAAGCACTCAATAATCACGCCTCCAGGTGAGGGACAGAAATCCTCTCCTCTTTGTTACTGAGGCACTGCTGACTACTCTTCATCTTGCAAGAAATGACTTCAGTAACACCACTGAGGGGAGCAGTGACCGGTGGTGTTTTGGTGTTTTCTGCTACAGAGCTGCTCTTTGTTGTACCCTGGGATGAGTTGCATGGCTGTACCAAAGGTAAGCTGGGGAGCCCAGCAGCTATCCTTCCCTTTTTTTTTTCTTTTTTTTTTCTTTTTTTTTTTTTAAAAAAAAATAGAAGCAGATGAATGTGTAAAAGCTAGTGTATCTACATTTGCAAGAGAAAATATTATTTCGATATTCAGAATGAGAGGAAATGGCCCCAAGTTGTGCCAGGGGTAGTTTAGATTGGATATTAGGAAATCTTTTTCATGTAAAGGTTCGTCAAGCATTGGAATGGGCTGTCCAGGGAAGTGGTGGAGTCACCATCCTTGGAAGTGTTCAAAAAACATGTGGATATGGCACCTGAGGACATGATATAATGGTGAACATGGTAGTGGTGCTGGGTTGAAAGTTGAACTTCATAATTTTAAAAGTCTTTTTTAACTTTAGCCATTCTATGATTCTGTCATTGGTGAAAGCAGTAAATATGTCAAGAATCACAAACTGGGCGAAGAAGTAGCCAATGTAAGCACTGTTTTTGAGGATTATTTCGTAATCTCATTCATTTCCTGTTGAAAGGTGAGATTTATCATGGCTGTCTCCCAGTCTTGCAAGGCAGGGCATTCAGAGCCTCACTATCTTTACCATCAGGAAGTTATTAAAATGTATAACTTTTTTCACACTTTATCCAGAAGGGACTTAGACAATGCTTGTGGTGCAACACTACTGCAATACCACTTCTCTGGTTTTCTCATATCTAAACAACCCCAGTGCTTTACAGACTTATTCAAGGGGAAATTATTTCCGTGTTTTTTTTGTTCTCCATTGCTGTCCTCTGCACTCTCTCCAGTGGGTTTTTACCCATCAGTTGTTTCAGGCTGAGCAGTGTGAAGGATTAATGCCTCTGCCATGCAAGTTACAGTTCTAGTTTTACGTTTCACTACCATGTCTATGCCTATCATGAGTCAAACTCTTCATGCACTTGATATGAGGAGCCTTGGCATGATTATGACACCATCAGCATGACTGGTGATCTAACAGAAGCCATGTGTTCATCAAAACTGGGGCTTCAAATAATGTATGTAGAATCAAAATATAGGAAAGCTTTCAAAATCTCTGCTAGACCATCTAAGGAAAAGTCCAGTTAGCAATCCTTCCTTCATGCAGAAAGGAAGAGCAGAACTGAGAAAACAATGCCTTACCTCAACTACATTGCAGAAGAAAGGTAATGACAATGTTTTCTTTCACTTGATAATGCAGAGGTGGATAAAAAAAGGAGAGTGAAAAATCCTTGAAGAAGCTTCAGAGTGTTTGCCACATTTTCCTATTTTATTTCAGTGTGCTCTAATATTAATATACTGTATTTCTTTAGATTAAGGAAATGGAGAGGAAAATGGGGGGTTGCAAAGATGGGTCCTTTGAAACCCCTTTTGAAGTGAAAGCAAAATTAGATAACTTTCATGCATTTATTGTTGCCTTATATCAAGATCTAAGTTTTGTAAAGGGAAACCTACATCTTGGAAGCTGCCTTAGGAATCAGATTTTCTGCTGTAATACTTGAATAAATATCCCAGAGGAGGCTCTCCAAAGTGCTTTTCTGGCTCAGAGCTCTTCAGCTTTTGAAACTAATATCAAGAAGCATTCAGCAGATGGACAGTCAACGAACAGTTCAAACAGTGCAGTGATCAATCTTGTTGCACTCAGATATCACCTGTGTAAAGAGCAATAATGACCCATGAATCAGAAATACGGCAAACAGTTCCCTGAGTGACAATACAGACATGTATAGCAGAGGTGAACAGGGAAGCCTGGGAAAGGTTTAGATCAGCTTGGTGATAATACTATCTCATCCCTGATTATGTTAGTGCTGTGGCTTCCCAGAACAAAGACATGGACTGCTGTGGGCTATACATAAAGAAAAGTCTGGCATAAACTTGGTGGAGCAGCACATAAAAGTTCACAGTGCCAGTCCCTGCCATAGTCCTCTTTCAAAGGGCATAAATCTGAAATAGGTATCTAGAGGATAGAAAAGAAGGAATGAAAGAAAGGAATCCGACATATGGCTCTGGCACCAACCTACACTCAATATTGGGCCAGTGCAGATCTTTTCTAGGAGATGTGCTGCACATGATCACAGAATCCCAGAATACGCTGAGTTGGAAGGGACCCACAAGGATCATTGAATGCCACCTTTTGCCCTGTGCAGGACCATCCCCAAGAGTCACACCATGTGCTTGAAAGTATCATCCAAATGCTTCTTAAACTCTGTCAGGATTGTGGTTGTGACCACTGCCCTGGGGAGCCTGTTCCAGTGCCCAACCACCTTCTGGGTGAAGAACCTTTTTCTAATGATGAATGAGACTGTGTGTTCAAACTCATGGTTTGCTATCAGTGATTAACATTTACTTCCCTCTGTGCTTTTCTCTGTTCCTTAAAGCTATGTATAAAGGACTCCTTAGATATTAACTGGCATTGAAATAGTGCAGTATGAACGTGGGTAGCACAGGACACCCAGTTTGGCTGTGGAAAAGCCCCAGTAATGATGAAGGAGGAGAGAGCAGCATAGCTTCTCTTAGGAACTGAGACCTTCTGTACCATCTCTTTTAACCTCAGAATAAAAATGGGAAATGCTTTCTACTGGTGTGCAGTGAAACACAAACATGAGCTAAAGCAGTTGATGTTATGTGGAAGAGTTGAGTTCATGAAGTTAACTCTCAAAATGGTGATATTTCACTAAGTGCCTGCAAATATGTCTAGCTTTTAAGCTCCTTGGATGAAAGATTTTCTTAGCTCAAAGACTATCATTGTCTTTAGTGTGTCCAACCCACATCCTGAAATAACCATTAAGTAAGAAGCAATAACTGAGATAACATTCAGCTTTGTCTGTGATCTCCAAAAATAATATGACTAGAATATTACAACAGCTGTAATGGGGAATTTAGGGGTGATACAGAACAGAATATTTTCTGCTCTGATGCCATAGTTATATCATCAGAAAGTTTGTAATGTACATCAGTTGTCACAACAGTGAAATCTTTTCCACTGTGGAGATAATTTCCTAGTCCGTTACTTTTATACAGCTTTCTATTGCAATAAAGTTGAAGCTGTTATTGTGCAGAAAATATGAAGAGTAGCTAATTACGCTGGTCTAGCCATCCTGCAGGTGTTTTACATTGGTTTCTAGAGTCCAACTAACATTTAAAAAATGGTTGCATATCTTCTACTTATTCATCCAGCAAATGTTTTTAAAGTCGCTCTTTCCTTTTAGGGTACAGAGCACAGCTGGTTTTATAGGATTTTGGTCTGATCTCATCTATCCTCTTGTTTTTGGCTTTCCTGACGCTCACCCCACACTGGCCACTGTCTCAAGAAATGTGAAACCAGTACCATCCTTTTACTAAACTGCAATAACAGGTTCCAAACTCCTCTCCCTGCCCCTCAAATTTCCTCATGGTATCAAAGTAAAGGGTCAATACAACTCCTGCGTCAAGGACTCTCTGCCATGGCTACCCTATCAAAAGCCATCCCTCCACAGCCTTCACTATTGTCTCCGTGCTTCTTTGTTCCTCATGCACTGAACAACCCCCCTTCTCACAGCTTTTTTCTGTTTCACTGGCACTATGAATTCTACCACACCAGCACTTACAGATGTGGTTTATTTTGCACATGTGAGTAATTTTTCTGTATCAGCCTTCATTTTATAACTGTGTCATCACACTATCCAACATTTGTTTTCATGTGCCAGCATCACTCTGCTCTAGTGGAACACCACCAGATCACATCATGTGCCTACTGAAAATGCTAGTATAGTAAAATGTTTGAACATTCCCATGAATAGTGCAAATATAAATCACTGGACAGGTGAACTTCTGAAATTATGTTGGGCAAACATTGCATTTTCTTGATAACTTTTTAAAATATTAAAATTTTACTCTGAGTTTTAGCGTGAATTTGTTGAAGACTCAGTTTCAGGATTCTTTCACAGAAAAGGATCAGAAGCTATAAGGTTATATTGTTTGCATAAGTATTATGGCAAAAAATTAAAAAAAACCAACCCAAACATCTGAAGTGCTCTCTCTGGAAAGCACAGAATTGGGCTGTTGAACAGCTATTGCCCAGGGCTCATTTAAAAAGTTTTAGAGGCTTAAATGGCTTTGTTTGTTGCCATCTTGGGTCTTAATTTTTTCTTGTGCCTCTTTGTACCATGCACAGGGAGCTGTAACAATAGGATTTCAAATCGAATGGCATCATATTTAACTCTGGTAAAGCAGATTGATGGGCAATACTGGAAAGAAAAGCTGTAAAGTGAAACAGCTGGAATATCTCATCCTCAGCTCTTCCTAAGACAGTACAATAAGAAAATCAGAAAACTTGAAATTTTTTAGGGCAGAGCCTGAGAAGACATATTAGCAAGTTTGCCGTTACTTGACATCAATCTAGGAAATGCAGTGAGAGCTTTTCATGGCATCGAAAGATTGATTACTGATTTTTTCATCCCTTTGTTTATTGCTTCTCAATTAATAAAGGGATGACATCAGTATGATGAAATAACAGTTTCCAGCCACTGCATAAATCCTGACATCATGGGATCTCTTATAAAGCAGGAGACTATAGCCTTGTAACAAATTTCCCTCATCAGTAACTCTGTTTCTCCTAAGACAAACAGTTGCTAGTTTTGGCTGAAGTAGGCAGACCAGCCGTGTCATCATTCCTGAGGGCTGCCTGGGAGAGGAGGGAAACTGTCCATTCCCACTGTTCACAGCACACAGGACAAAAAGGAAAGTGCTTAATTTTCCTTACGAATTTCTTAGGATGTTTACAGCAGACACTAGGAAAACTTTTCTAGTGATAATGCCTGTCCAGGAGAGGAATAGATTGTGTTGGGAGCAGAGAAGTGTTGTCTCTGTTACTGGGAGTTACACTAGAATTCAAGAATTTTGTTTGATTCTTCCTTGGGTCAAGGGTCAGACGTGGATTATCAAGATGCAAATAACAAGTAGATCACCATTTAAGAATTTTTTCTGGTCCTATTATTATTATTTTATTTTTAGAAGCAATTTCCACCACCACTCCTGATTTGTTTTATGGGAATTTACAATTACATCTGCATTACTGGACACAAGCTCCCTAATGTTCACCCATGTAGAAATTCATGTAAGAACACAAGAGAATTTCAGACTGTCAAGACTCCTTGAACTGTGAATAAATTTTTTAAAAACCCAACCCCTTACTGTATGACATTTAAGGGCTCAAAAAAAATTTTTATTCAAGTTGCAGCTTTAAAGATAAATGTGCTTTCATCACTGACTTGGTTTTTGCCTCCGTGAAGTATCTTCATTGCTTGTATGAAACATGGTCAATTTTGAGCAACATGGCTGTCCAGGAAAAAATCCAAAATATGATGCATTGTAAATAGCTAATTTAGGTTAAAAAGAACCATAAGATCATTAAGTCCAATTGTTAACCAAACACTGCCAAATCCAACACTAAGCCATGTCCCTCAGTGTCACACCTACAAGTCTTTAAATACCTTCAGTGATGCTGACTCAAACACTTCCCTGGGCAGCCTGTTCCAGTGCTTGACAAACCTTTCTGTGACTAATATCCAATATAAACCTCCCCTGGTCCAACTTGAGGCCAGTTTCTCTTGTCCTGTTACTTACTACTTGGAAGAAGAGACCGACACCCACCCAGCTGCAGCCTCCTGTCATGTAGTTGTGGAGAGTGATAAAGTCCTCCCTCAGCCTCTTTTTCTCCAGGCTAAATACCCCCAGCTCCCTCAGCTGCTCCTCAAGAGACTTGTGCTCCAGACTCTTCACCAGCTCTTCTGGAGAGAAAAGATTGTTGTTTTGTTTATTTATCTAAATGGCACCTTTATTTTTCTTTTGGACTCTTCTGTATGCATAAATACATACGTACATAACACATTGTGGTTCTCTCAAAATCTAAAAAAGAATGTAAAATCCTTAAAAGCAGATTTTTATTTATGAGATTGCTAGTTGTGAACAGATTACCATTCACTCTAGGAATGGAAATTATACTTCTATGATAATATGACTTCTATGATAATATGACTTAATATTAAGGGGACTATTACTGTAATCTTCTTTTTTTCTTTGTATGCTGGTTATGTGCTTATTCAGGTCTTTCATTCACCAGAGCTGTGACTGTATAACTGACTTCAGTAGTTTGGTCCCAGGTTTGCACAGATATGAGTCAGAGGAGATTGAGAGAATCTTTGAGATATCAAAATATCAAACTCAGTCTGAATACAATGAAAGAGGATCCACACTTTTTTAACATATTTGTCATTGGTATTATCAATGTTAAGTATTTTTTAATTTCTGTAAAAATGTATCTGGAAAGACAGAAACAGATATATAAAAATAGGTATATATATTTATATATAATTATACCAATATAAAATATTCAGCTCATTCCAGTGGTGTGCTCATATTCTTTCTCTACCAGCAAACAGAGTCTATTTTATGGTGTTTTTCACAAGCACACCACAGTCTTTTTTTTTTTTTTTTTACACTTTGCATATGTTTTTACAAGACTCCTTGACTTTGATTGAGAAGTCATTTGATAAATATTGTAATTATCTTGTCCACCTCTGTATGCCCCATTTACAACATAGCAGATCATTTGTCAGCACTTCATTAGCCAGACAGCCGCGTGTCTTAAATGAGCAAAGGAATATATTTTAGAATCTAAATATTAAAAGACAGGATTTTTTTACTGAGTTCAAACAACACATAGGGTAGATGGGCATAGGTAGATGCAGGGGTTAACATCTGCAAAAGGAATATTTCTTTGAAATGTCCATTGATAAAGGGGTCGTGTCTGTCTTGATGTTAACTGGCGGCATGGCTCACGATATCTGCTGCAAATAACATGTGTTGCAAATATAGTCTGTCTATGTATCTGCAAAGTCATTTTATGAATTGACCTTGAACGGCAGGATGATTGAAAAGTCTTCACTGTGAAGACAAGAGGAACAATTTTCAGTCTATGCTGTTTCCTGAAGCTCCTTCCTTTCAGTGCAAATTATTTCTGCTGTCCATGACATCACGTCAGTCCCATTCTAGTACCTGTTTGCATAAGATTATTTTCAAGGGAGGGGGGGAAATTAGAATATGAAGGTAAAGGGAATTACAAAATAATTACAACATTATGACAAGCAATAAACCAACTGTTTATTTCTTGAATCAGTCTCCTTTTATTTTTAGATGCTAACCATCTATCTACAATTAAGTATAAAGAAAATGGAAGACTTCAAGAAGTCCAAAAGTAGGACACTCCTCTCACAATTGAGTTACTGAATGAAACTCCATAAATGTCTCTTTGGCCTTTTATCAAAACAGATGACCAAACCTCTCTTTGCAAAATTTTGACTTCCCTCTGCAACCTGTTTTTAAGAGGTGAGTAGCCGCAGAAGGAAATGCAACTAAAGTTAAAGGCCTCAGAGTGGTTCCTTTCAATAACTGAAATCTTTTTTAGAATTTCCTTAACACAAGATGCAAGGAAATGTCTTCATGCTTCTCTGATTGCATTTCTGAAATACTGCATGGATTTGTGTTCAGTGGTAAAGGAGGTAATTTTCTAGACTCAAGGGAATCCTTTAATTTTTGCATGCAGAAGTGGATGCTTGACACCCAGAAATCATATTTCTGAACTCGTAATGACTAACCAGACTATGGCACTTAGGTGGCTGAGGAGCAAAACTTACTAAGTCTTCTCTAAGATTTTTTTTTTTTTTAAATTCATAATGGTCCAGTGTAAAATGCCAGGGTTTTGCATCTGCAAACTCATTTCTGCCCCCTGTCAAATTAACGTTGCTTTCCTCCCATCATATATTGAAACATTTCAGTAATGTTCACACACTTGATGTTCTTAAGTTACATTTACTGCTTCATAGATGTCCTGTCACTTTCCATCACAATGATGCAATGCAATTGTCTATTCCCTATTATTTATATGCTACTGAAGATCAATATATTCCAGGAAAGATGCATATGCATCTGCCTACCTTTGAAATGTGAAAAAGAATTGATAGGCATTTGACACAAAGTGCTTTTGCTGACTGTTTTGTCATGTCAGTGCAAGCAATGTCCCTTGTTGTTTCCTAAACTTAGGTAATGCTTATGTGTTTCTGTTGGCTTCTTTTTGGTGGCATCGAAAGAAACAAGCCAGTATCCATGAAAAGGAATTTTTACTGAACTTGGTTAAAAAAGTCTTCAGACTTCTGTGCTGCATAGAATGAGAACAGAGTGTTTCAAAGCTACCAAATAAGTTCCAGATTCCAGATAATTCATCTAGAAATATCTGTCTGTAGATGCCTAAATCTTGACATCTCACCCTTAGGCCACGTACATCTTCTAGCTACTGTTTTACCTCTGCCAGTCCCACTGATATATCTCAGCTCTGTCACCTCAAAGAACAGTGGACACCAAATTTTTAGATTAATTTAGGACAAGTGACTGAAACATTTGGTAGCCTATGGAATGATATCCTCTACCTCTTTCAGTGCCCTTTAACAGTCCAACCCACACCTAAAATCAATATGAACTGGAATGTAAATAGCAAGAAAATGAGGTCAAGTATGAATGAACATTTTAGGTCGTCTCCATCCCGTGGTTATATAAGCCTGTAGACATCTCATGATTTGGCCTAGAAGTTCCTTGAATCTCCTTTCAACTGACTGGTAGTGTGAGAAATTTGTTCAGCTGATGAAGGAATGAGTGACAGCGATGCTAGATTCAAACATAGAGCACAACCCACAGAGAATTACAAAATAGGGCATTTAGGTCATAGACACAGTCCTCTTTAATCTGTCAGGTTATTTGTGTGAATGGTTTCTTGTTTTGAGTACAGGAAACACACAGTTTAAAATCAGCCCTGGATGCATAGGACCAGGCAGCTGGTAGAAGACAGCTGAGTGTGAGTAGGCAATAGAGACCTGGCAACTGTATTGCTCAAGTTGGGTTAATTGCATAGCCCCAAAGAGTTGTGTCTCTCTTTTGCTAATCTGTGGGAATGAGACTTCCTAGACAGCCCTAATGAAACTGGATACCCCAAATTGGTTTTCAATTGAAATTGCTTTAAAAAGACTCTTTTTTGTTTGTTTGTTTGTTTGTTTTTGTTAATAAACATTTAATGGTCTCAGGTATTTCTATGTCTCTTAAAGATTATACATATACTACCCTCACGACATCTTCAGGGAATTCAATTGTAAATAAATCTTCCAAGTGTGTGGATTACCTTATCAATATCAGAAACTGAGCAGTTACTTCAGTCTTTCATTTTAGTAGAATATATACTTGTTTATTTGTCTGTTTCTCCTGACTATCAAATTCTAACAATATCTTATCAACCACACATTAGCATAGCCTTAATATTTTTGCTTGTTGTGAAGTAAAGTTTGAATAACAATGTACTCACAAGAGCAAATGGTTGCTTTGTACAGTCTTGACACTATTTAAAAGTTTAATCCAATAGAGCAATTTTTTTTGTCATATTTTTGTGGATAATATAAGCCTGACTTTAAATCTTACTTCCCACATAGCGTAAGTTCTACAACCCATTCATAATTCAGTACAACTCTGACCTGCAGCAATAAGAATCCTGCAAGAAAATAAATTAATATGAACTAAAGGTTTAAAGGACAGAAGACCCATCTAACATATACACTTTGGACAGCTGTTTTTCCTCCTCTCAGCCTCTCTCATTATCCATTCTCTCTACTTACACAATACCAATTGCTTAAGACAACACTGCTCACAAACCCTGTATTAAGATCCAGTGTGAGCTATAGGTTGGCATTTGGATTTATTGGCAGCACAATCATGCAACTGCCCTTTGACACAAGTGCCTTCTTTCCTGAAATTTCACTCCAGGACCTTAGTTTTTCTCCTTGCAGTTTGTCGGCTGAAAAAACCCTATTCTTCTTTCCAAGGCAAATTGAAGATAGCAGAGCCACTGAGTTGGCAGAATTTCAAATGATGAGGTGGTATTCTGACCACAAATATCTTGCTGAGCTCAAGCAGGCATCCTAAATCCAACATGAAATTGGTTCCTATAGTTCAGGAACAGGAGTGTGACAATCAGAAGGTGAACCTTTATTACAGTGACTTAAAGATGTGCATATAAGCTCATTTCAATTCCACTTTGTCTAAAAATGAGTTAGAAAATGACATAACTAACAATTTGCTATTTTTTTGAAAAGTCTTTTCAAAGCATGGATGCATTAAGATTACGCTTTTTTCAATATCCTTATCAAAACACTTTAATTTCCTAGTGAGTTACTTTCCCCACTGCAGAAATCTGCTCTAAATAGTAGCTGCCGTAAACAGAGTTTTGAAATGATCAAAATAGAGATTCTAGAACTGTACAGAGTCACTTAACACTGTTCCTGCTTAGCAAACTCCCGATCCTACTTTCTTATGCTGAAAATGTCAAAACAAGATATTTCAACACTGTCAAAGAGCTTTCTCCACTGTTTTCAAAACACATTTTTGCCTAAATTGATATCCTGCTTTTTAAAATTTTGGTATAATAGTACTCATAAATTTACTCTAATGGTAAATTGCTTTGAGAAAATTTACCAGCATATTATGGAGATTTTGAGGAGACATTAAAACTAAACTAATATATTATCAACAATTATACTGCACTTAGTTGTACAGACTGACATTGCAATCCTGAATATGTGTCATGAGACCAAGTGCCACTGTGAATTGCACTTCTTAATCACAAATATAACACTATTTCAAAGGTGAAACAACCTCTGGGAGAATGACCTTCTTTAGAATAGGCATTTCAGTACCAATGCAGGTTTTGACCTCGCATGGAGAAACGATGTCAAATCTTGTACAGATCTCACTTTAGATTCTTTTTATCCAGCTCAGAATCTACTTTACCTATTTTGATACTGTGGAAACATCTATTTTTTTGTAATATGTCAGTCCTTTGGGGAACTGTCTTCTTTCTAGTATAATGAATAAATTAATGGCACTTATACTGGGCAACTGTACAGAAGATTTTTAGGTTATTTACTTATTCTGCTGTAAACTGTGTTTACAGTCACAGGAATGTAGCTCTGAAATACTGGAGCTGTCTGCTCTTAATAGGTAAAACTTTCAAAATTAATATTCTTAATTTTTGTTTGCAGATTGTATACAAACATTTTTAAAGACATTGATATTCTGCTGTGAAGGTTTTGAAACAGCACATTAATGAAATATCAAATGCTTGAAAGTCCCAGATACTCAGACTAAAAATTCTGATTACTCACTGGGCCTGGAGAAGTCAGTTCTGGATCTATTCCTTGTGCAGTGATTTGCATGTTTACAACAGGGCCTTGTATTTAATCTCAGGTTTGCCTTGTATGTCTGTGTAAGAGATGCTTCAAATTCAGTAAGTCATCTTAATGCTTGGGCACCAGGAACATGCTCTGTTCTGCCTAATTTGGATGTAAATTTAATTGTGACTATAACCTTACTGATGAAAGTTGGATCAAAAGGCAGTTTGTCTCTTAAATTTCCCTGATGTGTTGGGGCGCTCGGATTTTTCCAGCCTTGCAGTTCGAGGTATTCCTCTTTCATTAGACCAGGTTTACAAACATGAATGGAGACATTTTGACAGCCGAAATGAGGACCTTTCACCCTGCAGCTGTGCCTGGGGATGGCTGTGCTGCAGGTACTCTGAAAGGAGGAAGAATTCTCTCTCGTTTCTTTTCCTTCTCCTTCTCCCCTTCATCTGCTCCTGCTCCTTTTCTCCTTCTGTGTTCATAATGCTGAATGTTTCTTCCTCCGTTTTTTTATAGTTTTTCAGCAATTTTTTACCTTTTTTTTTTTTTTTTTGGTCTGTTAAAGCTTTTCTTCCACATTTATATGCCTCGATCGACAATTGGTGTAAGAGTCAAACGTGTATTTCGGAGTGTTGTTTTCTTCAAGAATTCCCTGTGTGTTTTTACTGATCCTTATGGTGACAGAATTTTTCTGGCACTGACCAGTGGCTCGTCTTTTATTCTTGTTCAAGCTGAACAGTCTTTATATTGACCTTGAAGTGTATCAGTGCCTGGACCAATGGAAGAAAATAAAAGTATCCTTTAGTCTTACACCCCATATTCCTGTGATTTAAATGCCCCCTAAGTTTTCACTCATTCTTACTGCTTAGGGCAAAGTTTAAAAGTCCAAGAATTCATAGATGCTATATTTTGCATCAATGAAAGAGAAGACAATCACATGGTTTTAAAAGTATCCCAATTTAGGGTCTGAGCATGTTTCTGTTCTGTATATGTAGGTGATATGTGGCTTTCTATCATTTAGGCAAACAGAAATAAAAAGGCTGTGAAATGAACACAGGTAACAAGGAAAACACCATGAATATTATTCTTTTTTACTGCAGAAGCTGTTATAAACTGCTTTTTGGGTGAAAATATTAGTGAGTAACATGTCAAATATTTGTTAAATGAATAATTTGAAGTGAGGAGTAGCAGAAGGCTGTGTTTCCTGCAGAGGACACAGGCAGTGCTAACTAAATAGATCTGAGAAATCCATTATCTTGCCTTCATGAGTAAAGCCTTTCTCCAGTGGCTAAACCCTTAGGGAGCTATGGATCTTTGCCATATTTGGATTAGTTCCATTGAAACTGAAACAAACAAAAATTCTGAACTCCTTGTTAGTTAGCATAGTATCAGATGAGAGAAAAAAGAATACAACACTATTGAATGAGCTCATGTTCAGGTCTGCAGCATTAATAGAGATGATGGCTGTTAATTCTGGAAATAGGTGATGCTGAGATATCTGAAATAAGCTCCCTGTATGAAATGAGAGAAGGAATCAGTTTTGGTTGCAAGGACCTCTGTCCATTTTCTTATTTCATCCTCAGGATGACGGTGGCATTTTCCTTGCTCTTGGTCTGGTTCAAAAATCATCTACCAAATGAAATTTTGCTTGTACCTTTTTCGGTTCAAATGTGCTAGGCATGGTTACATAAATTTACAATTTATGTGTAGAAAATTTAACTAATTTTGGTGACTTTTTTGACACAGATATAAGGGCTAAAAATTTTTCTTCTTTAAACAAAGCAAGTTACAAGTCTCTTACTACCTCTACTTGAATGGCAGAGGATACTGTAGGGACAATAACCCAAGGAACAAGGCCTTTTGTAGAAGACATATTCAAATCTTCTATCTTTACATTGTGCATATCTTATTTGGTGAATATTCTATTTTTACAGTGTGTGAATTTCCTTCTCATGAAAACCCCCTCTGTTTTCAGACTCAGTGGGTTTTAGAGACAATGAATTTTTAATGAAATTGCGTGAATTCTGGAATTGCAGGATCTGCTCCACTGTTATTATTGGTATTGGGAAATCATGGTGTCTCCTGCTGACTGAGATCATTAGACTGAAATTTTGGTGGCTTTTTATTGATAAATGTAATCTGATTTTTTCAAAGCAATTATATTATCATCCATAGCATTATCTGCATAACACCACATCTATTCTCCCTGTCCTGTCTTACCTCTTGCACTGTTCACTGTAAGCTGTTTTTGCTCACATGCTCAGACAACACTGACATGGCCTTAGCAGATAGCCTCTACATATAGTTTTCCATGATGTAGAGGAAGTTCCATATAACTGATGAACATATCCTTCTAACTTAGTTTCAGACCTGCAACCCAGTTTATTTGGTCATACAAAAAAAGCTTCAGAAGATATTTTGTTCAGCATGTTTTCCCAGACCAAAACATTGAGAGCTTTGAAATGTTGATACCCTGAGAAATCAGTGTTCAGAAACTGCTATCAGTGAGGAGACAAGAAAGCCTGTATATGATTGATGCAATGATGGCAAATTTTTCAAATTTTTCACATTGAAGAATAGTGATGACACTTGCATAGTATGTATTTATTTTATTTGAAGACATATGATTTTTTTCATTCCAGATGTACCTCTTCAATCTCTCCCAAATCTGTATTGGCTTCTGCAGTCTTCTAAGTGACTCCATCATCACTTGCAGTGTTCTGTGGCAGCGTGTAGCTGAATAGCAGGGCCTGGCTACTGTGTTGTCACCCCTCTCAAAGTGCTCAACGTGCTTTGCAGTAAGGAAGGGTGTAAGATTGATTTTTTTTCATGATAATCACTTTGAGCTGACTGGAATTGTGATCTTATAAGCCTATAATGTGTTGTGCAGCCCAACATGAGTGGGTGAATAATGCACAGTCATCTGTAAAGGCGGTTGCTCTTCAGCCTTGGACTTTGCATCGTGTGTCTGTATGGTGAAAACACCATCTGGTAACTGAAAATGGATCTTCCATTGCGGTTGAATAAAGATGTTACTGCAGAAGTGTGGTGAAATGGAAGCAAGTGGCAAATACAACCTTATGCAGTACCAGGGACAGAGAAATGTTGTGGCACTCTGCTGTGATCAGGAACCCTCATCTCTAGGCCACAAAGTAGCATTCATAAAACTATCTGGACATCAGGATTTTTGCAACTACTTCCCAAGACACTCATAACTTACAGTCTTGAAGGCTTTCATCTGACACAGACAGTATGCAAGTCTTCATTTTACTGCGTACTTCACCTGACCTTACCCAGCTATAAAAAGGGATTGCTGCAGTCAGGTCTCAATCACAGTGAGAGCTCAATTGTCCTTCAGAAAGAGTTTTCCAGCAAGCTCCTTAAGTGGGTAGCTGCCTATTCATCTCCCAAGGATTCTTGCAGAGGTTTAGCACAGTGGAATATGGAGGGTCACTTCCCTGGTTTTTGAAGCAGAGTGGGGGATATTGCTTGTGTCATTAAACTTCCTGAGAACTGATACTTACCTGAAGCAGTAACATGACCATCTGCTGACCACCAGCCATGTACGACTTTATAAAAATAGCTGTGATGCCTTTTGACTCATCTGGTGACATGGTTTGGTAGCTTTGAGAGTAAAAATTTGCTGGACTTGCTAGTGGCTGCTTTGGGACTTCTTACAGCACTTTGTCAAAGCTGACAGACCATTTAATAAACTGCTACAATACTCACACAAGATTTTCTTTTCATCAGCCGACTGTATTTGACTCTCACTGCTGAGAAGTGGCTTGACATCCCTGCCTTTAGAACTACAAACAGTTTTTAAGCCTTTGTAAAAGAACTAGATGATTTCCTCATGCACAGCTTGCAGCTGATCTGGAGTTCTTTGTCTACCCTTTACATCTGAAGAGAGAAAGCTTTGCTTGAACTTCTGTTTGGCTATTTGGCAAGAAATTTGCTCTCCTGCTAATTTCATGCCATACATAACACATCTTTATAATATCTATTTTCATAAAAACAATCCACGTTTCCACATGGCAAAACCATTCACCTTTACTATTACACTGTACACTGTGTTCTGTGTCCCTGAGTCTTTTGCACTGGATTATTTTATTTTTTTTTAAGAGCAACGACAGACTGGATTTGGGTTGTCTTTTGGCACATGCAACTTTAAATCATTCAGTATTTAGTATCTGAGCAGCTTTGACTCACTTGACAGCTGAATCCTCATGACTGAGGGCTAGACCAACCACCTGTAATCTTGCATAGGTGATGTAATTCTGACAACACAAACATAACATTGTGCTGTAGTGACGCATTTGACAGCACTGGATCTTGGGCTGTGCCTGCAGCTGCACCATCCTGTGCTTGCAAACTTGATTGCCAGCTGGCCCTCAGCACAATGTTAGAAACAAGACCACTTCCCCCTAGATGAGGTTTGAGGAAGGAAAGACCCCACTTTTGAGATGTTATCATGCTGAAGCACTGTTAGCCTCTGGAGGTACACATGAAGTATAGCAGATTCATAGCCAAAGGCTCAAACACAGACTACAAAGAGAAAGCAGAGTGGGAACTCTAGTTTCCCAGCAGGAAGGCCTTTTAAATCAGACTATAATTAGTTTTCTCCATACCCACTGAGACTAGGACAAGAAATAAAGAATTTCATTTATGGATATGGAAAGTTAATTTAGATAATTTTACAACATCTACAATATTATTTTTGTAACAATTGAGGTGTAATTTGAATTACGTAGTGAACCTTTTCCTGCAGTAATTCATGGGAAGGTTAAGAACTGACTATCACAAGTAGCACTGAGCTAGTTGTTTCAGATAAGATCTTCCTTGAAGTTGCTGTGTAGCATGGGATAGTGCCTTACATACTGCTAATAAAAGTCAACATGGGTCAACAAGGACCAATTGCAAGAAGACTGTTCTGAACTAACACAGAGAGAAGGTGCTGCAGGGTAAGCAGGCAGAACACATCCTTGGGCCTTGTGCTCAGCAATGCTTGTGACTCAACAAAAGGATGGTGGTACAGAAGCACATGTATTCAGTGAAGTGTATTTTTTATGCTGAAACTGCCCAGGCAGTCAGCTTTGAATGCCTCTGGCAGGCTGGATCAGTGCTGAAGTAAAGAGTTCAGGTGTTTATATTCTGCTTATGTGGCTGGGATGGGTATTGTTTACCCCAAATGGCTTGGGTTTTTTTCTGCAACACCCAATTTATTAATAATTTTCAAAGCATTTGCTGTATTCTAAGTTTTGAACAGGCCAAAGAAATAGCTTCTCTGTCAAAGATCTTACAGGTTCAAAAAAGGTCAAGATCAAAATGTTTTTCTCATTAAGGCATGCTTTTAGCACCTTTAGGCTGGAATTACATATTTTATTTAAATGGAGCTCTGGGAAATAAAACAAAAATGTATTTTTGCTTTTAGTTTGGCACCAAATACTATTTAGACCATAAAATAAACGTGATAGGAAACATTGCTGATGCTTCTTATCTAAATCTGTGAGCACATTAGCACTGTTTGAATTTACTCTCAGTACACCTGCTGATTTACTCTGCTTGGAAACCACCACTTAAATTAGTCAGTGATTTCAAATCGAATTATGCCCATCTAGTATAAAATCACTAATCTGTTAACATGATAGCTTCTGTGCCCTCCTGCAGCACTGGCAATTAATGCACTGATTTCTATCTTAGAGTAGTTTTCAGTAAGTACAACATGAGTGACATTTTATTGTCTAATTTCTAAAAGCTCATGCTAACTGAGGAAAAGATGAAGTCTTTATTGTAGCATTGAAGGTGAAAATTAAGGTTATCCGGTGTTAGTTTGGAAGATATAAGAAATGAGGTCACTTCTTGTCGTGGTTTTGCTCTTTTGGCTTTCTACAAAACACCTTTTATTGCTTTCCACGCAATAGCCTGAAGTATTTTCATTTACTTCTCAAGCTTTATAAATTTATGAGATCTGGGAAAGACAGAAGAACTTAAAAATGTGCTAAGTTGGCAAGTACCAGTAGATTATGT
>JAYRBT010000139.1:64085597-64101889 GCA_036023395.1 Myiotriccus ornatus | reverse complement strand
TTCACTAGATGACAAGAGAGAAAAAAGAAGTAATTAGCACTTTTGGAGCTGGCAGGTGAGGAGGTGACAGGCTCAGCAGTGGGGGAACAGCCAAAAGGAAAAGTCATTTGCACAGGAGAAACAGAATGATCTAAGATGACAGCCTGAGAGCAATACCATAGTGCTTTATAAAAGTGGTGTTTATTCTGATTTGTGTTTTTTTAATACAATTTTCCTCCAGTCCAAGTTATACTGACCTGGACAGAGATTATGAGTATTAATAAATTTTGTAGAATTCATGCTAGTTTCTCTATTTCATTAATATGGTAGTTTTTCATTTGACTGTTTCAAGTTGCTGAGAATTTTGGTAATTTGATTTTGAGATAGAAGAATTGTAGAATGGCGTTGACATTGTAATTATATTTGTGATAGAAATCAAGACTTTTGATTCAGATTTAAAGGTTGGCATCCCATGGTGTGGGGGGGAGAGCATTCTGAGCCTCTCAAATTGTGCCCATGTTTCACAAAAATTACATGTAGAGGAAGGTGAATTATTGTGTGGATGGGTTTGACATCAAGCTTCAGTGCAAAATGTGATTGTTTTGTTTTTCTGAAGGAAGATGTCTTGCTATGACACTGTGGGATTTTGGTTTATGGGCAGGGAAGCTGGTAGCAAGACTGTAGTGAGTAGCAGGTAGTATGGGTTACTTTTTTAAAACTCTTGTAAGGAGGATGATTTTTACAAAACCAGATAATTCTCTAGGAGAGTTACCTTGGACTAGATAATAGTATGCTTACTAACATTCTTTGGTGTTTGGGTTTTGGTTCATTTTTGGTGGGTTTTGTTTGATTTTTGTAGCCATATCTAGGGAGTTGTACATTTTATTTAACACTATATAACTTGTGAAAAGCTCTATTTTTTTTTTATTGTTATATAATTGAAACCATAAAGTGGGAGTTATTAGATATTCAAGGTTAAATAATTCTAGAGTTCAAGGCAAACAGACCAAAGTGTCTGCACTTACATAGTTGGAGAATAATTTCCTTCAATATTAATTTGATCATGAGGTAAATTCTATTTCAAGTGACACAGAAACAATTACAGAAATTTTAATAATACAAAACAAATATCTATCCTCACTCAGTTCCAGCGTCTTCCCTCAATGTTATTTCAATACAAAGTGTGTCAGATCTGTCCTTCAATCCTGCTGTTCATTTCTTTGTGAAAGTATCAACTCTAGTTACCAAGAAATACCTCTTCGTTCCCAAGAAGAGTCAGTCACAGTGGTGAAAATCTCCAGCCATTTACTGGTCCTTTCAATATGCATTTGGTTCCATGCAAGTTTTCAAAAATAGAAGTTGACATAAAAACTTAAGTTGCATTTTAATTGAAGATCTCTCTTCAGTTATTTGTAATGTGTATTTACCTCACACATTCCACCAGTTTTACCAGCATGAGGATAATTAGTATGTATGCAATGTGGGGGATTAGGAATTCCCTTTCACACTTGAAAAAATATCTTTTTTTCTTTCTATTAGCAGATGAAAGCCAAATAATAAAGTAGTGATGAAAGATGTCTCCAATATCTATCATATGTGTTCTGAAGTGGGCTGTCAACAAGATTTACATTGACCAAGATACAGTAGGGCTAGTAAAGATCTTTTTTATTTCACTGTAATAACTGCAATTTCTGCAGCAGGTGTTTCTCAGCCTATGAAGTTGCCTCCTTCACTCTGCTCTCAGTTAATTTCAAAAATAGGGGTTATACAGTGTCTCTTCTGTCCACATGGTGAAGTCATTGTAAACTGATTTTTGAGTTACCATGAGAAGTCTGCAAAAGAGCTACTCACTGCTGGTGTCCAGGTGCCACACTTGCATCCTGAGCCGTATGTTGTCCCATAAGATGCCTAAGAATTAGGAAGGATTCCAATCTTTTTCTGTCACAGTGGCAAATGATTATGACTTTTTTAGTGAGTTTCCACTCTGATGCCAGCAAGCTAACAGTTTGTGGTTTTTTTATTGTCTGTAACTAAAAAAACCAACCAAACAAAAACATTTCTCTTTTCATTAAGTGAACATGGCCGTGGGTAGTTGTTTGTAATACAATAGAATGTAAGAGAGCTTATTATCAGGTTCCTCTTTGCTTTTGTAAAAATAGGGGTTTTTTTGCAAAATGGACATAAATAGTTACAGAACACCCTGTCCTTTCTATTCTAACTGCCATTAATATGCAGGATTTATCTCGCCTTGGAATAAAAAATGTTTTTATTTGAAAGAGTTAACAAAGCCTTATTAAATCGTTACAGGAAATTTAAATGTGACAGATGTATTTTACTCGTCATTTTCTAACTAGCAAGAGCAGTCAAAGTAATATTCAGATGAAAAAAAATGTAGACTCAAGTTGTGATGAGTAAAACTGGCTGATGTTTTACCTTTTCCCATGCAAGACCACATTAGTTATGACAAGTATAAAGGAATGAGACAGATCTGAACCCTCTACTAGGAATGTAAGTGCCTGATCTGAAGAATGGACAGGTGTATAGAAAAGAGAGTACTGAGGTATTGTCCAGGTGATCCTTATTCAGTGCCCCTTCCTTGAAGTAACTATCACTCTGCCTTACACCCTGTGGAAAAACAAAGTACCAGTTAGGTAAGTGCCAAAACCCTCCATGTTTTGGGAAGTTTATTTGAAATTCCTGCACTTACAGGCTGTGTTGTACTTTGAAGCAGGAGAGCAGATATCCCATCTGGACCTAATGCAAAAATCTGAGATGAGTATTCTTTCTCTCAGGACTGGAATTGAAACCGGAACCAACTACAAGCTGTGTAAAGAGGTTACTCATAAACTGTTCCGTTCATATATTTTAAAACCATCTCCTGATCAAACTGTAATAGGAAATTTACTGCATATGAGAGGAATTTGCATTGCAAATGAATGTAGCCGTAAGGCTATGAGCCAGACCTCCTACCCTGCCCTATTCCTCCTCACCACACGTTTGGCTTGTTCTTTATATCTAATGAAATGTGCAAAATGAGCATGACAGTTCTGCCTTTTGTTGATCTCCGGATTTTCATAAGCTTGTAAGATCTCCAGGGCAGGAATGGTTTCTAAACAGCCTCTAAGCTTTTTCAGAATATGTATAATTAGGTTTGCAAAGTTGCTTATGTTTTAAAGTCAGACCAGAAATTGTAAGCTGATTTCCATTCAACTTTAATAAAATATTTTAGCTTCAGCATAGAGGAAAGCATAAAAACCCCATGAGATTAAAATGAGTTAGAGTATTATAAACTTCTAAAAACTGCCTAAAATGAAATTTTACCTCTAGAAAGACCAATACTGCTGTCTGTAAGTTAGTGAGTTGGCTCAGTATGTTCAGGCAGTTTGTATGCCCATCTAAAGATATTTCATGGAAGCTTTGGGAGGGCTTTAAGCAGTGACTTCCAGGAATCTCCTGATATTCATCTCAGCTCCAGTCCTGGCTATTCCTTGTCCTCTGGAGCTTGGCCATGGCCTTCCCTTCCTTTGTTTTCTTTGGTTTTTTTTTGACTATCTCAACCATCACCTTACTGTCAGCAAAATCTTAGAGATAACCAGAAAAACTCGTTAGCACAAGGTCTGATCCACGCAGCTCCTCCCAGGAGACTGAGTGGGCACAGAGTTTGTCTCCATGGGTAGGTTCAGAGGATCTTTGGATCCTCTGCTTGTTGTTCAACCTGGATGGCCATGTGGCAGCCCTGGCAGCCATGCTGATGTGCTAGTGCCTCACCCAAGCTAATCACCAAGGTAGAGTGACTGGATTAAGCGTTTCCTTATGCGTGAGCTGGTTATGCATGAGCCTGGCTATGCCCACACAGCTTGTGGTGCCAAACAGGGGAAATCCTGGGTCTGTTTTCATCCATGCATGTAAAATTTACCATTTGCAGGAGCTATTTTACAAATGTCTACAGATCCTGAGCTTTATTTTTTAGAATTTTTAAATTGGCCCCCTTTGTGACGGCTAAACTTCGGCAAAAGAAACATATTGCTTTCTGGTGAAGTGTCAGACAGCTTCCCTCAAATCATAACTTTAGCTTAATTGCTTCTGAAAAATGGCACAATGTGTCGTTGTGTCTTGCAAGATATTAAATGATGTGGAAAATCCATTAGAGATCCTGCTGAGATGTGGATAACACCCGAGGACCAAGCAAGAGGTTCTACATTTGCTAATTTCCATACTTTAAGGCAGGAGCTTTAAAAGCGTTTGCATGTATGGTTTATCAGGTAGCATTAAATTTTTATAAATAAATAAATCAAGCTGAGAGCTGCTTGAGTCATTCAAAGGCTAAAGAGTCATTCAAAAGAAAATGAAAATACTCCCTGTTCCTTGATCTACACTGGGGTCATTTAAAGTTGGAGGTAAAGAGGTTAGTGCCTATGCCCAGGCAGTATAAAATAAGGCTGAAGGTATGAAGGAGAAAAGCTTCAATATGTGAGTTTCCACCTGGTTTCTTCCCTTCTGGTAGAAGCTGGTTTCTGGCAAGCACTGAACTCCAGATATGAGGGAAATGTCAGCTGTTAAACTAGAAAGCTTTTACCTTGCAGAAGCAGGTATGGATGAACGACTTAAAAAGACAGTAAAGCATGAGAAAATAACTTTTCATTGACATACCTGACTTCATCAGAGGGTGCCCAGAGGATTTGGAGTCAGTGTGCCTCTCAAGAACCAAAGCAAAACCAAGTGACATCTCATTTAACTGCTGTGACTGTTTCTTTTTGGTTGGGTTCTTGTGATCTTGCAAACTTTGTACAGCGCCAGCTGAAAAAGGATACCTATAGCTGCAGAATCTAAGCTCCTGCAGATGAGTAAGCACATTTGAAGGTTCTGGCTGATGGGGACTGAGCTGCTGGTAATGACTGAGGTTCCTTCGGCACTTTTCTCCATTCTTCTGCACTTCTCTTATTTTGGAGGGGACGATGAACAAGTGCTTTTTAGGGTAGCCTAAACCTCTCCTTTTTAACTTGTTCTTTGTTTTTGCTTTGTTTGGGGTGTTTTTTAAATTTTTAATTTTTTTTAAATTTTGGGTTTTTTTCACCCCACTTTGCCTCCTGCTTTCCACAGCATTTATTCTGCTGTGCATCCACCAAGACATAACTCAAATTGTGCCTTGGGAATCCATGCTAGCTAGGAGTGCAAAAGGAGATTATCTGGAGGGAAAGAAAAGGGAAATAATGCTGTGGATGAAAATTTCAAAGTGTGTTTTACAAATTTAGATTTTTTTGAAAAATGAATGAAGAAAGGAGTAAGTTGGAATTAAGATGCAGAAAAAGAGGTCAAATTAATTTTCACAAGGAAAGGGATAAGATGGTGTAACAGAAACAAAATGTGTAATTTAGCAGCAATTCTGTCCTGTCTGTTTCCTCAGCACTTGTTAATTGTGTGCCTGATTTGGCAAGTACAGACATAAGGGGAATATGTTAGGAGAAAAGTTGCTATTAAGATGTCAGCCATCAGTTTGGAGCTGTCTCTGTCTTTTTTTCCCATTGTTAGTACTCTGAGTAAGGCTGATCATAACCTCTGCAGGTTATAGGCTCAAAAGAAAGTGAATTAGCCTCTCAATTCTGAGGGTCGCCCAGAAAGCAGTTTCATTAGAGTAGGGAAACACTGATAAAAAGCGTCACTGTACAGGCACAATGAGCTTCTGAGTACGTCTCAGCTTGCATTGAAGCACTAGAAATTTATCTGATCACCTCAGCCTTGAGCACAGCATATTAATTTCCTCAGTTAGTTTTCCTTCCTGGAGTAGTGCTGAACATGAAGGAGGCTGAGGTTGCAGTCCCACATCACACACCCAATACAAAGGCAGCTCTTTGAGAAGCCACTCTAAAAGCAATAATTCTCAGTGGTGAACACATTTGAGGATGCAATTTAAAAGGGAAATAGATTTGTTTTATTTACAGACCTCTGTCTCTCTTTCCAGTGTGCACGATAGTTTGTCAGTAATCATTTTGACTCAAATAGTTATTAACTTTCAAATGAGAGGTCCCCTTAGGCAGTAAAGTAATGTGTTATTTCCTCCTTTTCATCTTTGTCATTGGTGATAGAGAAAAACTCAGGATAGATTCAAAATTTTTAATTTTCCACCACATCAAACTTTGGGCAGCACATTTAGACATACAGAGTTTGTCTTGCTTCTTACAGGACAACACACTCAGAGGAAATTCATAGAAAATATGCTTTGGAAGAATCAGGATCTCTTTTTCCAGGCTTGGGGCCCTGAAACCATAAACATATTTGAAGGTGTTCACTGATGTCAATTCTGAGGTGAACGGTGATCTGGTGTGACAGCTCAGGCTTCTGCCTCCAAAACCTGCCAACTTTGTGTTTGTTTTCTGTTCCAACCTTATGATCTTTAGTTCTCGTGTAGTTGTTTTTAAAAACAATGGTCAGTAAATTATTTCTACTCAATATAAAACACAGATTAAAATAATAAAAATGCTAAAAACCAAATACCAATCTAGCATGCCAGAGAGTGTGGTTACTGTAAGTGGTAAGAAAGAAAAGCAAAGATACAATCACAGTGTTTTCAGTTTGTATTCTTTCTCCTAGGCACGTGGATCATGAGCTCAGTGTATGACCTTCACACCCATTAAAATTTAATGAAAAACAGGATGCTCAGTTATTTCTAAAAACTGGCTGCTTTCTCTTTTTTGTTCTCTGGGTCTTGTGAAATTGTTACCTCCTGGCAACCTCATGCCTAGCTGCTGTGATCAGCTGTGATCAGAACCATGATATTGCCAGATAATTCTAATCACAGAGACAAGCAGAGCCCACAAGAAGATGTGGGGCACAGGGATGAGGAGTAGGATCAGGCCTTGGGAGAGAAAGGACCAAAGCAATTTAAAATATGTCCCTGATATCCTTTTGAATAATGGAAAAAAGCAAAGACTGCAAGCTTTGACAGGCTGACTGCTGGGGAGACAAGAACTGAAGGATACAGATACAGAGGGAGACCATGTAAAAACACCAGATAAAGGCAGGAATGTGTCATGGAAAGTAACTAGCAATGACACGTCAGGCTGAGAGATGTTTTTTCACCAGTGAATTTCTAATGGGACTGCTAACTGGTAAATGAAAGTGCTAATTGGTTTTCCAAGAGCCAGCTTGGAAGCCATACAGCAGCAAGTGCGTCATCGTGCGTACTTCACATGGTCTCCCACCAGAAACCATGTGCATAACTGTCCCTCCGTGAGGATGGCATAAGCCAAATTCTCCCCTGAGTGGATACTTTTTCTTCTCAAATTTGATTAGGGAAGCTTGGCTTCTTCATCCCTGGGTTTTATGACAGATTGGATGATGCCTGTCATCAGTTTTCTGGGTTGTCAGGGCAGTCTAGGCTGTGTTTTAATCCTGGTTCCACCCTACCTTTAACTCCATCAAAACCACTGCCCAGCTAATGAACAATTTTTAAGATAGAGACACAGACTTTAAGAAAGGTGAAGAATCCCTTAGTGATACTTTCTGTTTGGAGAGGAGAAGCTGTCACATGGATCATGATCAATTAGCCATGAAGAGAAACATTTCAAGCCCTTAAATACCAGCAGTGTTCTGAACTGGGGAGTAGAATAGTTCAACTCCGCTCTGCATTTAATGACAGTAAATTTATTCTGCACAGCTTTCTCCAGAGATTATAAAACAGATGTTCAGCCATAAATATCAGAAACAAGCATTTTCAGAAATTAAGAAAACAAGTGCAATTCTTGCAGGGATAGTGAAAAACAATATAGACTCTGTCCAACATGTACATTATTTCTGCAGCACCTTTCCTTCTGGCATTTTAATGGCTGCAGTGACTGGCAAGAAGACTGACAGAAAGCATCAACCACATCATACTTCTCTCTTGGTGTCATGGCTAATAAAGCAGTGTTAGGGAAATTCAGTCTGAGTGAAAAACCTATGGCTATATCAACCTTCTCTTCCTTGCATTTCTATTTTTAAGGATTTATAACACATCTCAATAGTCTTTACACTTCAAGCTTCTTTAAAGGAGCCCTTTTTTCTTTTCTTCAGGCAGAAGATATTTTTGATTATTTGCATATAGCAGCTTTCTTCTGTAGCTGCTTGGCAGACACCTGTTTCTAATTCTTCTCGACATACACAGTTCCTTCAGCAATTTTCCAGTGTTACTCTACCATACTGTAAAGAGTACACTCAGCATGGGCTTTCTTTCTTAGTTTCTGAGAGCCTGATTACTTCTGCCTCGCAGCCACAACAAAACCAAAATGCTCTATGAAATGCTAAGTGATGCTGTTTTCTCCAAGAAAAGTCTTAGATTTTTGTATACTGTGAAAAAATATCAACTTAAACAAACTTATTTTTGTCTTCTTATTCTTGTTTTGGATCCTAACAGCAACTTTCAGACCTTTATATTTCTCTGTCATCTATAAAAGGTTTTTTCTCCATGGATGGATGTATTTTATTATCGAACATACAAGTAGGCTTGGAATAAAGGGACAAGAGACACTCAAAGAAGATAGTAACATCTTCATGTTGAAGAATTGATGACTTTATTACCAAACACACTCAAGATCTGTGTACTTTCAGTAGGGTTAGACTGCATTTTGAGCAGAAGGTGTGAGAGAAGCTACAGGATTAAATATTTCCCTGAGGGTGTATGCGTTTCTTCTGAAACAAGCTT
This sequence comes from Myiotriccus ornatus, assembly GCA_036023395.1. Classification (NCBI taxonomy): domain Eukaryota; kingdom Metazoa; phylum Chordata; class Aves; order Passeriformes; family Tyrannidae; genus Myiotriccus; species Myiotriccus ornatus. The sequence continues at coordinate 64,093,233 of JAYRBT010000139.1, read as the reverse complement.
TGTGCAGATAGGTCAGTGGAGAGAATCTAGTGAGCTCTACCATACAACTCCATCCAACACAGAGCGGTAAACAGAAATAATCAAGATATCACAGGTACTACACAGGAAGCGAGAAAGCACATATGGCATTGAACAGGTCAAATTAATCCTGGGTCTGATGCCAGGAAAGTCACTGCATCCAATTTTGGAAGTGTTTTCAGTACCATTCCTTCCATACCTGGATAGTGCTCAAATTTTCTAACTTTTTGAATGCACTCCAAACTTTATGTAGAGACTGCCTGGTCAGGCCTGTAACAATCAAGAACTGCAATTTTAACTTCTTTGGTCTTGCAAACCTGAGTGATGCTTCCAGAAAGCACATAAAGTGTGAATATTTTCCAAAAGTATCCTGTTTCATTTATGAAAATGGTATCATTCTTAAAACCCATGTAAGCTTCAGATGTGTTGACAGCTAAAATCTGTACATGTGACACATCCAGTGCTTAACATGAGCCAGTACAAGCTGGCAGACAAGAATGGGCCTTGAGAGAGGCTTTCCAGCATTTTCCAGAGAGGAAACAGGACAGGAAAAAGGGCAGGAGGATGCCAAAGTTTCCATATTGCTCCTTTAGAATGCTTGTACCCCTACTTCTAAGTTCCCATTTCAACACTACAAACGCATGCTCGAGGCTTCATGGGTCCTGCAATTCAGTGTCAAAATCACTCAGTGTCATGGTCAGCCAAATTCACATTTCAGACATACAAAGCCCACGTGTGCAAGCCAACATTAACAGGTTTTGTACTGAAGAAAAATTGGCTTACAAGTATGGTAAGAGGCTAAAGCAATGTGTGCCCCTTTGTACCTCTGTAAGTGGATGAGGGCAGGTTGGATCTCACAGGCTGAATTTTCAACTCCTTCAAGACACAAAATCTTCTCTCCAGGACAGTGCTGCTAAGTACAAATCCCAGTACAAATTAGAGCACAAAACCTCAAAACACTGTGGCATACCCGGGTCTGCTGTGACTGCTGTAATGACCCCAAATAAGCTTTGCCTCTTGGCAAAGAAAACTTATTATGGGATCTGCAAAGGCAAGATGTGAAGGAGCATGATCCTAACACAATGGGACTGTTAAAGGAGGCACTATCTTATTCAGAATTCCCAATTGGAGTAATAGTGACATTAAATAAGTAATTTACTGTGAGTCAGGCTGAGAACAACATCAGCAGATGAGACAGGGGAAAAAAACCGAGTAACAGACCCTACCATGTGTTTTAACAGAGGGGACTTCACACTGATGTTAGGTTACCCAAGGCTTGGGTATCATATGGCCTTCAGTCTTTCTTCTAGGACATGTAATAAAGTTATAAGATGAAAAGGTTTTAATAATATTTGTAATTTATATTTGATGTTGCCACGACATGTTTGTGTCTCCATAAGCCTTTTCCATTTCTTTGAATATACACACACAAAGACTATTATTTTAGAATATCTGTTTCCTATGTCCAGTCCTGGATGTTGTCAGAAAAGATCAACAACTATTGGGAGAAATAATCTCCTATTCAGTACCATGCTTTGAAGAAGTGGGTACCCCTTTAGGCCCAGGCCTGTGCTTTCCGCAGGAAAATTTAAAATCTAATGCAGTCTGAGGGGATTTGCTAGGAGTTTAAATTGTGATCTTGAATGAATGAGACAATTTTAGAGAAACGGAGGCCAGTTCTTGTGGAGCAAATAGGGATGTTAGTGACAGAAGAAATGATGAAGCTGTCATCCTCTAAGAGAGAGAAAGGGAAAGAAGCACTTACTGCCGGGGAAGCAGCAAGGTATTTTCTCAGTGTGGTCATTGGGGCCACATAAACAAAGGCTTTGCTGAACTGAGGCTCCTTTTCAGTAGAGTTGTTAATTTAATTCTTGGTTTTATCTTTCCAAGACCCTACCTAATCAATTTTAAAACAACTCTCTTGCCTCCTGTCCTACCCCATGTGTTTCTTTACATTTTATCTTCACCATTACTGCTTGACGCTTGCTATACATTCTCAGCTCTATATAAGTTTGCCTTCTATCATTCCCGTTCCTGACGGGAAACGCAGGGCTAGCATCACAAACTGCAAACGTTTCTGATTTCAGAAACAAAGTTTCTGATTTTAGGTGTCTGTCCTCCACTTCCTACACTGCAGCAGCCTGCCGGGGTCTCTGAGGATCTGCTCTGGCAGTCTGGGTTGCCTTCTGTGCCTGTGATATCCTCTCCACTCTTGCTGTCCAAGTTGGCTGCATTAAAGGTAGGGCACGAGCGCTTGCCTGGGCTGTGGTTACACCTGCATTGTAATGTGAAGAGGCTGTGGGCAAAAAAACAGCTGCATGGGCCAACTCCTCCTCTTCCCTCCTGCAGGGACCTGTGATCTCCCATCTACTGCTATCCACTTTCTACAGTTTCTTCAAACTGGGGACACCAATTGCTCACAAACTCATCTTGGCGCCTTTAATGATTTCTGACTCTTCGTTGGATCAGACTATTTATTTTCATATGGCTTTTAGTCATGTTGCTGGAAGATTATTATTTCAGGTTTCAAGCCTCTGAAAAGCGTTCTTTAGAGGCAATCATAATAAAAGGAAATAGCGAAAATAGACTCCCTTGTCCTCCAAAGACCTGGACCATGTTTTTAGAGACAGACTTGCTATCTCATTTGTAGATCTTCTAAGTGCTGGCAGTTGGTGACCTCAGTTGCTCTCCTCTTGACAAGAATCTATACTTCCAGGAGGTAACTGAGCTATGTCTCATTTCCTCCTATTTTCAAAGCTTTCAAGAAACACCCTTCAAGAAGTATTTTCTTACTCTAATTACAGTTAGGATTTGCCTCTTTCCAAAGAAACAGCCTTTGGGATTTTAACCTGTTATCTGATGACTGTTCTAAGTTTCTGATAGTTTCAAATGCAATTATTTTTGATTGAGGGAATGGCAGAGTTTGAGTGACAATCAGTTAAGAAAATGAATTAAAAATGTGCTGATTCATCTGAAGCAATAGGAAATCAGAGATAAGCAAAGAATGACTCAAACTAATAAAACACATACTTCACTCAGATTCCTTAAATTCAAAACAAAAGCTATATTCTGCAGAATTCTGTCTCCAAAAGCCTGTACTGCCAAACAGGGATAAAGGTGGTTGTATATTGCAGATTGGCAGTTATGATAGTGCTGCTGATGTACAAATTTTTTGCTTTGCTTTATGAGATATATTTTAAATGAAATGTTCTAGAATGCCATGGAAAATATGTATTATTAAAAACTTCACAATTTAGGCAGTAAATTCAGTGGAGGTTTTGAAGGAGCTTGAAGAAAGAGTATGAAATAATAAAATGCTTAGTGATTTATTCTGTGATGTTTTGCTCCTGTGAAGGAATTGCCTGCACGGGAAGCGTATCATAAAAAAACCCAAAATCAAAACCAACCAACCAACCAACCAAAAAAACCAGAGCAGATGGGTTCGCATGAGAGAGCCTGTATAAATGGGAGAATAACTTGTAAAGAAAATAAACGTCTGAGTTTAATTAAAGATTTATTAGAGATCATCAAAATCTTCTGAGGGTGGCTAATGAACACACCCAGAAGCTCCTACGTGGAGCAATTCCAAACTCATATATCAACCATTACAATAATCCTAAAACTGGTTTCAGATAACGGCTGTAATGAACACACATTCGAGACAAAGTGACCATAACAAGCAATGTTGCACAGGTTATCTAAGAAAAGAGTAGCAATAAAAGGTAGAACACAGATTGTTCCCCATGGTGAATTAAATTTGAAAAATATATAATTCTACTTTTTTATATGAATCCTATTGTATTTCAAATAAACAGTGCAGAAGCCTGAAAAACGATACATGAAATGGATAACAAAATGAAAAGTAACACACATAATAGATAAAAGTGATACACATTTCATCATTTTTGAATTAAGACCTCAAAAGTAAGAAGACAGAGGCAGAATGGCCTGCCATCAGAGACATCCGTGTGATGAGACTGAGCAACATAGCTGTACGATACAGCTGATGGCTCCCCTCTGCCGTGCTGAGTGTGTCACTGCTGCATCCGGGTTCTGTGCACAGAAGACTGGTATGAATCTAAAACTGTATGAAACACCTATATTTGAAAAAAACTGGTGAAATGTGGCCTTCATAAAATAGAAGGAGAGTGTTCTCTTCCGACTGTTTATTAGTATTGTTCCTATCCTCAGGACCTTCTAGACTGCCTACTTTTTATTGTAGTGGTAGGGCTGCTGTCACTGTCAAGATCAAGGGATCTTAACAAGACAAGGAGAGGTTATAGTTTTTATTAGACCAACTGATATAGTTGGAAAAAATACCCCAGTGTTCAGGCACTGGTTCTCTTTCAGACTTGAAATAGAGAAAGTCATTCTCAAAGATAAATACCAAGTGCTTCCATCACCTGAAATAAAGATTGTTATTTCTGCGTGGGAGAGATGTTGGCAGGAAGAGAAATGATGAAGTGGTCCTTTATCACCTGCATGTCACCTCTTCCTCTGACTGCAGTTGAAAGGGAGACAACAGACTCTTCACCAAGAAAATTCCACGAGCTATGTGGACGCAACTTGCTCTAATCGCTGCCTTAAACCTGACTAAGGTACAGCCAGTGACAGCAATATAGACATAGCCAGGTAAGGCAGGAAATAAAATTAGCCAACCTTAGTAGCAAACACTGCAGTGACGTTTTCCTTCTTCTTATTACTGCAAACACTTTGAACAGTCAAGTGACATAGTCAGATGTAGACTAATCTAAGCATCTAAAGCAAGGCTGTAACAGGCATATCTTTTTCTCTTTAGACGGAAAGATATCAGTCTATCATCTGTCTTTATCAGAGATAATTTCTGTATAGCATGTACATAACTAATTTCTCTCACACATGATCCATACTTATTAACATAGTACAGATTTAGATATCAGTATAACTAGGTTATATATAACTGCAAGAGTCTGGTGTCGTGACACAAATTTTAAGGGACTTCAACATGATTAGTTAAGAAGGAAAATAGTAATTCTAGTAGGAAAATGAATGACAACCAAATATACTTACAGCTGAGAGAAATGGAAACCTGGGTCATTAAATACACACCGTATTCATTGGTTTTATGTGAATTCTCTTAAAGTTTTTTATTTGGAAAAAATAATTTTTCCTATGAAAGTTAATTTTCTGTCTCACTAATATTTCAATCTTATTCTTACCAATCAAGGTGAGCTTTTGTTTTTTTCCTTTGGTAAAGATGACTCTGGGGTTTAAGTGAGGCAAAATATATTTAAATAAGCCTACATTTCACAAAAGTGATGAGCACAGTGTGTCTGTCTTCTCCATACTATACTGACTATCAGATGAAGAATACCATAACATTTTGGTTTTCCTAAGGACATTTTATGAAACACTCCTCCAATCTTGTACCAGATTCACACTGCCTACAGTCATAGCTTCAACCATGTATGACAATGACTCATAAAACTCAATTTTAGCTGGAAATGGTAAGAAAGGAGCAAGAATATCTTCATCTAATAAAATTTGAAGATAATGTAAAGACAAGTAGATTTCTACTTGCATATCAATCTACTCCAAATGCTACTCAAAATGTATGCTGTCCCAGTCATCTTTACTGCAGTGGATGTAGAAGGCAGCAGATGCAGAGGAACTGATTCTGTTTGCAAGGCAAAGGGTTTTAGAGAAAAGTAGGTTTTCTGATGTGTGCATGGCTGTGAATAAAAGAATGTTAATATCCAAAGTATAAGACCCTGTTAGTGGGAATCAATAAAAAAAATTAATGGCCATCGTATGTAGTTCACACCAACACTAAAGTTTCCATGAGCTTTGCGGGTGTGAGAAGGAGACAGGGTCTTATGGATGTGTCTGTGTTAGCAAGTCACAGCTCTAGATAAGTTCTTTTTGATGAGAGCTTAGTGTGCATCTCTACTTGGAGTCTGGTTGTTCACATCTGAGCATTGATATGCTGGAGATGGTTTCCCTCCTGGTGGAGTCAGGGCTGAGTCTGGGAAGGGGGAAAAGCCACCTACGAGTCTAACTTACCACACAATGCAAGATGGTCCAGTAGTCATTCCTCTCCTCACAAGAGCTGTGCACCTAGGACAGGCAACAGGTACAAACTTCACTGCCTCTTCAACTACACTGGGAGCATCTTGCCTTTGAACAACAACAGCTGGCAGCACCAAACCAAACCCTGCTCTTTCTGCATTTGAGCCCCAGGAATAGATAATATAGTTGTCCCTGTGCATAAATTCTGATAACAATAGAGGTTAATAAATGGAGATAAAATTTAATAATCTCAGGTTTTTTGTCCTCTGCCAGTCTGAAGTTGATATATTCAGAGTTCTTAGTATCCTGATTTATTCCACTGTCAGTAGAAGGTGTATCTTGCCTGAATTTGTATTTTTAATATGTCCCAAAATGGGATTCTTCTTTTTCTTTTCACTATTATTTTTCTTTGGTTACTTAAGGAAAGATTGTTAAAAGCATCTTGTACCACACATAATGTGTAAGAAGTCTCAAAAACTAGTCCTGAGGCAACGTTAGTCTTAACAGATTTTCTACAGAGTCATTGGAAAGATTCCACCAAATCCTACAGTTTAACCTACATATTTGACACCTCTCTTTGGGACTGTGTTGATTTCCATTTAGTTTTTGTCTCTTTTTGCTATTTATACCTAATTTAATTTTTATAATATAATCTGGAATTAAATCATGTGATTATCACTTTAAATCAAATATAGCTTTTTTTCAGTATCAGTCAAGGCCATCTCCAAGAACAAATTTGAATGCAGAAGGAATTCAGCTATTCATATCATGTTTGGTTCCAGAAGTAAATCTTGCCAAGCTGAAGAACTGTGAGTTAAGCCATATGGTTTTCATAAAACATAGGGACTTGGAATTTATTTTCACTTTGTAAAACAGAAGTCAGCGCCAAAGCACTGTATGTGCAAAATTCAGCATCAGGGAAAAAGTGGAGTATAAGACTGTTGGTGTCAACACTTCTAAGGCTCAAGGGGATTCTTTACAAAGTGCTAGTAGCAAGAGGAGGGAAACCCATAGCATAATAGTTTCAAAAGAAAATTTTCTAACATGACTAGTGAATGTAGGTAACCACTTTTGAGAATCCAAACACGAGATGCTGAATGATTCCCAAAATGCACTGCCACTTTTTGAGTGCTCCAAATGATGGGTTACTTTTCATATACCTTAACTCAAAGAACTGGACCAGTATATGGTCCTTCAGTGAGCTAGAAAGTAACACAGCAAAAGACATGAAATGCAGCTTTTAGCATGTGTTTGTAATGAGTATGAAAGGAAGCTCTTTCTGTATGTGACAGACTTTAAGGCACACATTATAATGGACAGCTTGGGTTTCTATGTTGTCCTCTGTATTCTGGTGCTGAAACTGGATTTAGAGCTCTCAGTTTCAGCTGTCTGAATTATGAGCCTCTCTGAGACTTCATATTTGAAATTTACTGCTCTTTAATGTTCTGACTGATCCGAATGCGGAGTTTAAAGTGCCTTAGTCTAGGAAGGGAAATAAAAATGTTTTGGTTTGGCTGTTTACTTTTAGGTCTGCTTTTTCCAGTCTTCTTTCTGCTGTACAGTCAGAAAC
>JAYRBT010000139.1:64054139-64081759 GCA_036023395.1 Myiotriccus ornatus | reverse complement strand
GTGCCTTCCTTGGCACAAGACTTAGAGGGTTTTAGCAGTTTGGAGAACGCCACTGTCACACACAGAAAATGAGAATCTTCCACAACTCAGGAGGGTTATAAACATTGGACTATTCTTGTTAAAGGTGTGTTAAATGTGACCCAAGACTTTAGGAGCCAAGAAGAGAGACATAAGTCACAGTGTTTCCATGTTTACTGACTGAATGCCAGGGCTGAGATTCGGATGCCTCAGTGTACTAACACATGGGGATGGGAGTGAAGGTGAGAGTGAAGTACCTCTCTCCTGCCCTTTTCCCTCTTTCCACAGGAAATTTGCATCTGAATAGGAGTTTGCTGAAACTGTGTGCGTAATCTGAGCTCTTTGAATGTTTAGGTTAGAGACAGATCTTTTTCATATAATAAAAGGAAGCTTAGCCTCTTCAATTTCATGTGGCTACATCAGTTTATTCCAGTCAAAGATCTAAACTGCTTCTGTCAGTTGTGACTGTTTAAAATTAAGAGCTTTTAACTTTTTGTGTTGCCTAGATGAAAGAATTACATTGCAACAATCTCACAGTCAAAACATTTTTTATTTAATTTATTCTTCCAGAAAGCATTGCGTTCAGGAAATGGAGGTATATTGTATTCAAACCATTTGAAGAAATAGCTATTCCAGTGTTGCTTGCAGAAAAGCCTCTTGCAGATCCAGGGCAATTTTGATTATAGAACCACAACATTTAATGATACTCATCAAAGAGTTATTTTTTTATCCACTCCAGGAACTACAGGGAACTTTTTATACTTCCATGTGAAACCCATTCTCTCTCTACTACAGTTTATTTAATTGCATTTCACACTACAAGCTGTTTTTTCCTACTGTCTTTGTTCTGCTCTGGTGCCTGGCATTCTCATTTATATTTAGGGACCTCTGGGACTGCGAGATCTGTAGGAAAAATCTGTTCATGCGAGTATTTGGATCTAAAACACTGCTTGTAGTCATCTGTAGTCTATTGAACAGGTTAAAAAACTTCAAGAAGTGCCCAAGAAAAGCAAGTTTGGATAATCTACATCTATACAACTTTTTTCAGAATTTGCAATTCTGGTGACATTTTTCAGGAATTCAAAATTTTAGTATTTCTAAACCAGTAGCAAAAAAATCATCAGAAGAATTAGTACTAATCCTATGAATATTATTTAGAATAACTTCTGATCAGCTATCCTAATGTCCTCATCATTTAGTACTTCCCTCATGCTGGTGTCCTCTGCAAGTCTTAGCAGTGATGAGTCAATTTTTTCTTCTAAGTTGTCCATTAACTTAAGGAATGAAGACAAAATCCAGTCCATTTAAGAGGTTACAAGTACTGCCCACTTGATTTTCTTTTTGTAGTTATGTTTCAAAATAAATGCATTAGCAGGTGTATAATTTGTTTCATATCTCACCTTTCCTACAGAAACCAAATCTTTTTCAGTAACAACACTAATATTTTGTTGAATTATTTCATTAAGACACAGCAAATATTAGCACTTCAGAAAAATGCATAACACATCTACAAAAGCTGATTTAAATTATCAACAAAAACACTGAAACAAATCATATTAGACTGGCTGATAAGTGTAGTGTAGCCACAAGGAATTTAATTGGGATTTCAGCATTTGATAGTTAGCTACCAGGGTAGAAGCAGCCGATGATCTAATTTGACTTTGTATTACCTTGAAAATTCTTTATCTAGACAAAAATTTCCCAAAATAATCAGACTATTGTTTAACAAGTTTCTTGTTTTGTATTCAAAGAAGAGAAATGCACCGAGTTCTACCAAGATACATGGACGTCAATAATGCTGCACGACACAGAGCAAATCTGATTTTCTTCAGATAGACCAACATATACATATTTTACATATACATGCATAAGGAAAACACCTGTTTACTGGACTAAATATTGGCCTGGAGCTTTCTGAATTTAGCTGATGTCTTCTAGGGCAACTGCACAAGAGATATCACAGATCAGCTTTTCTCCATGTTATTCATTCTTTATCAATAACTTGACCAAGTGTGGTTGAAAGTGATTTCATGGTTAAAAAAAGAAAAACTACAGAAATGAGCAAGAGTGCAAAGTGATTTATACTGATACACCTGTAACCACACAGTGGTTCATTCCACTGCACAGATATATAGGTATACTTGTTTCAAGTTATAAAGCTGAAAAAGCTGAAAACTTTTCTAATTTCCTTCTGTGCAGAAATTTCAGTATATTAACTTTACAGAATGAAACCTTACTGAAAGAAATCATATGGTGATTTGAAAAAGCTTTTAATTGGATTTTTTGTTGGTCAGGTTTAATTATGAATAGTCTTCTGTCTCTGCCTCTAACCTGTTACATTCTGGAATGGAGGGAAGAAATACAGCTGATTTTAAACACTGGTTCTGTAAGAACCATTCAAGCTTTGGATCTGAAAGCCAGGAAGTGTTAGTTTGTGTTGGGCAGCATCTACAAAGAAATCTGGTCTTAGTCTGGGAAGATACAACGACCTGAAAGGCTGTAGCGAGGTGGGTGTCTGTATCTCTCCCAAGTAAAATGAACAAGAGGAAATGGCCTCAGGTTGCACTAAGGGAGATTGAGATTGTATACTGGGGAAAAATTCTTTACTGAAAGGGTTGTCAAGCACTGGAACAGGCTGCCCATGGAAATGATAGAGTCACCATCCCTGGAAGCATTTAAAAGACATTTAAATGTGTTGCTTGGGGACATGGCAGTGCTGGGTTAATGGCTGGAATTTCTAATCTAAAAGGTCTTTCCAACCTAAATGATTCTGTGATTATGCTACGTACTGTGAACAGTATCAAAAATATAATAAATGTACACAGCATTGGTAGTACCAGCAGGACTGAAACCATGTGCAGGCAAAGGTTCAACAGTGTTGAAACTCAATGGAAATGAATTGTTTAGATATCATTGTACATTGTGCATGCCATCATTTTAGTGTACAACTTAATGTTTTCACCAGTAACGTTAAGGAAACTTAGTTTTTCTAGCAAAAAGAAAATTGTTCTGGACAGTATGTAATTCCTTTCATCGTTTTTCTTTCCCTGTGCTTCCTCCTATCTTGCCTCACAGCTTATGCCTGATACTCTTCCCTGACTCTTGAGCCACTGCATGTGAGACTTCAAACAGCCTTGTTTCATCACAAAATCTCTCATAAACACCTAAGAATGTCTGTGAGCATTGATATTCTCTGCTTTTTGATATTATGATGGCAATGCCTCCCAAATAATTGTGATTCTACTTCTCCATTGCTGAAAGCCCACTCAATTTATATAACATTCTAATTTCAAAATAACCTATTTATGCAGTTCGGGAAGTATAGAGTGCTTTGCTAGTAAAAGGCTAAAATCTTCCATTAATCATGTCAGAATCCCTCATGGGCACAGCCCAGTTAAAACTGATGGGACAACGAGAGGGAGGAAGATGGTGCCTTTAACTAGAGAAAGAATATTTGAACAATGGTTTTGATGATGAGACAGTGTCCACCTTACTCACGGAAACCAAGTCTGTGTCTACAAATATCTCCTGTAAAAGGAATGAGACCTCTGAGAATACTTCAGGAGTGTACACTTGTGTAAAGTAATAAAAAATATTATGGCAGGTTTCAATCAGAGTGAAAAATGTTTCCATCTTCCAACAGCTTACAGTATGTGAAGTGCTAACTAATGAAACTTTGCCTCAGTAAGTGACCCTCGATAAAGCTGGACTTGAGTGGGGATAGTACTGAACAGTTTTAAGGGGTAGCTTTAAGAAGCTTTGATGAAAGGTGAATATGAACGTAAGAAATTATTGTGGATGTTACAGTATAGAAGAATAATTCTCTGCCAAAATAAGTCCATTCATGAGGATTTTTTTCTTTTTTTCAGAAACAAGAAAAACAAAAAAGAAATTACAAACCATGAATCCAGGCCATTGCATTTCGTTCTTCCAGGGCATTTGTTATTTTACCTTGTTTACTTCCCTTTTTATATAATAATCTTGTCTCAAGTTAAATAATGTCTTTGATCTTGTGCTATGTACGCAAAGTTTCCACCTTGTTGGAGGACTACATATTATTAAAATAACAACAAGCTAAATAACCACACACAAACTATCAGTTAATGTAGACATTCTGTACTGACATTATTAGCTAGGAAATGGTGGATAAAGTGATTCCAAAAGGATTATGTCATGTGATGGGTTCAAGAACAGAATTTCCGAGGGTCTGTGTGGATATCCATGCTGGCTCTAGATGGATTGCAAATAGAGGGATATTTTGTTATAGGAAAAGGTTGTACTGTCTACATGAAGGATGATCTAAAATCCTGGGATATGCTCTAAATGATTGAGGTCCTGATTAACCCTGCACCAAGAGATTATCTTCTCACAAGTAAACATGGCTGTTTAGTAGAGCTGGTATTTGAAGTGTTTCCTACAGGTACATAACTTTTATTTCCTCTTGACGTTCCCAGTATAAATCTAATGTTATTTTATTGTCTCTTTTTTTGTGACAGCAAGTGCTACAGTTACACAAGGGATTGCATTTTGTTCAAGTATTTTTTGTTCTTGAAAGTGTAATAAAACAGGAAATACAGCAAGTAAGTAATTTGTAATTTAAGGGAATTTGATTTTTTTCCAGCCTGCTTATTTAATACAATTTAAAGCAAATTACAGAAAGCAAAATACATTAGAGAGGAAAAGGCAAGAGAATGATAAACCCACAGAGTTTTCCTTTAGATTGGTTGCATCAAACAGTGTATCTGGACTACCTGCTAGCTTTTTGATTAAGGCGGACTCTAATGTCTCGCTCTCTGTCTCAGAGGGGGCAATTTACAGAAAGAACTAGTAATCTTTGCCTTCTCTGTCACTTACCTAGCACACTTCACAGGTTTTTATCAGACTAAAATTGTATTCAACTTTGTTTAAAGAAAAGGGGAGAGGGTTGTTTAGCTAGTGGTAGCTGAAGTTTAAACACACAATTTCAAATATCTGTACAAAATAACTGTCTGCAATCATTGTTGTCAGTGTCCTTGTCTCTGGGCTGTTCAAGGTTCTCAACACAAACTGCTGTTTGTCATGGCAAAAGGCCTTAGGAACATTCTTCACAGAATGAAAATCAGCTTAGCAGGTATTTAAAGATGCATGTTTACACACATTGAATATGACTGCCCAGTCCCTTTACACAGTGAAGTGCTTGCCTAAAACACAGATACCACCTCACTGAGGTGAGCATCTGAGCCACTGAGTTGGTACTTCTTTGGAGGTGAACTAGGACCTCAGAGGCGTGGAGAGTGAGTATTAGGAGTGCAGAAGGGACTGACATGCTTGGGCATGTCTTCAACTAGTTTTAGGTACATAAGAAATGCCTCAACTTGTCTGACAGGAGTTCTAGAGCTCCAGCTACTCCTGTACTCTATCTCTGAAAATGGCATTAGGTGATATTGTTAAGGGAAAGTATCAGAGCCTGCCCTTTGTCAGCAGACCAAACACTCTATACTTCTCACAGCATTCACAGTTTTAGGATAAGGAAATTTAAAAGAGTACATCTTTATTTATTGCCTTAAACATTAGACTGTGAATTTGTCTAACCCCTCTAGGAGCTGTTGTTTCCATCTGTCACCAAGCTCCATTTTGCAACAAGCTCCAGAAGTTCCTTATCTGCTCTATATAAACAACAGTTTATTTGTTTTAAGTTGACATCCAACCAACTTCAATTTGTGTTCCCTCATTCTACTTCTCAGTGAGTTGGTATATAAATCACCTTATCAATTGCTTTCAAGATTTTATAAATCTCAGCAATATCTGCTTCAGCCCTGTCCTCTGGAACTGGAGATACCAGCCTTAATTGTTCCTTGTATAATTGATTCTACATTGCTTTGACCACTTTGGTTGCTATTTTATATGCTTGTTCTATCGTCACTAGTCCAACTTGTGATAGGATAACCAAAAGTACATGTAGTACTCATGATGTCATTACCCTGAGGCTTCTTCTCAATACCATTTTTGATGATACCCAACACTTTTTGGGACATTTATCTACCAGTGCACAGTGACTCCATGGTTTCAGAGAGCCAGTGATGATACCATCATACTTTTCCTAAATTGTCAGTCCAAAACTCAACATAATACTGGCAGAATTTTGATTATTTTTCTCTATGTAATTTACCTTAATCTATAGTGAAGCTCACCTGACACCTTTTTACTCACTCACTTGCTCGCTCTCTCACTCAGTTCTATGAGGTCCTTCTGAATTTACTATCAGGACATAACTTACCATCCAGAAGAGCTTTGTACCTCCTCCAAGTCTGAAGATTTCACTGTGCATCCCTTTCTACTAGTCAGCAGTGAATAAGCTTGTGCTGGCACACACCCCTTCTTTTCTCTAATATCAGGTCATGTGAATGTGTTTCTCTTCCGGCTCCACTTTTGGACTACATGTTGCAGTGGGTCAGCACGTAAGGGTACATGTATGGTGTGTAACTGCTGTAGATGCTCTCCTTCCCCATCAGCCCACAGAGCACGTGCAACTGCAACCGGCACACAGAGCTGAGGACCAGAGACATGCAGCATCCCTGATTCAGAAGCTACTTATGTAAGAGCAGGAACAAGTGGATCATATTCGCAAAGGAACGTGAGGAAATAATGGGGACTCCAAGCACCCCTCAACTTCTGGAGTGTTCCATTCCAGGGTAATTTGGTTTTCAGTAATGAAAAGTTGTGATTTTTCCCCCCCACCCCAAGAAATAGTAAAAGTCAGATTCATCTGTGTATGATAGAACAAAACGTACACTCTTTGGCATCTTGTCCTCAGGGTGGCTTGACTTCAGTCACAAGCTGTAGAGATTTTTTTCCTTTATGTTAACTTAGTAGGTCACATTAGCCAACTATTTGGGGGAGATAAGTTATCAGGAAGGGAGAGTATTCCTTGGAAGGAACATGATCTGATTTAAAAGGTTTTGCTAGGGTGGAGGAGAGAATTATATTCTGTTTGATTCTGTTCATTCTTTCATGAAAAACTGGATTCCTACTTCCTTTTAATCCTGAGAACAGGACATGCAAATGTATTTCTCAGTAAATCAGTGAAGAGCTGCAGGTTTGTTGGCAGCATAAAAGAGGATTGATGGTGTGGGACGAGCAGAATGGAAGAGGAAGCTTTTGTGATTGCGAAAAAAACCTACTTTAAATGAATTTTGTGAGGAACTGGAAAGGTTCAAAGGAAATGTTAAACCAAAACCAAGGAGATATTTACTGCATCAATACAACTAAAAGAGAGCAGCTCCTGATGCTGGTCTGTAGGTAAGTTGCATCTCTACTGCTTCCGCAATTTGTTCCCTCCAAACAAGACTTGTGCTCTGCAATGACTGGAGTCTGACTCACCTCACTGCGGATTTTGAAATGAGCCTTTTCTGCCATTCTGATTCCTCAGCACGCAGAAAACCTAGACACAATTCAGGTAATTTTTAACCTCAAACGACAAAATTCAGAGCAACAGGAAGAAAGAGAGTAGAGCTGGGACAGACTTTGTCAGGCACTAGTGAGGAGTCAGGATTAGAATCAAAGTCAAAGCATTTACCATGGGGTGAGAGTGCTCACTACAGATGCTACAGAGTTTCTAGGAACAAGTACCTTGTTATCTTATTTTTAGTTATTTCTCTGTCAAAATACAATGAGATACTGTTAAACAAGAACTGTTACACAGAGTAAAGTAATAACTGGGCACTTTATATATGAAAGCCAGACGTCATCAGATAATACCCCAGATTTGCAAACTTGTTCTGTACATACTTATTTGTAAGTTAGATATTTTTCACCTTTTGCTAATTCTCTGCTAGTACAAATGCATTAAATTAAACATATTGTAAGCTTTTGCCTTATAGGATCTGGTAATGTAAACCATAATTTCATACTGAACAGCTGATATTAGATTTCCAAAACCGCATGTTGAGCAGTGTGCTATTTGGGGTATATTTTAAAAAAAGAAGGCAAATGGAATTAACTGTCATTGAAAGCAAAGTAAATTAGCTGTCATTATGAACAAGAGCAAAGAATTAAGGTTTTGCCACAAGAAGCAAAAGACTGTGGTCCTTCCCACTTACCTCTATACACATAACTGATACACCTACACCATCAAGCTGATCTCTGTAGGTTCCCTCCATAGATCAGGGTGTTTTAAAGGGTCAGTTTAGGTGTGAGGTAGGTTGCATCACTCTCTAGTAGTGACTAAGCTCCTAATTTAGGCCTAATACATTGGGGCTTTTTCAAATGGGAGTACTTGTGAGAGGAGAAAAAAAATTAACTGCTTTGAGTTACTAAGTAGATCATGAAAATCCTAACGATAAGACACATTGTGCTGTCAAAGAAAAATGAGACATTAATCAAGTTAAGTGATAGAATGAAAAATACCCCTTTTTTTGAAACAAATGGTGAAAAATAGGAGTTTCAGAGCCTAAGAAGATGAAAAGAGACTTAGGGATGTGATTATCCTAAGAGCAGCACAAAAAGTTATGTTATTAGGAAGTACATCTTACATGAAAATAAGGTAGTCCATCTTGAACTGAAAAATATTCCTATGAGGGAAAGAAATTTTCAAAGGCAGAAATGCACCTCACTCCCCGCACAGCCTCAGGCTGAAATCAGATGCACATGGAGGGCAAGGCAGAGCCCTTAATTTTAGTCACAGATCTGCTTCATTCATCGAGCATCTGGTTGAATAAGGCCCTGGACATAACTGCAGGGTTGTGGATTTCTGTAGTCGTGTAAGGGACAGAAAGAAAGCACATCAGTCTGTCTCAGAGCTACAGGCACAGTGTACCACTGTAATTATTAACTTGTATCTTCAATAAATTTTCCTTGTTGCTGTGGGTTACCACTTGTCAGTTGGCAATTTTGTCAGCCAGGGAACGGAAACAGAGCCCCGAGCTTCAATTCTTTTAACATTTTCTTCTTTCAGGCTTTGTTTTTATTATCCACTAGAAGACCATAAACCAGCTGACAACACTCAAACAGTCCTGCTGGAAGTTCTGTGGCTTTTTAGCATGTGGAAGAAAACACTCTATTCTCTGTTTCTCCTGTTCCCTGTGTGACCAGGCAGGTCCTGTTAATTCTGGTCATGTTGCAGCTCCCACCTTTGCCTGGTTGCCTCACTGAATCCGAAAGCTCCCTACTTTATCCAGGGAAGCAGTCAAAGCCCCTCTTCTCACAGCCTTTGATGAATGTTTGATAAAAACATTTCTAACTCAAACCCTCTTGCAGGTGGATCATGCTTCCAACTCAGTGCAAAAGTCAACGTGGCAAACTCTACAGAAAGTACTGCCCTTGCAAAAAAACTTCTCTGTGCTTCTCGTAGTGTCTTTTTGTCTGTTTTTACTGTCTTTTTGGCTGATTTTCTTTTTTAAGTGTACTTTACTGAATTTCAGCTCACCCCCTGACCCTGTGATTTGCTTTACTGTTTCACATGGCACGAGCAATATGCAGCTTGTTGTAACTGCCCTGTTGATTTCCATACGCTGTGAGCAATCACAGCATCTTTCTGAAAACTCTGAGCAGCTGCTCAGAGGTTCATTTCGGATCTCTTGAAGTTTCCCCCCCCCCTTTTTTTTTTTTTTTTTCCTGGCTGCTTAGTGCTTTCTGTCCCAGTTCTTTTTATGGCACAGAAAAATTAGATTTGCAAATTTTTCTCAGATGTTTGGGAAGGTGAACTGAAAATAAGTGGAGATAAGGGGTTATCTCCGTCAAAACTGCTGGTAGGGAGATCTGGACCTCTGAATATCTTTGAAGGAAATACACAAAAATGTTAGCAAAAAACCAGAAGCAGAACCTTTACTCAGTGGCTTCTGCCACCAAAAGGATTGGAAATTCTCACTGTAAATGTAATTAAAATCACTCTCTTTTCCCTTCTTCACTCTTCCCACAGTGATTCTACCAAAAAACTGAAGGAGCCAGAAGAATTCCTCTTCCTCAAGATTTGTTTGCTCTGTGACTACACATATTATGCAAATAATAGATATGCTAATTGATAACGCAAAGTTTCCATCTTTGGGCACAACTGTCTCCATGCAACCCTCCATTACACTGAAGCAACTGTATTTACCAGGAAATTTATAATTACCTGTAATTGCAGGAAGCATCTTAAGTCTTTCAAAGTGAGAGTGAGAACCAGCTGTAATTCCTTGCTGCAGTTACTAATATTTAGCCTCTTTACCAAAGGTAACAGCTTCCAATAACTACTGCTAACAGTTCTCTGATTTAAACATTTCTCAAAATTCTTCGAATTCCATTACAATTTTTTTCAAGGATCACAATGAGAAAAAAAAGGAGGAAATTAGTTTCTTTAAGTGTCTGATATAAATCAAACCAAGCTCCTTAAGCACAGACTAGTCATTGTAAAAACACACAGTATAAAAATATTAAATACAAGAGAACATGGAAGGACAGAGGCAAGTCTGTAGTCTATAATACATGTAGCTTAATTCTGTAAAATTATATTTTCCTAAACTGTAACTTCTCATAACTTTTGCTATATCTTCCATTGGAACTCAGCTATCACTTTCTATGCCATATTTCAAGGTGTTATCTGGGATCACAAATGTGCTATGAGCCAAGGGAAAACAGCCATTTATTTGGGTGTATGTGCAAACTACAGTCACCTGAACCCCTCTCTGGATCTCAGTCTTTTAGGTCTACTCATTCATCCTGCAGATGGGCAGACAGACCAAGAAATTCCTGTTATAGAACCATAGAATCATCAGATTGGGAAAGACCTCTAAGATCATGAAGTCCAACCATTAACCATTAGCAGTGTTCACCACTAAACCCCAAGTTACCATGTTATAAAGATTCAGAAATGTCACTCTATGTGAGTGGGACATGAGAGAACACTGACTCCTCTTGTCTCCATAGTAACATCCCCATCTCACTTTCGAGGGCTGTTCCTCAAGGAGCACAGTCAAAGGAGCTCGGTGTCGGCAGCAGCTTCTGAATTCTCACAGTCTCTTTGAGGTGAGATAATTAGGCATCTCCAAAACACAATGCAAAGAGAGCTGATGGGTAATGCTTGAGGAGAAGACATCTTTATTCACCCAAGAAGCATGAAAGGAGTATGAAAAAGGCTTCTACTGTAGCCTCAATCAGTTAGTTTGTATAAAGTAAATTGATTAAACATTTGAAGTCAGAGATAGTTGGTAGAAAAGCTGATTCATGTGGCGTTGCCATTTATCTCATTACAGTACTGCACTGACACCAAGGCTATGTCTGATGGTGGAAGACTCTTTCAGAAGTGTCTGGAACTACACCCACCTCTATACCTCCTCACCCGACACGGGAACAGAAGAAGAATGTAATTTCTGACCCACAATTCTTTTTCTTTTTTTTTAATTATTTTAAGAAAAATATTCAATGAACTGTTGATTGGGATGTTCTCTGAGAGGCTAATGAGAAGCATGAGGTGAGATAGTAGCACTCTTCAGCACCATTTATGCATTGGCTTCCCCTCACTCCAATTACAAGCAAAAGCCTCCATTCCACAAACATTTTCTGTGGCACCCCTGGAGTTTGAATCAGACTTTGTTATCAACAAAGAGTTTAAAAACTGAATTCTTCTTCAGACATCATTAGTGTGGATCCCAATTAGAAAATTTATGATACAGTGTGGCTATGCAATACTTTTATTTATTCTGATGATTGTCAGATAAATACTTCATTCCATATTATTGTTGCCAGTGACAGATTTGTGTTGACAATGGTTCAGGCTACAAGCAGCTGCAGCTTCCTTCTGATATACATGATCAGCAACTGACAAGTTATTTTGCATCATTTTAGTAATATGTAAAATTTACAGTAATATAAAGTCTAGGACTTCTTCTTCTTCTCTCTCAGAAAGGTTTATTCTTTAAATAAACCCAAGTGCATGAACCAGAGGGAAATCCTGAAGTATGCTTTGGAGTGGCTATTTCAGAATAATTCCCTAACAATCCTATAAAGGTTGTGTTTTTTTAGAAAAGTATTTGTGTTAGAGAATGAGGCAGTCTGACCTGCTGAATTTTCTTGCTTTGCAGAGGATGTTCTTTTCCTAGGGTACCTCATGCCTGGCAGAAAAAGCATTAAATGTGCTTGCTCCAACTGACTGGGGCTTTTCAAATGCAGGTCTGCAATGAATGAGAAGGCTCACCTGTTTATTTCTCACTAGGACTCATTCTCTTAAATTCCAGAAGGCTTGCCCTGATGGCATAATTAACTATCCTTATCCTTATGGTACTCTCTTTATCTTGCTGAGTCCTCTCTTTTTTCAGTACCTGCTCTGAAGGGATTGGTTTAGGGGATGTGCCTTGAATGACAAAAGCCTAGAAAATGAGTTTCCTCTTACAAAGGGAACACAGCTACCACGGGGTTATGTGTGCTGATGTTGTGCAGCAGTCTCAGCACTGTACTGCAGCAGTGGCCAGTGACCTCATGGGAGCATCAGCAGGGGATGGGGGGCAACCAAGGATGGGCTCCTGACCAGCAAAACTGATCTGAGGAAGGCCTGTAGACAGTGGGAGAGAGGGTCACTGCTGTCTGGGAGGCCTGACCAGAAGGTGTAGAATAACTTGAGAGAACACAGCTGCTGAGACCAGGAAACAAACAGATGTTCCCTAGCACTGATAATCTCCACTCTGCCCTGCTGCTGTGGGTGATGGCTTGCACCCTCTGTTATCCAAGTTTCGCTCAGTCTGCTCCCCTTTGACTTGCTCTTGCTGGAAGAGTCCTCCTAATCAGCCCTCCATTTTTTTTCTCTAAGCTAATTCCCTCCACAGACCCTTTTGCATTCCCTTTCTCTGCCTCCTCCTCTCCAAAATCCTACACAGGTGTAGTATTGCTTGACTCTGCTTGTGGATAACTATTCTCCTATTTCCCACCTGAATGATTTTAAATGAAAATTCTCTGGGGCAGTGACCACCTTCAATTCATGCTCATAAAGCACTCTGAGGACCTATTCTGGGAGAGCATTAAACACAACAATGATAAATCTGACTGCTAATGATATAAACAAAGGAACATGTTTGCTTTACTGCTGGAAGGCAAATCACAGACAGTTCATTCTTTTACTGGTGGTATTGCTGCCACAATCCCAGTTTCTCTTGCAAAACACAGAACTAAAGATTAAAATTACATGTTGAGTCTGGACTCCTCCTTATGTCGGGAAAGGTAAACCTTTTGGGGTAAGGTTGTGTCAGGGAACACTGGCCCAGCAAAGAATAATAATAGAGTAATAGAACAATGATGTCAATATACTAGAAGCAGATTTGTGAAAGAATTAAAAAATATGGGCTGATTTTTGTTCAGATATGTGTGTCTCTGTCTTGCTCTTGTAAATTAGACAGAGCTGTGCTTTAGCATCTGAGGGCAGATTCGGGAAATTCAATTATACAGAAATCAAACTATTATGCAGCTTTTTTCATCAGTTTCATACTGCGTTTCTTGTAACTAAAATGAGAAAACTTGCCAATGCAGCAGAGAAATTAGTACTGTTTCAGAGTATTATTGAGCATAAAGTTCTGGGAATGCAGAGAAGTTATAACTCCCTATATAGTACCAAATTGATCTGCTAATGTTTAAGACCATTTCTTGTGAACTGAAAGGCTAAGAATAAAAGCCTTCTGATCATGATCTTCCTTCAATGCATTTGGAAGCCCAAGAGAAGCTCTTCGGTACATTACTGTGTTCTCTATGGATTAGTTTAAGTAGATAGTTTGCTAGAAACTTCTGACTTTAATGTCAGCTGTTTACTGTTACATTGTCATGTATTGATCATAAAGATCAGGGTTAAGAAAGAAAAATAATAAGCTAAAGGAAGTAAGCTAAGAGCTTGCTTAAAACAGGGTTTTTTTCTTCAGCATTATTAAAAAATGCCAAAACAACTACTTACTTATTTTAAACGAAATAGATGAGATCTGATTTGTCACTCCATGGAACTGAAACTTTTATAACTATATCCCAGCTCCTCAAATAGCAAGGATGTCACATCAACTTTGGAAAAATGAGATGAAATCTTCTAAACTGTGCAAATATTCATCAAACTGTGGGTCTGATTTTTTAAATTCTGGGTGCTTTAAAGTATGCACTTTCATTGAATATAATTTTCTCTGTTTTTCTTCTCTTATTTTCTCTCTTTGTGTATTTCATCAGTGATAATTGCCATGGAAAACAAGTCAGAAGAAAACATTTTGTGCTACTAACAAGGGACCTTTTTACAAGCAGCTTGAACCATAACACTTTGTGTGGTGAGTTGAGAGCTAGATTACATTTCTTTCAGTTTCAAAAAAAAAAAAAAAAGGTAGAGTTTCATTGCTTTCACTGTTGTGAAATTTTGTAGGAGGAAAATTAACCTCCCACCGCACCTCTATTTCTTATTTTCTTAAACTTTGCAGGCCTGATTCACCACTGTATGACTTCAGTTTAAGCGCTGTTACAATGGCTATGCACAGGAAGGAGTGCAGCTGGAGTAGCACGGTGGAGAGTCAGACTGATTATCTTGGCAAGTGACTAATCCCATGCTCCACAGCACAGCCTTTAAAACAACATCACACTTCTTATGCAGGAAATAACTTTCTGCTCAGGAGAAGCGCTGTTCACCTGCACCTATACGCTGTCTGCATTTTCTGAGCTTTACTGCTATACTGAGCTTTACTTAAATAAAACAGGTCCCAGAAGTGCATAAATACCAGAGCAGAGATAACATGTTTACCCCTAAGAAAAGCTGGTCATTTTACAGAGTAAAACCAACTGGAATGGAGATTGGGAATCACCAGTGATCTGTGACTATGGCTAAAAAAATGGACTGACTAAAATATTGTGAAGAGGGGCTATTTGTAGCATTTGCAGAGGGAATGAGACAATAGGAAGCTTGTGAAATTCCTTAGAGAAAGAGAGATGCAAAGTCCTGTCCCACTAAAGGAGAACACTGACCAGTGGGGAGCAGCTCTGCTGTAAAGGCCTTGGGGGTCCTGGTGAGCAGCTGAGCATGAGCAACCCTGGCAGCAAAGGTGCCAACAATTCCTGCATAAAATGAATCCGAGTCAGTGGATTGAAGGAAGTAATCATTCATTCACCTCTACTCAGCACCTGTTAGACCACACTGCATCCAGCTTTGACACTCCGGAACAAGACATCCTTAAACTGCAGCAAGTTCAGCAGAGGACAGCCACTGTGCCAGTGGGGCTGAAGCCCTGTGAGGAGAGACTGAGAGACTTGGGACTTGGGACTAGAAGAGACAGCTTCAGAGGACTGAACGGTAGCCTGCCTGAACCTACAAGGAAGAGAAGACAGAGACAGGCTTTTCAAAGTGGTGCCTTGTGGATAAGAGGATAAGAGGAAATGGGACAAGAGAAGTTCAAACTGGATATAAACAAAAACATTTTTCCCTATGAGAACAGTGAAGGAGTGGGATTCTGTGCTAGGGAGTTTGTGCAGTCTCCATCTCTGGAGATTTTCCAAGCTCAAACTGAACAAAGTCCTGAGCAACCCGGGCTGACCTCAGAGCTGATACAACTTTGAGCAAGGAGGTTGGGCTAGAAACCTCCTATGGTCCTTCCTACCCTGAAGGATATATTTTTTGATCCTACCAGAGCAAGAGTGGTCAAGAGGTGCCATATCAATAGGTTCTCAAGATGCTGAGATACCAGTTCTAGTATAAGAGCAAAATAACCTCCTACTTGAACACAAAATCCACAACATCCTTGTTTAATTCTGTCTCTCCCCCCCGCAATGATAAGCTGTCAGTGACTGTTTGGGACTATAACAATATTTAGGTTGTACAGTAATTCACAGAACTGAAGTCTGAAATATTTGAGTATCAACAGCACTTGACAGAATCAATGCATGGGTCAGTATCCTATTCCTGGTTAATCACTATTGAATTATTGCCTTTTTATAGTGTTTTAGGAAAGAGTGTGAAAGCTGATGAATTCTGTCACTTAGGCAGATCTGTTTCTAGTTTATAAGTGTATGCATTAGTTTATGAATTTTCTCTATCCTTATGGGTTTTTTCACTTGATAGTACACTTATAAAGAGTGGAAAGAAAGAAACACAGTTCCAAATGTACTGATGAAGGTAGTCCAAATTATACTGGGAAAAAACATCTGCCTTCACTAAAGAACAAATACCCAAATGTGTAGGACAAGAGTCAATGTCACAAATGGCTTTCTTTTTATGTTTATATGACCAAATAGTTTTAGTTTCTAACAGAACAAACTTCTTTAAAGCCAGATAAATTTCTTCTTACATTTATACTAAAAAAACAGTTGTAGTTTCTTAGAAAAATACTGATGGGAGTTCAGATTGAATTTAATTATTTCTCCTGCCCTTTCCCAGATGAGAGTCCTTTTCTGTTCTCATAGTTAATTAAATAGAGACTCAGAAGAGGGAAAGAACACATTACTGTGTTCACTGTGGTGGTTTGGGTTCAGCCCTTGGACTTGCTGATACCCTTCCTGTGCCATGTGCCTTAGTGTTCACCTTTGTGCAAACTGTGTGATCATAGAGATTGGGGGCAACTGATGTCAGTGCTGCCACCTTTAAAAAGCTTTGCTTGCTGGGAATTTATTGCTCAGGAGAGGAACAGGAAGTTCTGGGTTGTAATTCTTTATAATTCTTACTGATTCCTACCAATTCCCTGGACAGCCAGTGGAGGAGAACTTTAGGAAACTTCTACTGCTCCTGGCATTCAGAGATGCCCTAGCTATGCTTCCCATTGACTTCAGAGGGAATTTAAGCTCTTATTTTAGAAGAAATATATTAACTCCTTCCTTCTTCCTTATCTCCCCTTCCAAACCCAGTTCAGTGCTTTAGGAAACTCTGGATCTCACCAACACTGCTTTTATTAAAAAAAATATTTTTCATGGCATTCTGTAGTCTTGTTTAGATTATTTTATTGATAGGATTTTCTAATTGTTATCTCAAAATGTTACTGAAACAGAATCAGAAGTTGTCAGCTTTAATACTGCATCCTTAAGCCTTTGCTGAACATCCACTCAACGGAGTATCAGAAACTGGCAGCTTAGCAGAGGAAACCTGTAACAAAAGGTCACACAAAATCATAGTGGAATCATTAATATATTTTCAAGTGGACACTTAAGCCCTTTCCTGGACAATGGGACATTAAAAGATGCTACGAACAAAGAGCCCTTGATGCAGATTTATTTTATGCAGCTGTGGGTTTTGAACAGGCAAACATTTAGCTTGGCATCCCAAGTCAAACAAAAATCTCTATTAGTCTCTTTTAGTATGAGAAGTATAAGTGCATAATGTAAAAAAAGCTCCAGAACTGGCTCCAAAAATTACCAAAGTAGATTTACGTATAGAGCATAATGCTTTTAGAGAGGACACAAACATCAAAACTGAGAAGGGCAAGTTCAGGCTACAAAATTGTGTTCTAGAAGCAACAAGTCTGAAAAGATCTTAAGGTTAATGATAGATAACCTCAATATGTTCTTCCAGTGAGATGCTGGGAAATGGAAGTTTCAAAAAATTTCAGGAGTAACAAGAAAAGGATATTTTCTTGATTTCTACAGAATGGTGCTTCCAGGTCTTGAGCCCAGACCTGAAAATAGTCTTGTAACATTGCTCAAAGAGAAGACTGAGGTAAAGTCTGGAGGCTGCTGGAGGCGAGAATCTTCAAAAGAAAAAGAAGCTAAAGCAAGTCACATAAAAAGTGAGTTAAGACAGCATCTCAACTAAGAGATGCCACACAACTGCAATTGAGTAGGATTCAGCATCTCATCACACATATGAGGATTGCAGTTTGCTATCTTTAAAGAAAATATTAAAAACTTCCCATAAATCTGATTTCAATCCAACAGTCAAATACTAAAGTGACAAAAATGTAAAGGGCAGTGTTTTTCTCTTCATGCCCAAATAACAAAATATACTTGCTAACAGTGGTAATAATCTCACCATAAATTTAATCTTTTGCTTGAGATTAAATTCTTTTCAAAAAATATGTTCTAAGAATCTTATACAGATGTGTTTGCTGTAGAAATTATCAGTGGCATTAAATTAACTGTTGTATGTATAAATTCGATAAAATGATAATTTTTGCCTCCCTGATTTTAAACTACAAAAAACTAAAACCTATAAAATTTAGAATTACACTTTGAAATTAGGTATGCTATTTAGGACAGAAAAGGTTTCAAATTCTTGTTTTACTCTTCCACTTAAATGAGTTTAGCTCTCAGAAGTAACTGTAATTGGAGAAGTAATTTAAAACATGCTTATTTTTCTATGCAAGTGTGGCCTCTGTTTCATAACATTTCTGCAGCAGCAGCAGGACTGAGGGATTGTGATTACCCTTTGCTCAACAGTCTGTACCTTCAGGACCACACTGCCAACTGGGATTACAAATAGGATTGGCTCCATGTTGCCTAGCGTGTGGAGCAACACATATTGTATTATTTACCTTCAAATTAAACTGATATTTATAATCTAGTCATCAAAGTGGGAAGGAAACTGCAGGCTCCTGTTTATTTCTGGTAATAAAATACAACTGGACTATTTTTTAAAACAACAGCAACCTATAAAAATTAAAATTAGAAAGTCAAATGAGGCTAATATCCCATCCCATGGAGTTTATCAAAGGTTTTATAACTCTAGTCAGTGGCCAAAACAGAAAGACTGGTGAAAGCTAATTTGCCAACAGAGCACTTCAAATAGGTATCTTGGCTTTTCTCTAGAGAACTGGAGCAGCACAGAGATTTACCATAACTTCCAAATTGTCATTTGTGTACTTCTTTATACCCTTCTGACTATTAACCCAGAAACAAGTATATTTCATAGGATCATTTTTGTACAGCATTTGACTGTGAACAGGATTATTTAACACTAATCAGAATAGCCCAAGCTGGCCTGTAGTGTGTTAAAAACAGATGATAGGTAAGAATCTGAGATAATTTTCCTTTTACCCAGTTGTCACTGATTTCAGTGAAATTATTCCCACCTTGTGATTATGGTCAGCATCTTTCTCTTTATTCTTCATGGTGGAAAAATTTTAGCCTTGTTTGCAATATAACTCTAAATATCTGTCTCAGCTGATAAACCTTGGACTTCACGAGAGACAGCAAAATCAGGGTTTTTTAGCTGAAATTCATAGTGTTCAATGGATTTTATGCAATGGATTTCACACCTGATGGATGTAAAAGGATGTTCACACTAATTGCATTACATGAAAGGGCTTTAACCTTTTCCTCTAAATGCACTTTAATATAACATTGGTCAATGCAGAGACAGAGAAGGATATTTCACGGAATTGATCCAAGAGCTGAAAAACAAGGGAAAGCCCTGAAGTTGTGTTAGGAGAGGTTTAGGCTGGATATTTTAAAAAGGTTCTTCACCCAGAGGGTGTTTGGGTACTGGAACAGACTCTCCAGGGCAGTGGTCACAGCACCAAGCCTGACAGAGCTCAAGTAGTCTCTGGATGATACTCTCAGGCACATGGTGTGACTCTTGGG
This sequence comes from Myiotriccus ornatus, assembly GCA_036023395.1. Lineage (NCBI taxonomy): Eukaryota > Metazoa > Chordata > Aves > Passeriformes > Tyrannidae > Myiotriccus > Myiotriccus ornatus. The sequence goes on along the minus strand of JAYRBT010000139.1, from coordinate 64,062,280 downwards.
GATGGTTCCGTGCAGGGCTCAGGGCTGGACTCGATGATCCCTGTGGGTCCCTTCCAAATCAGCATATGCTGTGATTTTGTGATGCTGTGGTTTGGACTGTGCTGTGTGCAAGACCCATCCTGGTGCTGGATCGCTCAGAACACAGAAATAAGAAACATAAATACTGTTGTTTAATAAACAACAAACAAGTAATTTCAGGAGGAGATGTGCACCCCGAAAGCCTCTAAAGTTTTGGGTTGTTTTATTTTGTAAAAAAATGGACAGCAGAGAAGGGGAGGTGGGAATGGGAATGAGAGGCAGTTTGTATCACTGTCCAGGCTTTCAGCCTCTGCCTTTGTGTGGAGTCTGCACTCCTTCCTGAAGCCAGAATTTAATTCTGTTTCTTCAAGACTCTGCTAAGAATTCCTCCAGTGCTTACTCTGCTGACATAGAGCAGCTTATATAACAACAACAGGGCTATTCTTTCCAGGGAAATGCCAGTACTGACCTGTGCTGCAGACTTGCTTTTTTCTGCATTCCAACATCTTTGATTTCTGTTGTTGTATCCTGCTTCAAGTAATTGAGCGTCACCCTATATGGAGCACATACAGACAAGAAAAGGATAGAAACATTCATTAACCAGCATGGGAGTAGTTCTTTATAAAGACCCTTCTCCTTTGACTTTTCAGTTCAAGTAATTATAATTCCTAATTCTACAAAATAGTGAAGTCATGTACCTTAGAGAGTAAGTGTTTTCTTGGAATATTATTATTCTTCTCTCTCACTAACTCTTCAGTGTTCTGCAAGTAATAAACGACCTGAATCTTTTTTATTCTCAAGAGGAAACCAGCTTATCATGGCTCCTTTTACTTTATGGATACCAATAACCTCTTATTTCATGTGGTCAGACTGATTAACGCTTCTAATTCAATTCAGAGCAGTTTTTCTCGGTCTGCATTTACATTTGAACTTTAAAACCTTTTCTGGATGAAAAAAAAAAAATTTATGCACAAAACCCTGCGATTTTTTTGTCCCACCTACACTGGCTGATCAAATGAAAGATATGATCTCTCTGTATAAAACTTGTATTTAAATTTGAATGTGCTGTAAATTCATATTATAAAGTTTATCCAGCAACTGGAGTCCTCAGTTTTCGCAAGGGAGGTTGCATCATTAGACCTCAAACTTGAGACCTCTTATCTGCTTTATCAGTAGACAAATGACCATTTTTCTGAACTGAAATGACATCAATTTCTACAATGACTCAAACTGGTACTTGAGAACATAAACACAGCTTATGGCTGGGTAGCTCCTGGGTTTCTGATGTACAAATGAACTCCCTCAAAAAGATCTGAAGTTGCCAACATATTTTATATGGCTGTTGCTGTCAACTCTATGACAATTAATACGACTCTTAAAACACGTTCTTGTGAACTGCAGAAAAACTGGCACTGACTCTTACTAACATGTTTATTTTTTACACAAATATTTTTGTGTTGTAAAGCATCTTTGTGGAAAACAGATTAGATTTTAGGCTTATAAATCACATATTTGAAAAAAATTCTGCTTATTTACTCTGAGTACGTAACATCTTACAGCTTCAACAGAAAGTCATTGAAATCATTAGGAACATTTATGTCATAGGGACTGATTGTGGGAGTAGATACATAACAATTTAAATAAAGTAGATATGCAATAATTTGCCTATAGCTCCCTGATTTTTTATTTTGTTTTTGAAAAGAAGTGCTCAAAATTACAGCACAAAGCTTCTGTTTTTCTGGTGACGTTTTGTTCTGTACTGACAAGTCATCACTTTCCATCATTCTCCCTTATTGGTATGGCTGAGAACAGCAACTAAACCAAAGTCATTTTTAAAACAAACGGAAATATTTTTGGCATTTCAAAATGTGAGAGCTTTTGCTTTAAAGTAGGACTGCAAATTTGACAAATAAACTTTGTAGATCTTATTTTTTAGGAAAGGTTTGTGAGAAATTCTAGAACATTAATACACAAGTATACGGCTAGAGTATCAGTATTACATTGAGAGAAAGGAATACAATTTCAGCGTCAATCTCTGCACACAATTAATCTTTTTGAACTGAAAAAAAATCTTTTAAGGAAGGGCTGCAGAATTAAATGGCCTTTGGAATGAACTGATGGCTACTAGTGCAAACATTGCGGTCTACATTTTATAGGGCAGAGTTGCACACTTTGTGCAACCGATGATTGCTTCTGACCAATAGACTCCAAACTCTGTGTAGTTCATCCTGACCACACGTTTTTCACAGTCTACACTTTTACACTAACCTGCATTTTGAGAACAATTTTCTGAATAAGATCCACTTCCTTCCAGCTGCTCTTAGACCCCCAAGTTCTTTTGGCTTCAGACCTTGCAGACCTCTGTTCTCTGACTACATTAGGCTACGAGCTGGGGGCTCTTGCATGTTCTTTGTGAGTTACAAGGCATAAGTTAATGTTCTGGGGACACCTTGTTGAAAAGGTTGATTGTTAAAAGGTATTAGCTTTTTGAGTAGTATGGAGCACAAGGAAAATCTAATCTTCCCTACACTGTCAGTGTAACCTCATCACGAGCACTCTGGTTATAATGAACAACGAAGTCATAATTTTCCCCTAATATTAATGTAAAACTTTGGTTTTAATATTTAAAATGTCCTTGGGGTAATTTTTGCATTTAATTGGGTGTATGATATGTATGAATCATTTTATTGCATGATTAATTGCTGTTTCTTTGAATATTACCATGTGCTTCCCCTTAGACAGGTTTCTAATATGCACAGTAGCTTTTTCTAGTGCGAAGGTTTAAGACTGACATTAGCTGGGTTCCTGCCATTGTGACCCTTTCTAGATCAACATTATGTAGCAGCTAGAAACACAGAAAATTAGCAATCTCAGTTTTAAATCTTCTGTGAATAACATCTGCCTTATTACAGGGAGCACAACCTAACTCTGCCACCCTGACACAATGTGTTCCTTTGTTTCTCCATTTTGCTTCATGGTGCCATTTTCTGGTTCATATTATGATGTTTATTAACAGGGAAACAAATTATTTGGGTTCCTTCACTTCTTGGCTTTAGCTTACTTCTCCTTTAAAACTGGCTCCCTGATGACAAGACTTAAAGTAAAACAATTATCTTCTTCCACCCTGGAGCATTTGTTTTCAGTCTAAATAATTCATTGAAACATAGATTCTATTTCACAGTTGCTGCCATCAGTCTTTTTGTACTCTTTAAATAACAAATGGTATTTTTGAGAAATGGTTTACATAATGGATAGTGGCTCCCATAATTCTTCAGCCAAGCAGCATGAATTATGTATAACTAAATAGAGAATGCACACAATTTAAAAGAAGTAAGGACTTTCCACAATAGCGTTTCTTCTCAGCAGAAGACAAGCTCCTCCAGCTCCCCACCTGTGTCTGCAAGGGAGCAGACCTTTCTCCCACTGCTTTTTTTTTTTTTTTCTCTGCTGCATAGAACCAGCCAAACTTGCAATGTCCATGAGGAAGGCAAAGCAACTGCTGCTCTCACCTGGAAAAAAGTAAGGACTGATGTGGTGAGGCAGGAGCCCTGCTGAGAGCTTTGCTAACAGCTCAGCAGGTTTGTGTAATGAGCAGAAGTGTTCTGCATAGCAGAAATGTCCATATGAGAGAAGGCAAAACATTTGTTAATGGTATAATGAGCATAGTTAACCCTGTAAAACATTAATATACAAATTGAAATGCTTGTCAACTAGACATCAATAATGTTTTCTCATTGGGTGTCAGTGAAGGCAGATTATATTTTTAAAGATAGTTAGGAAAACTGATGTTTGATAACTCTGTGACAGCTGATACTGTAACAGTGGAGTGGTGTAAATTTAGTGTTAACAAGCACTCAATATTTTGAAAAATATCTTATCTGCAATTATCACTTATGGGAGCACACATATATTGGAGGGGTTAAGGCGAACTGCATGCTTTGTGATGCAGCTTCAAGAGCTGCTCCCACAGGTAAGATCTCCTCAAGCTGTCATTTGTTTTGTTCTGTACGAGCCAGAGAAACTGAGGGTATTTTGATAAAAGCTTACTTGATTTTAGAAACAAAAGCATTTAATATGTATCAGGTTGTTTCTACTGTGAATACAGACAGCACTTCATTTCATAATTTCCACGTGGCTCATCAGTAGAATGAGCACCCATGTAAAGGACAGCTGTTTGTCCAGACTACCTTTAACTACCAGTCATGGATAGTTAATCATGGAATCACAAAAGTTGGAAAAGACCTGTAAGATCATTGAGTCCACCTGTTATTCCAGCACTATCAAGTTCATCCCTAAACCATCGCATTAAGCAGCATGTAATATCCATGATTCCGTGATTCTACATCACATGTTTTCTGAACATTTCCAGGGACAGTGATTCGACCACTTCTCTAGCAGCCTGTTCCAATGCCTCACCTCGATTTCAGTGAAGGATTTTTTCCTAAAATCCAATCTAAACCTCCCCTGGTGTAAATTGAGTTAATTTCTTCTTGCCCTATTACATGTTACCTGGCAGAAGAAACGAATCCCCACCTATCTTTCTTTCAGGTTGTTTCCTAATAGTTAGGTTTCCTGGTGGGCAGGATTTTCAGAATATGCTGAGAAAATTTATTTTTTTCAGATGGGACAACCAAAACTTGAGACTGTCAGAATCACTTGTGTCCAGTCCTTGGAAAATCTGAACCCTGTACGCGCGCACCTAGGTCCATCTGCACAAACTGAAGCTGATAAATCAATTTCCATGGAAGCCAGTAAGCAGTTAACATGCTGAAGGAAAACCACATTTCATCTTGATGAATTATGTGCCAACAGACCAACATTTGAGAAACAGTATTAGTACAGATGAAAAGCACAGTTAACTAGAAACAGCAGTAAATTAAACAAAAACTTCTGCAAATAAGTTTGAATGGGCTTGGCTATACCTGCAGGTTTTTCCTGAAGTTATGACACTAAAATGTTGAACTTCCAGTTTCCATAGCAATGTGTCAGTGGTTCTCATAGAAAGAAAAAAAGAAAAAAAAAAAGACCATCATTTTCTCTCAGTAAAACAGACTCCCAAGGAAACAAGAACAGATGGAGGAAAACAAAAACATCTTGAAAGTACTCTTATTATTTAGGGATGGAAGAATTTCATAAGTTTTAGGGGACCGGTTTGAATAAACACCTTAACATCTGAAGTCTCATTTGTGTCTTATGCAAACTGACACAGCTCTCAGATGTCAGCATCAACACAGTTTTCCATCATCCTGTTTATTCTTCTTACCAGTATCCCACTTAGCACTGATTCACGCTGCCCCTCTGAGTGGTCAGACTGCCTCTCTGCTCCAGGCTAAGGGAAATGACTGATTGCTTCTGCTCAGAGGTTTGGAGGCCACTTCTGGAATACTTTTGGGCTCTCCCATGCAAGGGAGGGGTAGAGAAGTCACAGTAAGCCCAGCAGAAGGTCTCTGAGAGATCTGTGGAGCTGTGTCACATGATGTGTGAGGAGCAACAGGGCTCTGAGATTGTACATCCTAGAGAAAGGATGGCTGAGGGGGGCAGTGGGGAAATGTAGCACCTCACTGGTGAAGGGCTCTAAGGAGGAGTCACACTCTTCTCAGAGGTGCATGATGGTCCTATGCTGCAACAAGGAAATTCTGATGGATATATGGGGAAAAATCCAAATCACCTTTGAATATGTGCCAGAGAGTCTGTGGAACTGGTGGGTGTTCAAGGCTCAGGGTGGCCAGGTGCTTGATCTAACTTTGAACCGTGCAGGATGTTGGACTGGATGTGAGGTTCCTTTTCAACCTAGCTTTGTAATGCTGTGACTTTATTTCTGATATGTTTCAACAGATACCTTCCCCTTCCTCATCTTTCTGTCACAAGGCTCAGCGGAAAGACCCAGCAATGGGAAAGCTGACTGAGACATCCCTTCACACCAGGGGCAGGACAACTAATGACCTATGTAGCATTTTATTCTTTCCATCTGGCTCCATGCAGTCTTTGCAAAGGGATAACCTCATTCTTTCAACCAGGTTCTTTCTCATCTCCTTGTTTATGACCCTATCACCTCTGGTGGATGACAGATGGTGGCAGCCAGATGACATCTGCAGAAGTTAAGTTACCTAACATGATTTGACCACGTTGCTGACCCAACAAAGATCCCAGTTAGTTAGCTCTGAAGACATCATTGCAAAGCCTGGAACTGCTTCCTGCCTCTCAAGCCCTCCCTCAGAGTGTAATTCAGATGACACTCTCATTTCCTCAAGAATGAGTTTTTTTCTGTGTAGTGCCAGAGCCTGGATGCATACAGGGGCTGTGCAAATGAGTGCAAACCTATTAAGAAGGAGAGAATGCATTACTGAACTCAAGTGATTAATCTCACTGCAGGTGTTGGATCATCTGCCTGCTACAGACATCATGGAACTGAGTGCAATGTGCTCATACACCAGGCTTTTTCCAACAGGTATAAAAGAAACCATTTTGCATTTCCAAGTGCAGAAAGCAGAGTTGCTAGCTGTGCTCTGAAAGCAGCTAGGAAATCATCTTACAGGAGATGGCAGAAAAAAGAAAGCAGTAGGCTTTTCATAGGCCATTTTTGGACTTTTTAAGAGCGTATTTACAGTGCAGCTACTTTAGTTGATAGCCACTGCAATGACCGTAATGTCTTTTTTTTAATTTTTTTCCGTGACCTATTACAAGGATGCTTATTCAGCACTTGAAATCTGCTATTTCGGTTTTATTATATGTCACTGGCTTAAATAAAAAAGAAGGCTGAAAACCAGAAAAAAAAAAATTCATAAAATATCCCCATTGTCCTGAGCTGAAATTATGTATTATACTTGAAAAAATTGCGGGTTCAATATAACTGGAGTTTCATTATTATTGAAGTATGTATTCTGGTTTGGGAATGGTGCAGGAATGACTGAGAGCCCTTCTTTAATCTGAGGGTAGTAGGAAAAGCCCTTGCTCCATCTATTCATGAGTATCACTCAACATGCTGCTGCAGTTTGCAATAAAGGGTGTCAGGGGCTTTTATAACTCTCTGACTTTTTTTCAGAAGTGTATGTTTGCTGCAGGTGCAGGTGACCTGAAGAAGTATCTCTGTGTCTAAGTATTTGCCTGTATTTTCCAGCAATGCCAGTTGTTTCAGATAGAGTTTTTGCCTCTGCCTGCAGGGAATCCTGGTGTCATAATATGAAACTACCAAATTATACTTTTCCATAAGCAACAAACTCTCTTGAGTAGTAAGGTAAAACACAATATAGGTTTGCTTATCAGCATGGGATTTCTTCATACCCAGAAGTGAAACTATGAAAACTGGATATAAACCTCAGAAGATATTTATACTTGTAGGTCTTTCCACTCTTGGAGAGAGAAGCTGGCCCCTGAGGGTCAAAAGCAAGATAACACTTACAGAGGTGCTTTGCAAAAGGAGAGACAGCTGTAGTACTAAAGGAAGCTAATCCATTCATGTTCTCTGAAATGCAGCCTTTGGCAGGGACAGGGTGTTTGCAAAATATTTATAACAAATTGAATGTGGAAAATTAATTGAGCTCTCCAGAACAAACTTGCTGAATCTAAACAAACCAACATGTGACAGCCAAATTAAACTCTCAAGTGCAGAAGAATAGATAGAGTTGTGTTGGTAAGATGAGCCTTCTGAAACCGGATAATCTTTTACTTCTTAAGTGGCTTCATTGGTTTCAATGGGATGACTCCTGGAGTGCCTACTATAAAGGTGTTGGAATCTGCCCCCCTCCAAGAAAAGTTTAGGAACTGTTCAATTGATAGGGGAGAACTGTGTTTAGAGGACACTGAGAAAATTTAAAATAGGTGAGAAACAAGCAAAATCAACGCTTGAGGAGCTGCAGCAGCGGTTCTGTGGGTAAATTTCACAGACTTTGCACGAACTGCAACAGGCACTGACAAGTATCCGAGAATTAGCACCAGGATCTCAGGCTAGATGTGTGATTATAAGAGAATTGACTGTTGTTTCTCATGAATAAAAAACTACACATGGAGGTAAAAGAAGCTGTGTATTACTGACTGCTAAAAAAAAAAAGCTTCAGGACATTTCAGGTGTGTGAGGATGAAACCCCTGCGAGAATCTGGGGAGACTGGAAGGGATGGTGAGGAAA
>JAYRBT010000139.1:64012197-64046717 GCA_036023395.1 Myiotriccus ornatus | reverse complement strand
ATACCATTTTCCCAAATCCAGTCTCTTTTGTCTGCATAAACCTTCTCTCAACTAATAGTAATTGTGTGGGGGGTGTGATAGCAAATTGACCCAAAGCAAAACCACAACACCATGCTGCAGGTTAGATCTACAGGCCTTTTCCTCTCCAAACATTCTTGCATTTTCAACCAAGTTTCCCCTCAGACATGGACCAGTGTAATATTACAATTCCTCATGAGACAGAATTACTTATTTTCAACTGTATTCCTAGTTTTTTTGCAGGTATCTGAATGAGTGGATTGATTTCCCAACTGTGTTGCTCATTGAGGTGTGCAGTGTCACTAGTGTGTTTGAAAACCTGGAATCTTCTTCATGTATGGATTTGTATGCCCATTTCCTTTTTTAATTTTTTTTTCATGTGCTCAACTGCCATCCGTATGAAATACTAGGAGTTGAGGTAAGACTTTTTGTTATCAAGGCAGCAAAAGCAGTGGAGCTGGAATTTCAGGAAGAGGCAACATGAAAAGACAAAACCCTTAGAAAAGCAGCTTGTTTTCCGAAGTTAAAGATCCCTTGGCACAGCCCAATTCACAGTGAGAAATGGCAGGTGCCACCTCTGAGGGGTTTTGTTTGAGCACAGTTTGGAAGGAAACTGGGACAGGGTTCAAATGTACCAGTCACTGCATTCATATACTAGAACTTGAAGAATTATGTTTCCATGGTGGCAACAAAGTTCTGTCAATTAAATGAAGCCTCAGCTGAAAAGTTGTCATAAATCTTTGCTATTCAAGGGTGCTGGAGACATCCTGAGGTGATGAGCTCAAGAGGATGCCTCCTAGGGTGATATTTTTTAAAAAATGGAAATGCCTCACAGTCATTTCTGTTTAATAGTCAAATGGAGGCAGCACTTCGTTTATTCTTCAATTTGAATTTTAGTACTGGCTTTTGTATAATTAATTGAGAAAATATAGTAAAGTATAAATGAGCCGATATTCCTTTTCGAGGTAGGCTTATGTTTCCATTTCCTTGTGGGACAAACAGAGGCTTCTTTTTCCACTCTATATTCATGTGCCGCTTCTCTAAAGCTCAGGAGGGAATGCACACATGCATGAAAGGAAATACATAAGCATGAACAAATCAGAAACACTCAGATCTGAGGCATCTCAAATTTAAATAATCTTTTCAGCTGCCAAAATTTTTGCTCCCTTAATGATATTTCTGCTGCTTAGAATACTAACAAAGTCTCAGAAGAGCTACTGTAATTGCTGCCTTCTGAGTACTGCGGGTTTTAGAGGCAATGGGACATCTATTATTATGACAATATGACATTAATTGTTATTACCACTGTTCTGTGGTTTAAGTAACAGCATGCTTGGTTTGGTTTAGAATGGTCAGATTAAGAACTTTTAACAACATAATCTCAGAGATCAGCAGGAAGACAAGAACTCTGACAGGCTTTACAAGCACCTCTTCAGGCTTTTCCAGCATGAGCCAATGATCCCATCAAGCTGAGAGTGATGCAGAGTTCCCAGTGCAGCAACTACTCTGTCTAGAAAGGTGTGGAGAGTGTCTGCTGCAAAGCCACTACCACAGGAACAAGAGCATTTCCAAATTTTGCTTCCAAACGTCTTTGCTTGGCACAGAAGTTGCAACCATGTCTACCATTTGGTTCACCAGACCAGTGTCAGGCTGAAGTTTTTTGCAAAAGTCACTTTTCATGTCTGCAAACTCCTTTTGTGCTTTCACTTCTCTCCTTCTTTCTTCACATTTCATTTAGGCTGCCAGTTGGAATGAAAAATGTCGGTATTCTCTTGCCTTACAGGAATTCACCTGCAGCTGTCTATGGAAGACATTAAGTCAGACTACGTTATCTTTGCCAGTTTTGCTCATAGCATGTGCCGCCTTTTCGTGCTTCCACACAGACTCTTGTTGATCCTTTTATTTACCTTCCAGCCACACTCATAAACATGTGGTGGGACAGGTAGATAGGCTTTTACAAGTGGCACCTTTGTCTCTATCACCAGGGCTGACAGGGATCAGGCTGTCATCTTTTGACAGCTCTTGTTTGGACCAAGAGAGGTCACTTGGAGTTCAGCAACTTGTCATCTTCGATCAGCTGAATTTAAGGATGAGGCTAAAAGAAAAACCTGAGTAGAAAGACACAGAGCTTAAATCCCTAAATACCTCCACGTTTGCAAGATGAACACAGTCTCTTGTTGGCTGGCTGAGTCGTCTTGTCTGTATATTTTCATTATAGTGGATTTCTCTCAAAGGTGCCGTTGGTTCACACAGCATCTTTTTGGTTTTGTTTTTAGCTGTGGGGAGACAAAATAATAAATTGGACTCCATGCGGGCATATTATGATTTTTTTTTAAAATAATTGTTGTTGTGTGTGAAGACCAGTTCTATGGGGTGTTTATAAGGACCATAGAGAAAACTTAAGTTGTCCTGAAGCCTTGTTTTCGTGTTCAGGAGATGTTGGTAAACTTTGACATAAAGAGTTGACTGTTATGTTTGATGTTACTTTAGCTATTGGATACAAAGAAATCCTAAAAAAAAAACCCTGATGGGGAAACATCTGTAAAGATTTGGAAAAAACCCATCTGGAGTAGTTCCTTCAGTGATTTTTCTATTAATCCCATGCCCAGACCTCAGAATCATATTGACAAAGACAGGGAAAAATGAGGAGTGGCAAAGTGCCCTGTTATGCAAAATAAATTTTTTTTCACTCTAAACCCCCAACATGTGAGCACTAAAGACAGATGACGCTGCATTAGAAGGGGTAGTCATTCAGTGCAAGCAACCTTTTTGATAAATGTTTTAAAAGGACGAAAATTGGGTTTGAAAGTGTTGGAAATAGGGATTTTTGGAGAGAAGAAATGGGAAAAATATATCTGCAACTAGGCTGCTATTAATAATGTAGGATATTGTCCTGTCTGCTCAGGTTTGTGTCTGACTTGAACAAACTCTGATCACAGGTTGATCTTGAGAAAACTTCTCTCCTTTTGGAGGAGTGTGATTATGCGGGAATGTTATTTTTTGAACTGGGAATATTGTCTTTACATGTCTCAGATGTGAAATTCAAGTGTGGCACTTTCTTTGTTAAACTTTAGATTAATGAAAATTCAGAAATTATACCAAACTAAAAATATTCCTCTTACATCATTTGGTACTGCCATTGGATGGTTTACAGCCTAACAGTTGGCCTTGGAATTGTATTTGACCAAGAATTTAAGCTATATTAAATTTATGTTAACACCCTGTTGATTTTAATAGTGTCCAAAATACTGTAATGACTGTAACTCTGAATAAAAAGCTATCGAAATACTGTTCTTTATGCAAGAAGAATAAAAGCTGACTGTGGCAAAGCCCATTTGAAATGGTTCTTCTCCCCATTATTTTGAGTTAGTTAGTAGGCTTTTTAAAAGAACATTTGTATGCACACACACAAAAAAAGGAAGAATATCAGCTAGCTCATACCAATTCAATATCATTCTGACACAGAGTTCAACAATGTAGTACAATTAAGTGTGATCAGTTCATCAGAGGTCATAAGTACTATCTGAAATACAAACTCTGGTATTCTCCAGGGAAACCTATTTCTGTAAGTAGTGTAATTCTAAGTAGATGTCAGTGCCAAATTGTTCCATAATGTTCTGAAAGCATCCTCTCTTCTTCCTCAATTTTCTGTTGTATCTGACCTGTACACATCTCTTCAATTATTTAAAAATAATCGATGACGGAAATTCCTTAGAATAGTGTCAGCTCTGTAATGAAGTTCAGGAGTCCACTATGATTACAGGAAATATTCTGAGAACTTCTTTTAATTCCAAATTGACAATTAATTCAAAAATATGATAGATATCCAACCTCCAATAAATTAGCTTGGGAGATGTTAAACAGATAATTCCTGTGGTTTTTGAGACCAGAAAGTGCCAGGCTGCAGTGCAGTGCATAGGATGAACTCATCATACACACTATAAACCCTTATTCAGTGACTTGTGCATCAAGTAAAATGTTTTGCTCAAATTTTCTTTACATTCTTTTGATCATTTTAAATTTTAAAACACATGTAAAGACTGGGTGAAAGAGGAAGTGGAAGAGAAGTGCTGAACCTTAAAACTTACATCTGCATTCTGAATATACATAACCACACAGCTTTATGCATAGTCTCAAGTATAAATGTTGTACATGTGTATATATTTACATCAGTGTGAATGGAAACACCATCATGATCCATATTCACATAAATTGAAGGCATGAATTACCATCCTCTGCTACAACCTCCCGATATTCTATTTCAAATTTCTTCTCTTTTCATACTGTGATTTTGCATTTTTCGTTGTACTCTGGTATTTACAGAAGGTCCTTATTACAACAGGTTTGAAAGTAAAAAAAATTCTTAAAGAAAACATTATTCATTGGAATTTGACAATTTAGCCAAGCTGTCACGTTTGATGCAAATCAATTCATTTCAGTCAAATTCAGGCGGTGGTGATGTTTCTGTCAGCTTCTCCTGGCACCCTGTCAGTCACTTCTTGGCTTGTAATAGACACCAGAACTCCTGGCAAGACCCAAGGCAGGGATCATGACTCCTCCAGATTTTCATAGGAGGAAAATCCCCTTGGATTGTTTTGGATCTCCAACCTCACATCTTTTAATGAAAAATTTCAGACTTGAGCTTTTCAGTTATGAGCTGGCAGCTGGCCAGCACCTGAAGAACCATGAATCTGGGGTGAGCCACAGCTTATTCCATGTAGTTTTGCTCATCACAGGATACCTCTGTCAGGTTAGATGGTAGATTAGAGTATACTCTGGACACCTGCAAAACTTCTCTGGTTCATTTCTCCTAATGTGGAAGTTAAAAATTTGGTTTTAGTATTTAATCTGTAACTTTTCTTTTCTTTTTCTTTTTTACTAGATAAATTCAGATTCTTAAATTATATTTTCTTTAACTTAATATTACAACTTACGTTCAGAAAAGCAAAGATCAAGGCCATCAAAACCTGGATGAAACAAGGAATATTTTAGGCAATCTATCATCAGAACAAAGCCCAAAAAATCCAAAGCCAACAATAAAAGTCACCACACCAGAAACAAATCACAAATGCTGGAGCCCAAAAAAAAACTGATTTCAAGTCACAAATTTCTAAAATTTTGTCACAACTTCATATTTATTTGAAAAAATATTTAGATCTATAGCTGCTTATACCTGCATGACACTGCAGTTTAAGTTCCCTGCAAAGCACATTGTATCTATTAAAAAAAAAAAAAACCAACCCCAGAGTATAAAATAAATAATCACTACAATGTTATGGGAAACATTATCCTTGCAAAGCTGTTAAATGAAAGAATTTCCATTTCTCAGACTCAGCTGGCATATCGCACATTTCATCTAGGACGAAAGAACACGTACCTTTGAAGAATAAAGTAAACATTGCTAAATGAAAGCTTGCAACACTAAAATCCCCCGTGTTCCAGTAAGCTGGGATCTGAGTTTCATAACTTGTTTCACAACAATCTGCTCAAAATTTACTAAAGATGTTCTGTATTTTTCAGACCAACGCATTCTCCTTGGCATAAAATGTAAAGCAGCACAGACAGTTTCTCATTCAACAAAAGTTAAAAAGGTGAAAACAGAAGATATTGGAGACAGGAGATAAGCTGACAACATCCCACCAGATCACTCGGAATACTGAGTCCCACTGATCTGGAAGAACAACTCGTAACATCATAAGGGGAATCTTTTGATGGATCTGATCAGTTTTCCTAAATTTCAATAAAAGTTTAGTAGGAGCAATATCGTTAAATAAGTCAAAACTGTTAGAATAAGAAAGGTTTTGTCTTCCTAAATACAGAATGGCTTTTGATTGTCACACAGGATTTAACTTTGAAAACAGTTCCTTTGGGTTGAAAATTCATTTTTGTGGTTAGCCTTTTCATGCCTGTCCATTTTCTATGTTGGGAGAAAAAAGACACTTTCATTTTGCAGATCTTAATGAGGCAGCCTTGATGTCTGGAGACTCAAGAAAATCTTTAAAAGTTGTGAACAACTAATAACCAGGAAAGAGTTACATCCCTGGAAGAACCTGACTTCCTTTGCAAATGGCAAATATGATCTTGGTTTAATGAAGTAGCATCAAATGTTCATTCTCTTCAGTTTATAAAGTTCTATTCCAGGACTTTATCCAAATGTAAAATAAGCGCTGATCACTTCTCCACTTTGTATTATGATACAGAAATATGTCACTGCTCTAAAAAGCAGGTTTGAACAGAAAAGAGACTGAGTCTTAGCTATGATAAGTAAATTAACTGTGTGAAAGCTTGGATTTTAAACACATGGAAAATGTAATTCTGTAGTGTTTCAGAAGAAGTTAAGTGAGAGGGAAAAAACTGTGCTCTTCTATACATTTATATGTGTGTGTGTGTTTATTGAATTTTTTTGAAATTTCATTATAACAGATCCCTGGCTGGACAAGACAGAGAAGGCACAGAGACACCCATGATTACTAAAACGTTCACTGTAAAAATATGCAATTTGAAAAAACTGGAGGTATTAAAAAAACTGGAGTTTTGCAGGTGCCTGAAAATGTATGTATAGGAGATTAAAGCATACAACTGTTTATCTCAGAAAAAGTTTGCTTAGTATATAATAACTTCATAGTTAACTGTGAAGGAGAATTTTTATCTGCTTATTTTTTCATACCACATCCACCACTGGTACCTTGTCATCTGTCATAGAGGCAAGCTCCCCAGAGGTTGTTTAATTGCCTGAGGTCAACAACAGAGTCCTCTTGCAGTGTCTATCTGGGGCCTTTTAGGGCAAAATTATTCTAATTTAAGAAAACTTGACTTTGAAGCAAATATTACTGCAAACTTAAGTTACTAGCAAATGGAAGCAAATTTTCTAGTATATCCATATATGAAATGGTCGTTTTGTTACAACAAAAGGCAACAAATGATTTTTTTAGGCCACTTTTATCTGATGACATAAGTAAGTATGAATGTTTGAGTGAACCAGAGCTCTTTCTGCTTCCAGGAGTGGAAGGATCACTGATGGAAGGTCGTAGATGAAACAACAAATGAACAGTCAGTTAAATCCAAGGACTAGCAAAGTCCATGACAAAATGCCTATTGATGTCATCAGGTCTTGAATAGTCTTTGAGGGAACTGAGAGGAGACAAGACTAGGATGAGCCTAGAAAAAGAAATGTGGCAGAGGTTGGATTGTCTTTGTAGAGGTCTTATTTTTCATTTCTTAAAACTGTCTTCTACCTAAATTTCACCATCCATGCAGCATTGCTTGTATAAAATCTATGATCTATCCTCAAAGCTCAGCTTGAGGAGTGATCTGTGTTCTCTCTTCCCTCAGTACAGGATGCAGTTGGTATGCTGAGCCTTTCTGGGTGCACTTCAGCCTCCAGTCACGTCTTTTCTGCTGCTCTTTATTTCTGCAGAGGAATTAAGGATTCATGGTGTTGCTGCTTTTCAAGCCAGAGCTGGAGACCAGAGGGCAGCACAATTTCTTTACAGCTCCAGTTTTTCCAAGAAACGTTTCGAGCCATTTAATACCAATTCACTAGAATGTCAAGCAGTTAGTAGCAGGTCTGGTGACTCGAGTGTTTACCTTTATGGTGATAAATTTAACTATGGAAGTGCTGCTAAACTTCAATGGGAATCTAAAACTGACATTTTTGCACTGAAAACATCCATGAGAACTTGCAGAAGTCAGGACACAGCTAAGAGATAACAGCAAAAGGAGGATTTTCTGATAAATACAATGACTTCTGGCTAGTTCAGAGATGTAGCAAAGAAGTAAAAAAAAAAAGTTAGATGATACTAAAAGAGATTATTAATGAGAGCTGAATCTCATTAGGATCCCCTGCAAGTTCAGAGATCACTTCTTGTTCTTGTCAGGTCTCAGAAGCTGAGATGCTTCTGCAGAGCTCAAAGTGTGTAACGTGCTGGATTTTTACAATTAGTTTCAGAAACCACAGTCTGTCTTTTCAATTTCCAGTGCTTCCTTGCTTTTGTCGTGCTGAAATGTCATTTTCTCTTATGCTGCTCCAATTCGTGCACACTCTACTGAAAAACGACTGGAATGTGACAAGTTTAATTTATTTCAAAAATTTAGGGTGTGACTTTAAATTTGAAAAATCTTTAAACCTAGAAGGTTGTGTACAATTGTCTGGGTCAGATTTTGCTCCCATTCTGTGTGACAGGAAATTATCTGAGCCATTTTTCCCTTCTCTACTTCAATTCTTTACTTGGAAAAGTTGGTCCCATGAATATGGAAGTTGGGTAAATGGTTCACAAAAAGCAGAAAGGCCTATGTGCTGAAAAACAAATACAGATGTTGATGAGAATGTGTGGGGAAAACATCAAGAGCAGAAAGGGAGACAAATACAGGAATGTCAAAATACAGCACAAACCTGTCCTTTACAGGTAGGAGATGGCCCAGATGTTCAGTTTAAAACGAAATTACAGGATAAAGATGATTTCTTGTGAGACATCTGCCTAATCTGGGGAATTTCAATTATGGTAGCAAAGCTAACTGAACTAAATACTTAGCATGATAAATCCTAAAAATGAGGAGACACAAGTATTTCACAAAAGTGGAAAGATGCTGGACAAACATGAAGAGGTTGACAAATGAAGAGTTGATACTTTGACAATCAAAGTGCCCATCTTTTCTGAACAGCTTGGACTAGGTTTTAGACAACTCCATTCCTGGAAAATTTAAGGATTCTTTTTTGCATCTTGTATTTAGTAGTCATCAATTAAAGATTTTAACACATATTTCCTGCATTTTCACCATGATTTTAAGGTTCCTTTCTGAGTATGTAATTATAATTATCATCCGTGTATCACTAGAATATGCAGAAATGAGGGGTGAGATGATTCAGAAAATGAACACCTGAAAATGAGAATTGGTCTTAAATGCTGTTCGGGACAAATCCTTTCTACCTACTTAACCAAACATCCCTGTTAAATTCTTTTTTTTTGTTTCAGAAGGTCTCAGCCACTTGAGTGTAAACATCCTCCAAGAAAAATCTTTTTCCTTGTAAATGATGGGCGTTTGATGCAAAATCTATTAGAAACAAAATTGTGTGGTAGAAATGCATCTGTTCCAATAAAAAATTGAAATTTTCTGGGTTTGTGCTTTTATAGAATAAGAAATTCTGGAAAACTTACAGTTTTGTAGGAGCTTCAGTTTTATTCGGCCTATACAGAGAATTTTTATATTATCAGGAATAACAGGTCAGTTGTAGAGGTGGGAATCAAGTTATATCTGCAGTTTATACACACATGCACAAACTATACGCTTGGATAAGACTCATAATTCACACATATTATGTGTGCTGTGGATGCATCTGTACACACACCAAAATACAATCAATAAACATCACCAGATTTTTAACAGCCATGATTTGGGAGCCTCAGAAGCAGTATTTGTGCATCCAAGTGACAAATTCTAATCAAAACACAATTGTTGCAATAAAATTCCTGCTACTTTAGGGACTGGGAGCTGGAAAAAAAAAAAAATCCAGCCTACAGTCTCCTTCTTTGCTGTGATGTATTGCAGTGTTTGAGTATTCAGACTGTTTTGCTACGGGCAGAGCTCTGCTGACAAATGAGCAACACAGCACAACGCAGTAACAGCTGCTGAAGTATTTGTCCATCTGCTGACCCAGGGACACCCTTGTGTTTAGAAGGCTGGCAGCTCCTGACTGATTAAAATTATGCTGACTGCTTTGAATTAGACTCACTCATTTCCACTCAAAATTGTACACAGTGGCTGGAAAGGTGACAAGTCACTGTTATATCTTGAGTGATTAAGTCCCAGTCAAGGATAACGACAGTAATAACTGGCTGACAAGAGAATCTCCCACATAAATAAGAGTAATATAATCAGCAGTGCTGTCAGCCTACTTGCATAGTTTCCTGCATAGAAATTTCAGAGCCTAAGATGAGCAGAACAGAAATAAAAAGCAATCATGTTTATTACCATGCTTCGCATTAAACATCTGCCATACAATGGCGTCGTTTGCTATTGGTTTGACATGATGGTGTAGCAATTACTTGGGCATTGCTCCTCTGAAGAATTGCTACCCAGCATCTTTGAGCCCCAGAGCATAATTGGAATTCGTAAAAAGATGAGAAGTTTATATGAGATAGAAAGATACTGTCAAGTGGCGTACACAAGCCATGCATGTAAGAAATACCTATCTGCATGTTTTCAGGCATAAATAAAAAATCAGATGGCAGCAACCAGAAAACTGCTCCTGGATTTGTACACTGCTGTATTTCATGTACCTCCCTAAATTTGATGCCGACCTGTGTCAGAGATAAACAGCGTAGCAGAACTTCTCTGTGCTTCCATGTGGCAATTTGTATGCTCCTCTCATCATTTTCTTTATCACCAGAAACATGATAATTACCATTAATATCTCAGTGCTGGATCTGTGACATGGCAAAAGAAGAAGGGAGTACTGACACGTGGTATGGGTCAAAACCAAATCTTTCCCTGGGGCTAGAAAGAAAAACATTTTGCATCATTCAAGGAGTTTGGAAGTAGGTTTTTAAATATATGGGTAGATAAAATATTCCTTTTTACCATTGCCATTAGAAAGAGACAAATGGGGAGAGATTTTTGGGCCAGCAGGTTACACAGCCTGCATTTAGAAGTATCTGCTTGTGGAACAGATTGCTACTTTTCCACAGTCACCAAATGACTCTCCAGTGGCTCGTTTACAGATGTTTGAGCCATTCACATTACCTTTACTGAGGACAGTGAAGTGAGAATTTGTGAGTTCTGATGAAATTTAACACTGTATGTAGCCACATACAGGGACAGCAATTTATTATAAGGTTTGTCATAAAGTCTCATTAAAGCTGATCAAAAGACTCCAACTGATTTTGCAGGAATATAAAACTAGACACTGGAGATGGGAGTGCAAGATCCTTGGTCCTTCCTAACAGCAATGAAGCACAGCTAGAGGTGACCATGCTGGGACTGAGCTCCTTCAGTGCTTCCAGACTTGTCTGAAAGCAATACCATGCTGTGTTTTGGTGACACAATATTATTAAATTGTCCTGATACCTAGACTGACACCCAAACTTTAAATAAATTTGAGTTACAAACATCTCCTCTTGGTATCTCTTGTTTCTTGATGTCCTAATTGAGCCTGTTCTGGGCTAATTGTGTGTTCTCCTGGTTTATGCTATTGGGACTCAAGGCCAATTCATAACTGATAGAACGTCAATGAATGTCAATAAATGGAAGAAATTCTTATTATAATTCCAGTTACTACCCCATATCTAAGTTTCCTCCATGACTTTTTACAGAACTAATTTTGTATGTGGCTCTGGTATCACCAAGACTCAGGAGACAGATTTTTTTTTTCATACTCTAACTGAAAATTGAACAGTAATGAGCTGTAGCTGTAATCATCAATAGAATATATATATATAAATTTCTTTAATGTAGGGAAAGAAATTTTCCTTTGAAAAATCCACAGAAAAGTGGTTGGTAGGAGGGATATAATTCCTGATCTCTACTGAATAGCTAAAAAGGCAACATGCTGCAGGTCTTTTCCAGATGAGCCTTTATTAGTTGCACTGTAGAACAGGTCTCTATTTTCAATTTACTTCCAGTAGCACTGCACCACTTATTCTTGAGCAGAAGACATTAATTTGGGGGATGGGGGAGAGGGAGAGAATGTGTCAGACAATGAAAAGTAAGAGAAAATAACTGCTTCCAGGTCCCAGGGAACTTGTTTGCATGAACACCACCTCCTCTGTTAACATACTGAGCTTTCAGAAGTGGGGAGACGCTGGAGAGCTGACATGAGATCCTTGTGTCAAAGTAGACTCTGAAACTTTATTTTGCTAGGTTTGGAGATGGCAAGAAATCAGATGCTGAAATTAAGCTGGGTTGGGGATTTGTGAGGAGTTAAAATGCCAGCACCATGGGAGACACTTTAAATCTTTATATTTTCCATCCCAGTTGCACTTGCAAGATAGTCAGATGCTTACAGATGAATGACTGCATGTATAACATAAATACCACCAGATTTAAAATTATCTATCCTTGGTTAGAATCCATTTTAACTTTGCACAAGGGAACATTTCCCTCACTAAGATTCAGATGCAGAAGGAAGGCACACTTAGGCATCTGTGTTTAAATCATCAGTCTTTTGCAAATAATCAAAATGTAGAAGGAACTAATGAGATAAGTACCAGAAAAATCCACAGCAACTGTTAGTTTTGTCCCTTTTTCAGTTGGGTGAAATTTGGATTACTGGATTAAGCCAGCAGTGTGTTAGTTACATTTTTCCTAATTGGCAGCTGATCAAAATAATTCTTACACTTTTGGAAATGGGGGAAAAAGAAAATATCTGATGTTTTTAAGTTTCTCAAGCACAAGTTATTGTTAACAAGTGTTCCCAGCTGCAAACAGCTTTGCTCTAACCATGAAACCCTCGCACTTCATTAGATTGTACAAATAAGTAGCTAACACTGTCCTTTTGCTCTTCTTTCTGAAAAGCAAGAATTGCAGTGATCAGATTCACAGAAGTGCAGTGTCTTCAAACCTAATACAGTCTTCAAGTACAGATTCTTTTCACTTCTCAGTTTGATTGTGGTTTGTTTATTCTTTATTTCTCCTTTGGTCTTTAGGTGCCCACAGGGTTGTGCGTGAAAAAATTAACTCATCATTCTTGTTTGTTTTTCTCTCAGTAATTGTTTCGGCATTTTATTTTAAACTCTTCTGCTAACCCTAGATATTTTTTATGCATAATCACTGCTAGAGTGTCAGTACTGACTTTTTTTTCTAAACACTGCACCTAAACCTTTATGACTGTTATTTTTCAATTTCTCTATAACATTTCAGGTGAAAAATGTTTTGTGTGTCTGAGAGCCACTTATCACAGCAGAGTTTGTATCTGCCTATTTGCTGTCTCTTCCCTTTGTGCAGCTGCTTCTGGAGTTAATGCCTGGCTCAGGGAACCACTAGGAGTTTTATCCTTCCTGTTGCTGGGCTCAAAACTTAGCCCTATATTTTGTTTCTCTCAGAATTTTTTTGTGTGCAGTTCTATCCATATTCAGAATAACCTGGAGTAACAGGTTATGTTGGTCATGGTTGATTGAGGGAATTATGTACTTTTAAGAAGATAAAATTTAGTGAATATATTTTAAAATTCTAATCTGTCTTTTGAATTTTTTCCCTTTAGATCTTCTTTTTCTTCTGTGCACTCTGCCTCACTAAATCTAGCTGCATAAGGAGATTCGTCATCCCTACTACTTGTTATTTGCATGAATTTTTTAGGGACTGAAATTTATTAATAATGGACGTATGTATTTGTTATAACAAATAACTTTATCAATAACTTCACAAGTTCTATGTACATTGTTGATATATACAGGCAGATCAATACCAAGTCTTTCACTTTACTCATAAGGTTTTACTTTACTTTTAATATAAATAATTTTTTAAAACGTTTTATTATAAATATTTTTTTACTCATAATGTTTTTGCTCCTTAGATGTTGTTTGACTAGGGAGCAGTGATGGCTGTACCTCCAAGAAAACTTTGATTTCCATCACTATGTTTTCCTGAACAATCTTCTCAAAAGCTTGGGATGAAAAGTTAATTGGATCCATTTTACCATTTTCCTTGATAATTTCAATTCAAGATCCTAGTAGAAAACTCCCCAAAATTCATCTCTCATTGTTTTTCAGTATTATACCATTTTTTTTACCCTAAGCACACCAAAAAATTAGGGGTACGATAATGACAGGAATAGGAGTTAGCTGAATATTAAAATTATTTCGAAATATTTGGCTCAAAAAGGTCTCCAGATTTGTGAGGACAGTCTATTTATTTACTTTTATATTTCTTCCTCAGCTGATTTATTCTTCATTCCAGTGGCACTGTGGAATGTTGTTCGTAACGCCAGCAGCAGAGCTTTTTTGTTGCAAGTGCTGGCAGCAGAAAAAAAATAAACTTTCTACTTTCTGTTTTCTACTTCTGCTGGGTTTCTCAAAAGAAGGATACTGGTGACACAAGAATAGTTTACATTTAAATATTTTCAATTTTACAGTTGAACTGATATGTAGACACTGGGGTTAGAAAGGATGAAGAGGGAATTATCCAAAATGAAGACAGGTGAAAATACTTTTGTGATGGTGATAATGAATATCTTATTGGAACAAAGAAACTCCTGCAGAGAAAAACACACTATTACAGGAAAGACTGATCAAGAGTTGCATATCCTTACAAAAATGATACTCCTGCTATCGTGGCTGCTACATTGTGAAAACAGAGCAATAAATAAAAGACTTCTAAAATAAGTCTTTAAAACTTCAAGTTTGTAAAAGGTTCAAACTGGTCTTCACACAGTAAGAGAGGCAGTATGTTGAGCTGTCCCAACCCCTTGCTCAGGGACTCTTCAGAGGTCTCAAGTAATTCCCCTTCCCTTATACTCCTATATGGAGCTTTTTGGAGTGCATAATGGGTGCAAGTGATACAAGGTCGTTGCCAAAGAACCAGACTCTTTCAAAAAGATGATCAGGTTGGAGTCCAAAGCAGTCAGAATCACACTAGTGCAGCTAGTTCTAGCACTGAAAATCACCAGTGTAAGTCCCCTGCTGTTGCAGTGACTGGCTGGCTCTCTAGGGATTTATTGGTGACACACTGCTTATATCAAAGCTGGTAGGCTGGTTTCCTGGTTATAAGTCTTCAAAAGGTATTTATGAGATGAATTCTAAAATTTATTTTTTTTTTCTGGGAAACTTTCATCCATTCTCTGAAACATAGTTAAAATTTCATTTTAATGACCTATCACCAGAGGTTCAGGAGTATCTGCTATCCCTGTATTTTGTCATGGTCCAGAAAGAAATGCTATATAATCAATGAATATCCAATTTTAGTACGAGAAGAAAAATAGCTGCCATGTATCCTGGAAGATTCAAAATGCAGACAGGATCCAGAATGAAGCTCTTCTCCAGAAGTACATATAATTTCTTTAGCCTGAGTTTTAATTATATTTCAGAGACAAAAATCAAGATTTTCAGTGTGAACTACTTCACACTTCATGAAGAAAACTGTGAGTGGTGGAAGAAAGAATTTCAGAAATACAAAGAAAAGGAGAAAGAACAAATTGTGTTGCTTACAAACTATTTTTAACTTGAGGTGGACCAGAGCAGTTGATGTTTTTTAGAACAAATAACAGGTTGCTGCCCAGAGGAACACATGGTTTAAGAAATTTCCTGATGTCATTTTTCAGGTCCAACTTGCAAAATATTTACCTCCAGATAAACATGAATAACGAGAATTAAAGACGGAATTAGGTGACCAGAAAACCCGGAGGACTTCTGCGTCCTCCGTATTCGGTGTCTATTCCTTCCACAGGTGCCACACTCCTTAAAATGGGCATCCTTAGCAAAATCTGCCCCATTGCCACTGCTCTCAGCTATTTGGAAGTCTCCACTGACAGGTGGTGCTGCCAACCTGTAGTGACCAGCACAGAGCACAGCACCTCTCTCTCTGAGAAATCCTACCTGCTCTCCCATGGCACAGGCTCAGCAGAGGCAAGTTTGGATTGCCCTGGGTTCTCCAACACAGGCACTGCCACATCAGGCAGAAAGCATGGAAAAAAAGGGATGTTGTGCAGGACTGAGCAGTGGTGCTTGGCACAGCACTGTGCTGCCGAGGACCTCATGCACCTGCCAAAGAGCTGCTGTCATATTCCCCTGCCAAGACTGTCAGTGTCTGCTGTCCTGGGAGGTAAAACATGCCTGGCTAAAAGCAGAATGAGAAACCCTTGCTAGTAAATTGTAGGCTTTAAAGTCTTTCCATGCTCTGTGTCATTAGGATATTTCAACCTCAACACACAATGGAAAACCAATATATTACAATAGTTCTTTAGCAAATCACACTAAGAATGCTGTTCTATCTGCAGGAAAGATTTTCACCAGTTTTTGCAGCTTCTTAGAAGCACTGACTAATTACAACTTCAACATGTACTGGCCTAGGTCCAAAAAAACTGAAATCCCACAGGATGTGCAGGCTGTCGTTTTTCAGAAGCCTGAGTAAGAGAAGCAAAGATGTCTGTATCTTCTTCTTCAAACTGGCTTCAAAATTTAAAGCTTAAGGGAAAACCACATGATTAGACTCTCTTTTAGTGTCCAGTGGTCTAGCACACACATAAGACCTGATGTAGAAAAGATTAAAAATATGTGATAACTGAGACTAAGAGGAGAATTTCAGTAAAGAACTTTCAGTACCTTCTAAATTTCTCTTCATTTATTTTATATGAACACAGAAAGGAGATTATATTCTCATTAAAATGTTTGATTGATCAAATTGCCCCCTTGGCAAACGAGGAGTCCCATCTAGCATTTTTCACTGCAACATTTCTAAAAATTATAAGAATAAGATTTCTTTATTCAACTAAGCTCTCTTGTTCTAAAAAACCTTATGTGTCTAGGAGAGACACTTTTTATAAGTTTATTAAGAAACCAATTGTCTGATACTCAAAATAAATCAACTTCTGTGGATTTAACCATGACAACAAAAGGTGCACTTATGTCAAACAGATTTCAAACATGCATGCCTGATTTGTTCTGTGTATTTAGTTTAATGCCAGTGGTTTGGAGCCTCAACACAATAACTTGGCGCTGATACACATTCCGTTGCTATAACAATTGTTTTCCATTATAATAGATCTTGCCTGTTCCCCTGAAGACTGTGTTTTCAATTCATGCTTTTACTGTGCCCAAGCTCTCCCACTGCAACAATCAAAGGTTAACTGGGTCTGCAGTTCTTGATGTTCTTGATCCCTGACAGGATGCCTTCCTTGGGCAATCACAAGGTACCAGGCGCAGTGCAGGAGCGGCTGAGAAGCAGCAGCAGCCTGTGGTTTGGTATGCAGGTCATGTGGGGTGAGGTATGAGGGCTGTTCTGCTGCAAAGTTTAAGCCCTTGTGTTCTCATGGGAAAACTGCTCAGCCCTTAAGCCATTGAAAAACCTGCTTCCACGTATCAGCAGTGAGCAGTCGGAGGTTAGGAGCTAAAAATGCCAAGGACCTGATCTACATTTAGCTTGCTCCATCCTCACTACAGTACTTGGGGGAAGGATGGGATGTCACAGCTGAGACATTGAACATGGATTTAATTTTCTGTGACACCCAGATGGAGGAGCACCCCACTGAAATCAAGTCAGGAGAGGAGAGAAAGACCCTACGATCAGGCATAGAGATATTCTTTTTAGTTTGGGAGACCTGCCCATGGGGAGTGATAAAGAACTGGAGTCCAAAACCAGTGCAGATGTGATCAGAGGAGAAGAGAGTTCTGTAGGAGGGGTGTAAAGGAACAGAAACTCTGTGAGTTTGACAAAGAAAAATACCTTAAGTGGGATGGCAGGGCAGAGCTGGTTCAGGGACTAAGGAGTCACAAGACCAGAAGCCATCAGAGTTAGAGGGGCCTGGAGAATAAGGACCCTGGTGACTGGAAGATACTCCCTTGAAATTAAACCTGAGAAATGAACTTAAGACACCTGTATTTTGGTGGCCAGCTGCTGCTGGAAATGAAGTGGGGCAAAGACAGTGCCAAATCTCCCATGATGGTGAGCTACTGCAGGACCTCCAGTGCTTGGCTTCTGCCCTTGCACACTTCTGGTAGGTTCCTTTCTTCACCTTGTTTGGGTGTAGGCAGAGTTACTGGGAGTACTCCTGCCCCATTTATGTATCTGGTACCAGAGGTGTGAGCATCAGCCAGGACTGAACCCTGTATGCATGCAGAGGGGTCAAACTGCTTCCCTGCTGGAGAACCACAGGACACCATGGAGTGTCATACCAACAACTGAAACTGAAACAAGCTCATATCTGCTATTTTAAAAGTTCAGGGATCTGCACACTGTGAAAGGCCTCCTCCAGAATCTGCCTAGAAACAGAGTTGTGTGAAGGCTGCACCAGCCAAAAATGAGGAGTTGCCAGAATCAAACTCATGTCTATATTCCTCAGGGTACTAATGAACTGGGATTTGGGGACAGACTATGGATTTGGAGGGAAGAAAACTTCACAGAATCACCAAATATGCTGAGCTGGAAGGGACCCACAGGGATCTAGTCCAACCCTGAGCCTCGCACAGGACCATCCCCAAGAGTCACCCCATGTGCCTGAGAATATCACCCAAATGCTTCTTGAGCTCTGTCAGGCTTGGTGCTGTGACCACTGCCCTGGGGAGCCTGTTCCAGTGCCCAACCACCCACTGGGTGAAGAACCTTTTTCTAATATCTGAGCAAAACCTCCACTGACACAACTTCAGGCCATGCCCTTTCTGTTGTGTTACTGTTGTCCAAGTGTCTAATTTTGCTCCACTTAGAAATGGCTTCATTTGTGGCAAGAAGTTGGGAAGAGATGAATGAGTGAAGGAGGGAGGACAGGCATGGGAAGGATGGTCTCAAGTTTAAATTCTTCAAGTCCCAAGATAAATGAAATCTGTGCTCCACAGGTGTCAATGTCTAACTTGGGAATCAGATTCTGTCAATGAGATTTTGAAACCAAGGTGGTCCTAGAGACTAACACTTCTAGGTCAGTTTTACTTAAATTTGGACAATACTCACTACAATAATGATCAGAATAATCACTGCAGAAAGTAATCTTCAGAATATTGCTATAAGGACAAAGGTCCAAAGAAATAAAAAAATGACCCCTTTTTGCAGAGTGAACAACTCAATGTTTGGTGTATGAAGAATATCTGACATCTGTGAACTCTAATGACAATTTTGAACTTATGTCTGGAGCACTTTGTGCCAGATGTTGTCTATAGAAGACAAAGCTCACACTAATGATATTTGCTGCTAGTTCTGTGCATGAAAAAAAGGAAGAAACAAAACCAAGCCAGAAGCTTCACTGTTCTCCAAACAAGGAATGTAGAATCATATATTTGATTACTTCATACATATTTAAGCTGGAATTTGTCCCTGCAATATCATGTTTATAGGAACAAAATTAAAATAATGATAGCAAAATGTCAAAAAAGTGGGCACATGATCAGTTAAGAATAACATATAAAGGCAAATATGAGGTGCTAGGTGTCATAGATAATGGAGTATGGTGCCTCTATCTGAAAACTTTGTATTTTAGGATTGAAAAGATTTTCTCTCAAAAGGCAAAAAAAACCCAACCTAAACCTAATATTTTTCTGATTTTGTATTTCATCACAAAATGGCATTTTTAGATCATCCAATTGAGCTGATAGGAAATATATGAAAAAGTAGTTCAAGAAGAATATAAGAATATATGGAAAGGCAAAGCCTTCCAAGAATATTCAGCGGTAATATTGCTTATTGCTTTGCAGTAGATCTAAAAGCAGCAACTCAGCTCTCCTCCTCAGCACACACAGCACTAAAGCAATTACATCACCAAATGAGCTTTTGAATCAAAAGTGAAAGGCTTTACTGAAGACAACAAGGAAAGTGGAAACTTCACTGGTAACTTTTGCATCCTTTTCTGTTTCTACTTCTTTTTTTTTTTTTTTTTTTCCAACAAAGATTCTGAAAATAATTAACATACTACAGTAATATTTTGAATCACCCATCTGGATGGATTTTGTTGTGTGGGTTTTCTCAGAACCAGTCATTTAACTCTGCCACAGCAGTGCTGAGCATGTGTTTTGCTGACAAGAAATTTCCATTACTGTTTTTAGAGAACAGCCGTGAATGACCCTAAAGTCTCATTTCTGTGTGGCAATACTGTTTGTATGCCTCCTATTAAACACAGAGAAATAGAGTTCTTGTTCTTTCATGTGGATTAATTCCCATTTATTAACCTTGCATATTATCTGATCTTCACCCAGTCATTCAGCACTGTGATTTTCCTGCATCACTGGAGGAATTCAGCTTTAGAATGAACTGTCCCAAGTAATTTCATAAACTCTGCAAAATTGTTTCCCACCTGTTTATCTTTTTTTTTTTTTTGTTATCATTTGTGAATATCCTGAGCATGACAAGTCCTAGTACATATCACTTGAGACTCTCAATAATCTAAAATGCTCATTTATTAGCATATGTGGTTACAACAGGACAGAGACAAAAATTATTTTGGTTAATTGAAGGAAAACTTCTTCAGCAGTTTTTGCTGAAAGCCCTTGTAAACTCTTTTTCTTAAGCCCAAATATACTGGATTGACAGATTCACCAGTAAACTGCCATCTTCTGAGAATACTTACAGCATCACAAGACATTTCTGTGACTCATCTCAGATCTATATCTTCATCCATATTTATTAAATAAATTTCTCATTACAGTTCCTTGCCAATCCTGCTGGTTCTAAAACCAAAAGTAACTGGTTGGTCTTTCCTGAGATGACCTGAGGCACCCTTTGAGACACTAATAGTACCATATTAAACACTTTTTTTATTTTCCTGATTCTGAGTCTGGGTCAAGCAACAGGTAGGATATTTAATGAATAGTTTGCCAAGTCTATTATTCTGTGAAGATCACAGATCTGAATTTCTTTAAAAAAATAGCAGCTCTCAGAGGTTTGCATTCAGTTTATGGATTTCTGAAATGTCTGCTCTTGACAATTCTGGCTGACACCATTTCCCATGACCCTCATCTCTGCTCTTCTGCAACAGTGCTACCTTCCCCACCTTCCTTTGCCGTGAGTGAGGATCAAAGTTTTTAATCTTCATTATCTATTCATCCTACTGACTCGGGCAAGCTCCATCTTTCTGATGCATTTGAAGGAATCTTAATTATTGGCAGTTATGTCTTTGCTGAGTTACTCCTATTCTTTTTTTTCCCCTGGCTGCCTTGCTGTTCATTAGTACTAAACTTGTTACAATCCATTATCTTCTCAAGTGGATATCACTGCCACTTTCAACGATGTGCAGTATTTTTACTTTTAATACTTTCCTTTACTCTTTTGTTCAGCTATGCCAGCTTTAAGATATGGAAATGATTATCCTAGGCTCTAAGTTTCTAGTATAATGTTTTAATTGCATTTTACCTCATTGTTTGCTCATTTTAAATGTCTCTTTAACAAGCTTCCTCATTTTAGGGTAGCTTTTTTCATTACAACATTTCATTCTACTGTAAGGAATACCTCTATTTTCCCCCTCAGTACAGCTGTTAAATCCATGTATCTTCTGGTCAGTAACATAGGGTGGATCTTCTATATGTATATTCTGAGCCTCTAGTTCTGGGACCTGCTCAGAGCTAATAGTTATCAGTCCTCCTGTGGGTTGACTGTATGCCCTAAAAGTGGAAATTAATGGGGGGATTGCATCTTGAAATTAAATTTACCCAGGATATATGAGATATCTGATGTCTCTCAGTGCTGTTCTCTGTTTTCTGCCCTGATTTGGCTCCTTCCAAAATGATTTTCAGAGCAACTCTGTGACCTCTCTCCCACTGAGGAGCCTGCAGGAGGAAGACAAACTGTCTTTAGATACATTCATCTTCTGAGTTCTCTACAAATCATCTCTACAAAGGGAGAAAAACTAGAGTGGAAAACAGACAATACAAGCATGCAGACCCTTTACCTCTTTCCTGCCTGCCAGAAAACACCTTCTCTCTTCACACGCTTCCAAGTGCACATTACTCCTTCTGCACTTACCTGATACTCAAGAACAGCAACCAAACTCTCTCAGGGGAAAGCTACCGAGTTCCCACAGTTTAAACCAACTCAGGGCTGGAGAGGTTTATTAGTTTAAAAACATACAATTAATTGGCAACTCAGGATAATCCTTGTCACTCCCTACAGCCTGCTGAACCCAGTGCTAGTGAGAAAGCACTCCACAGGTTTGCATAAGCATCTGTGAGGTGCAAGTCCTCACTTGCTGCAATTCTCTAACCAGTTGAATGCAACTCACGGCATCCGATGGGGTGGCTGCTCCATCCTGCTGAGCAAAGGTTGGTGGGACATCAGGGCAGCTTCTGGTGGGTTTTGACTACTGCTGTTTCCACTCAAATATCCCTGCTGTTATTAAAATGTTCATGCTTCTTTTATACTTCTTTTCAGTCTCTTTCTTCATTTCTAAAGCTTCTTTGCAATTTCCTGGTTACTCTTTGATCTGGCTCATGGCCACCTACCTCTCTGACTTGATCAGTTTTTGGTCAATGCCTCTGTGCTGGTTTAAAGGTAAACCGTCAGGAGAAATGAACCCAACTCAAAAGAGATTATAAGTCAGAATTACAATTTAATAAAAATAATACAATAAATACAATTATACAAACGAACAATTGGTTTTAATCCACAAAACCCAGATATAAAACCTGGCACTATGAGACACGAACAGAATGGTGTTTGTTGGCCCCATGCTGAGCCCCACGTGGTCGACCTGAGTCCAAAAGTAAAAGGAGAGGGAAAAACCTGTTGGCGCGAGTGATGGTCACAGTCTGGCTGAGTGGTGACCACAGTCTGGTTGAGGTTTTTGTCCTCCTCTGGATCCCTCAAGTGGTCCCAGAATCCCAAGATTATATACACTCAGGTTTGGGCAGGAATGCCCAGCACCTCCCGCAGGGCGGGGAGTTCCACAGTGCGTGACTGTGAGTCCTGGGTGTGAGGACAGGAACATTCTCCTCTCTCACAGGCCTCCTAACACCCAGCTTAGAGCCTGAGGGGTCAGGTGTGCTCTGGGCAGCTGCTGCAAATGGTCTATTGTTAACAGTTTCTAGGAAATGACACAGAGGGTGTAGAATACACAGTTTGGGTTACACCCACACAGTGATGAACTGGTCCCAGCTGTTCTAACTAGTGCAGCCTCCCAGCCAGTTTTACCTATTTGTTATACAAATACACTATTCATACTTGTGCTCTTATCTTAAAACTATGGTTAAGCAGGCCAATTGCCAAGAGTATGCCATTCAGGTACCCCATACAAAAGCAAATTGTGGATCTCTGGCTTAGTCCTGCCCTCCACAAAGAAAAAACAGACAGTGAGCCATTACTCCACTTATTTTCTTGAGGACAGGGATGAATCAGTCCAGGTGAGCACAGGACAGGTGCCTCCTTCCTTTTACATCTCTCTGGACTATCCTGATATCTGTTTCCAACAGTAAGGCTTTTGCTTTAATGTCTTACAGGAACCCAGTGCTCTTTCCCTCATGCTGAATAAGACTCTCCTGCAGATAGGTTGTATTTGGTGCATCAAAGAGAAAACCATTAACCAGCTACAAGTTAATTTTTAACTTAAACCCCTTGCTTAGTCAGGAACAGTCAGTGGAGAATGGAGATGCAGAAGAGCTGCCATCTTGTAGCTGTTCCCTGTAGGCTTCATCCTTCCCATGAAAGTGATACACAATCTGTCTTTAGTCACCTAATGCCACTGGGGATTTCTCCTCCACAAGAGATTTTGCTGGCAAGTTGTCAGCTGAATTCAGGCCACTTTCTTCGTGCAGATGGGTAGAAATCTCATCCTTCATTCTTATGGCTAGTTCAGCTTCGCATGATCTCCAAGCTCCTGTGTGACAAAAATATAATGTTTTAAGCAAAACCAAGACACTCAAGTGTCAGCTTGTCACACTCATTGTATTAGCAAATAAGGTACATTGTGGAAACAGGAAATGAACTTCGTTTTTTATCAAATTTTCTCTTCACCACTATAAAATAATCAGAGTGATGAAATGCAAGTGGGACATTTATCTTCTGTCGTTATAAGATGTTGTGCGAACTTCTCTCTCCTGTGGATTAGCATTGATCTTCTCTTGATGTTTCCATTCTAGCAATGAAGTAATACAACCTGACACATAATTTGATGAGATAATTTTTTATTAGACTGCACCCAGATCTAGTCAATACCTTAAGATACTCGGCAGTTAATTTTTTGCAATGAATGTCTGAAAGTGTCATCCCATGGCTATAGATTTTAATTTAATATCTTTATAAAGATAATCTAGTTTGCAAAGTAAAGCATGCTTTAGAAAAGGTTTTGGTGTTCAAGCTGCTGCAAAGTTAAGTTCCATTTGGATAAAGGCAAATGCCAGATGAAAAACTACTTTAAAACAATGACAATATTTGCTCTGTTTTTGAATTGCTGCTTTTTTTGAGGCAGAAGTGAGATGCATGCTTTCAGAGACAAGTTAAGTCACATTTATATCAAATCCAAGAAAATAGAGTAGGCAAGCCAACAAAATAACATTTTCTTTCTGACTTGTGCTTCTTCAGAAGATGTTTTCCATGGCTGTAATTCCACCATATTTTAAAAAGTTATCTTGTCAAGTTATGGCAAATCAAGGAAAAGATTAGCTCTGGGCCTATGCACAAGTGCAAATATCCTTCCATTACATAATTTCTTTCCTTCCATTTTCAGGGATTTCATTTATACCTCACCTTTCCTTTTATACTCGTCTGCTTGTAATTCTGTACAGTGAGCTTGTAAGCTCCTCAGGGAGACAAATAATTCTTAGTTCTGACTCTGGGCAGTGTCTCACTCAAAGGGGTCAAGATCTAGGAGTGGAGTCAAGATCTAGGACTGGAGTCACCAGTTACATGGTGCAAAACCACCACACCTTCAGGCACTCTCACCTGATTTTCTCAAGCACCCAGAGCTGAGTGGGACAAGTTTAGTTGAGATAATGCAGGCAGAGCTGACTTGCTTTGCTCTGTGTGGAGGGATCAACCTCTGAGATAGACAACAAAGCTCCCATTGCAGTCAGTTCCGTACTGGGGATGCTGTTGGGAATTCATATGAGCAAATGATGGTATCTGTTTATATTATGTGAATTCCTTCCTGGCTGCTGTTGACCTTTTACCTAAATTTAAAGTCACTACAGAGAAATTTTAAACCAGCTTAGTATATGTAGACATAGATCTATGCAGACACCTGTGACTGTACGTTCTCACTTTCAGCTGAGTAAATGTCACACTTTATGTCTTTCTTAATCTCTGCCTGCAAATGCAGAATTCAGTTGTTCTGCTCCACTATCCTGAATTGATGAGGGAAGACCCAACATAAGAAGGACACAGACCTGGTGGAGTGGGTACAGAGGAGGTCACAATGATGATCAGAGGGCTGGGACACGTCTCCTATGAAGACAGGCTGAGACAGTTGAAGAGACAAAGAAAACATTAAATACTTGAGCCTTTTCCTCATCCTTAGTGACGATGTTCCATCCCAAATCCAATAAAGGATGGGGATTTTCCTCGGCCCTCCTTTTCTGGAAATATATTTACTAAAACATTCTTTATTATCTTTTACAGCAGCAGTCTCGCAGAATCTGTGTGTTTTATAATACAAGCTAACACAAATGCATAAATAGGTAAATGTAAAAAGTAAATCAACAGTCAGACAGTCTTGAACATGAATACATATATCTGTAGATTTGAAGTGTGCTGGTCGAGATTTCCCCAAAAGATCAAAGCCAACATAAAAACAGCCTCAGTAATTACTTTTGCACTGAGACACAAATGGATATCTGAAAGCTTCTAAGCAAAATTAAGAAGCTTATAATTCACTCAGATGTAACCAAAGGACAGCTACATACCACACCAAGTCACTAATAACCTCACAAAAGCATGAGAAAATTTGAAAATAGAAAATCATTAGGGGAGCCTTCTGAGGAAAAAACACCATGTTACAGAAAAAAACCTCTAAATATATACTTTCATAGCAATCTGTGAAAATTAAGGGAGAAATCTAGCTCTAAGGGCAGATTAGTAACACAAAAAGTAGTTTTTTCCACTTTATTCTGAATTTGCTTCTCAATAACAGAATTCCATCCTCTTCTTCTAATACTACTCCTGCTTTCACTGATATTTCCATGACACATAAGACACTCTGAGCAGTTCTGTCCAGATTTATTGTTTGACTCTGAAGTCAAACTATTACTTTTAAAAGTCAATGTTAATAAAGAAATTAAATTAGTTACTATTAAGTGAATTCAAGAAGCATGAGGCTCAAGAGCAACCTTCCAGATCAATTGTTTTCTCTTTTGGGTATTCAACTGTATATGCATCATTGAATCACCAGTATCCACAGCACTACCAGAAGTCACAGGGTTTATTTTCAATTTTTTATTACTATAATTTTTCTCTAAATGCCTATGGTCTTAAGCAGTCTTAATAGCTGTCAAAAAAAAAAAATATCTAATGTTAGCATCTTTATTAAATAAAAAAAATTAGAGACTTCCTCACATCTTCAAATAAAGCAGCAGCCGCTATTTCAATAGCAAAGCTTCAGACTTCATTTTGGACCTTGAAAAAAAATTAAATTTATAGACTAATGTAACCCAAACAACACACCCACCTACTGGCAGCTTTCCTTCAGCTACAAGAAATTAGACCTTTTATGGGAAATATCCTAATTTTGAGGCAGACCAGCCACAGAAAACTAAAGCAATGTTTCTGATCCTGTTGAATATATTAAGATCAAGTTTGCAGCAAACTATCTTTCAATCAGAGATGGTCAGACAAAAGGCAACATTAAAGAATGAAACGAAAGGGAAAATTAGTATAATATTATTTAAGTCTGCACATAATCCTAAGCAATAAAATCTAAATGTTCCTTTCATTTCAAAGGGAATGTGAACAACTAATTCAACAATTCATTCAAAAATATACAAACACCCAAAGATTGTCAGAATCTTTTGATGAGCTAGATCTGATGTTATGTTGTGAACAACTGGTTTCAGATACTGAAAGAATCAACATCAAAGTTATTGGCCAAAAGTCAGGTTTTAATATCAATTTGTGTAAATGCAACTTCAAGAGAGCTTCATGAGAAGATTCACTCTCTTGCTTAATGCACAGGTGAGATGTACATAGGAAAATTGGATTAGAATCAATTTAGAATTATTTATACAAAGACTGGGAATGCAAAAGAGTGCAAAGAATATTGACAGGGTTTAGCAGCACTTAATTATTGAGTAATTTAGCATTGAAAAAATAGTGATTCAATGGGATTTACTACAATTATTACAGACTTAATTATAGACTTAGGATACTACCCTTCATACTGCAATCAATTCACACTAACGCACACAGGCAAAGAGATGTACACATCTATAACTATGTGTGTAAAGGTACCTGTCAAAAATTCCCCTCAGCTTCAGTGAAATACATCAAATCCCTTTGTGTTTCTCAAAAGGCATGGGTTGCTCCTCAAGGAGTGTGTATGTGTGGGGA
Organism: Myiotriccus ornatus; assembly: GCA_036023395.1. Taxonomy (NCBI): domain Eukaryota; kingdom Metazoa; phylum Chordata; class Aves; order Passeriformes; family Tyrannidae; genus Myiotriccus; species Myiotriccus ornatus. The sequence continues at coordinate 64,019,606 of JAYRBT010000139.1, read as the reverse complement.
GGGGGGGGGTCAGCCTAGGCCTTGTCATCGTGCAATGGTCTTTTGAGTAATACAAACTTGAGGGCTGCAAGCTTGGAGAGGAGTTTCATCCACAGGGAGGTGCTGGCACAGCCCACCGTGGTCCAGAATAGCTCAAAGGGCCTCACTTAGGACCATTGTTTATAGGGTCACAAGACGATTGGCTTTAGTCATCAGTAAGTTTCCATCCTGTCCATAACCCAACTTGGTAACTACTGGATTTTTTTTTCCCCAAAAAAGTCCAGTAACAATGGCACCATTCCACTAGGGCTACATATCAGATTAGGGATTTACCAAGACTAATCAGAATAACTGCTTATCCTTTGTTCTCCATCTTGGTTGGGCAGATGATGCTCCTGTTATGGTCAGTGTTGTCACCACCCTTATCATGCAAGAGCTCCTGGTATGGTCAGGGATACTCCCCAGACCTAATGAAAATGGTCCTAAAGAGCCTCTGGATGCAATTTCTAGGAAAACTGTCTGAGAAAAAAGAAAAGAAGAGCAAGGAGAAGCAACCAGCAAGTAAATAACCCTAATGCAGGGCTGATTAAGAAGAAATTGCTTATTAAAACTGTGTAATCTAAAATGAATTACTGTAATTTTAAGTCTACTTACAGTACTTAAAAACATTTACAGCACTAGTTTATCTTATCTAGTCTATGTATTGCATAATATTTGTAATTACATGTTTCTGTTGAACTTCTTAGCCTTTACAGAAACTATTAAAACAAGCAAATTGAAATAAAATGTTGACACTGGACCTTTCTATGCTTGTTATGCCACAGCATGTACCAAAGTGGTCGTTCTGGAGACAAAAGGGTAAGGACAAAACTCATTCAGGAACCAAAGGAAGTCATGGGTAATTTCAATGATAAATTAACATGTAAAATCAGTGTAAACTAATCACATATAGTCATGGGATGATGCCCACAAAAAGAAATTTCTGTAAAGTCCAAAAGGTTAAGTAGAAGTCTCACCATAGGAAGAAAAGAGAGACCAAAAACTTGCTGCATCAGGACATCTCTTTAAGAAATACAGTGTACTGCTCTGAAAAAAACTGGCGTTTGAATAATCCTGTGTATGACCATTAATCTCATTTTCACATGCATGAAATAAAAATAAGTGTGTTCTTGAACTTGAAAATGTCCGGGAAGAGAACACTCCATCCATAAAAACAATATGGCTTTTCTCTTTTTGGCTTTTAAAGTTCGCATTATAGTTGCTCTGTTTAAAAGTTTCAACTTCAAACACATGTATAGGTAGGTGCCTACTGTGAGCAGGAGCCCACACACGAGCTATTTAGGAACATATTCTTTGTTTCCCTTCTGATTGAATATAACCGGTGTCCAGATTAAAGTCACATTTTTTGTCGTCTGTGTCCTGCAGTTTTCTTCTCTGGTGAGACACAGCACTCAAGTGGCTACCTACATGGTTGTGGCCAAAGTGAGATGTGCAAACCTTCACAAACCTTCCTGCTCAGAGCAAAGTAGGACTAAAAGAGCATAACCCGTACCCTATTTAGACACTCTTTGCTGGCCTCAGGAACAAAGCTACAAGTGCTAGATTTGAAGCTGACACTGGCACCTGCTTAGTGGTTTCAGCAGTGTCTCAGCAGGGAGACTGCACCTGTAAATTATTACACAGATGCTCACAGCAAGGTTTAAGAGCAGCCTACAGTCACTGTCTGGGGATGCTTTCGAGCCCCCTTAATTATCAGGATTTGTAATAAACAGAATTAGCCCCCCATTAGTCACCCAGCTCCTGGCATTTGGAAAGTTGTGGCTTTTCTTACCCTCCTGCTGTGTCCCAGTCACTAGCCAAAACCAGTGCCCTTGGTGGCTATGGCCAATCCGTTTATCCAGAGCTGTCTACCAGAGTAGTGTTTTACAATACGCTGTGTAAGCACATTCCAGGAATTCACCACATTAATCACACTGCATTTCGTTCCAAGGGCAGCGCACTACAGAGGTGGTTATGGAATCAATTTTGACAAAGGGGAGAAAGTTCAGGCTTGAAAACTCTGAGATTTTAGCATTCCCCAAGATATTACGTTAGGCAGCTTTTTCCTTATGCTCCAAATCTAACAGAGAAACGTGGATGTTTTGTGAAACAAATCTCAAAGTAAACTTCATTTGATTAATATATTACATTCATGAACACCAGATAAGATGAATTTGAAGCTTGCAGCCTTTGTCTTAATCTATTTTGCCAGGGCTCAGACTCTTCTGTTCTTTCGGCAGACAGAATGAACATACAAAATAATAATGACCATTGACACCTTGTCTGGGTGGGGAATGGGTTCAAATTCGGCAGCTGTCCACAGCTATTATGGACAGTTCTGTAACGTACCTAAGACTCACTGTATTATCAGTTCCACCCAGTTCTGTTGGTGTTGCAAATTGTGACGACTTACAGCATCTAAAACAAAAATGAAATTTCTAAAGCAGCACAATTAATAACATTCACAAAGAGGATTTCATAAGGCTTTAAAGAAACCCCAAATTTAATTTTTTTTTTTTAAACCTGAATTCTGCAAAGGACATTCTGTGATACAGAATTTATTAATTCACTTAAAATGCCTGAACTCTGCCAACTATGAATTAATAATGATAGCTAGTCTTTTATGTCAAATCAATCTCACCACTTGCCCTCCCAGGGGAAAGTTCATGATATTTTGTTATGTGTTTCAAATTATTTCAGTGGACTTTCAGCAAGCCAGTTGTGCAGTGGGTGTTTTGAACCCTGCATTGCCTTTCTCAGTGAGGTGATAATGGAGTCTTTGGCATCCATTTGTCTGTGCCTGGATATGGGGATCTCTGGGCTGTTACTGTGTCTGTAGTGGGAACAGTTCTGGTAGTTTCAATGTATGCAGAATGAAGTAATTAAGAGTAAAATAATAAGGGGGAAAAGCATATGACTTTGGGTAAAGAAGAAATAAACTGTATATTTATAGACTGCATAACAGAGCAAGGAGACAACTGAGGAAGAATGAGGATAGTCCATCATCCAGGGCTGCATTTCAGAGGCTGACCTATCCAAAGAGAGAGAGAAAGAGGACTTGGTTTCATTAGCACAAACATGCTCTGCACAGAGGAGATACTCCTGGGTCTTCCCCTTGAAGGGCAAAGGGTCAAACCCACAAAACAAGTAGGGGACAGTAAATCTCACATCTTAACCCTAATCCTCCTTTCCCTTCACCCAAAACGACTGCTGGACTCTGTTTAAAGGTAGAACTTGTGGTCAGAGCACTCACTTTTAATTTTTTTTTGCCTTGTAACAATTAGTGTCCTTGTAACATGAAGTGTGGGCATAGTTGTGGAAACAGAGCCTAGGAAAGTCCCAAAAGTCTTGCACATTCGCAATTTTCTGCCCCAAAGAATATGAGTTTCAGCAAAAGTGGGGACAGAGATTGCCCTTACCCATTAACTGCCCCCAGACTTGTTCCTTAACACATAATCTAGAGGTAAGGTTTGTGGTTTGTGACCATGAGACAGTAGCGAGCTGAGCTCAGCCCAGTACCCCAGCCTCCCCCATCAACACAACATACCTGCTGACACCCCCTACAACCACATTTTCTTCACCACCATCCTAGAAACAACCTGGAATCCTCCCCAAACTGCTGCATCCCAGTGAGTGACCTGAGGCTTCCATTGCTGCCCTCGCACCCTACCAACATATCATCTTGTGACCCCACCAGTGCAGCTGCTGGTCCCTGAGAGAACAAGAGGAGCTGCCTTACAACACTGCAACCAAGCAAAACATTTTGGGCTTTTTTTATAGCATATTCTAAAAGATCTGGAAGGACATGCTTTTTGCTTATCTGTCTTCCAAATACCTATTGCCTGTTCCTCATTAGTGCACATTAACACAAGCTGGGGAGACAACCTGGCATTACAAAGGACACTGAGGGATTATGAGCTGCTGTGGTTTGTAAAATGTAAATTTACATTTGAGGGCAGGCAGGGGACATCAGATATCTCTGTTTCCCCTGCAGGGGTTTTTGGAAATTGCACAATATCAGATCATGCAGCGGAAAATGCTTTCAGGCTTGGAGCATGAGGTAAGAAGTCAACTGAGCAACTCAGAGCACAAAGGCGATAGACTTCTGAAAGACTGCATGGAGCCTGACTCACTAAGAGAAGGGGATTTTTTAAATCTTATTGGGTGTTTTATTGATGGCACTTTCATACTCACAGTTGAAGTCAGTGGCCTGGTAAGCGTTTGATTTATTGTGAGTCTCACTTGTGAGTAAGAGCTATTCACCACTCATCTTTGGCAGATTTAGCTGAGGTTTCAGCAAGGGGTGACTGCAATGTACCTTCATATATACCTGAAAAAGACTCAGGTGTTTTTACTTCCAGTTGTGTTTTCTGAGCAGATAGGCAGAAATCCTCAAAGAGCACTGACTGCAGAACAGGTTGTTTTGCTTGTCCTGAGCTGAGACACTGCTGGGTTTTCCCTGTACCCCATAGGTTGTGGGAGGGCTGAGCAAATGGAATCTTGAATGGGTTATGTGAAGAGCTTCCTGCCTCATTATAAGTAGATTGTTGCAAGAGGTCCTGCTTTTACCTTCCTACGTATATATACAGATGAAGGATGAGTCCACCCAGCAAAATGAACATACGATTCCAGCCCATCTGACTACTTTTATTGCCTGTTTTTAGACACATAACAATGATATTTGAGTCTTAATGCAAAACTGTTTTACTGTGATATAGGTTAGCATGTTTTTCTTTGCATTTGATAGGGGCTGAACACACACCAGTGCTCAGTCACAGAGAGAGCCCTGTGTGTGGCAGTAAAAGCTGCAGAGGAAGAGTGGAACAGCACACCTGAAAGGTGGTCAGAGCACAGATATCCCCAGTCTCAGGGGGGTTGGTTCTTCATGTTCAAACAATAAGGAATCCCATCATATCTTCACCACCACGCAGTGTGGTAAAGAGACCAGCTGTTCCCCAGGGCAGACATTCAATGGCATTGTTCACCAGGTTAGAATAGAGACTCTCCTGAAGGGTGGTGGGTACCACCCCCTCGAGCCTTGGCTGCACTGACAGCTAAACCACACGAGCTGACACGAACACCCACTTCACACCCAATTCTTATTGCATTTATTTCTTTTCCATGTAGTGAGAGGAAAAGCAATATAATTTGACTGCTGGTCTGAGATCAAGTAGGATAAATCACTGGCTGATGCCCATGGCGACAAATGGGCACCTTCTCCCATGAGGAGGAAATTGTCTGCAGAGTGACAGGTACATCTGAGCTTGCTTTGGACCAAGGAACCTCTGAAAGTCCTTTCCCTCTGCTTTGTTATGAGGTTATGCTGCTTTGAGGAAACATTTCTGAGGAATTCTATGAATAGTGATAAAGTACAAGTTGTACTTTACAATGCTGAATAATTCACACATAAGTATGTGGACAGAAAGCTCCAAATTATCTCACTCTCAGATCAAGGATACATATCCTTATTATTATAGAGTAATTGATATAGTTTCACTTACCTCCTGGACTCCATGGATGAATATGGCCTGACCAGATGGATGCATAGTTCACATGTTAACCAAGAGCATTGCTACTGATTTCAAAGTATTTCAAGAGAAGACATCCTTGTAATGGGAATACATACATAATATACAGTTATACATCTATATCATACTGTTATTTTGTACAGAAACTTGGATTTACATAACAGCATTTAATAAATACCAGCTGTTGGCATTACCTGTATTGTCAAATACTTTGGAAGAATTGAAAGCCTTACTTTAGTTTCACATCTGTTACAATGCACAGAGGTAGCGTGGAGTCACTGCTCTCATGATGGAATTCATCTAGTCCCCTCAAGGTAAAAGAAATGTCACAGGTAGCAGCCAGGTCCTTCTCCTCTAAAATACTTCCACTGTATGTCAGTGCCAGGAACCAGTGCTGACCTATGCTGAGGCATTTTGACTTCTGTTTGATATTGCAATGATATTTTCAGCACACTTGTTAAAAATCATGGGCCCAGCTCAGTTCCTGAATCTGTTCCAAGCAGGAGAGCACATCTTTCCTCTGCCAGAATGTCCTGTGATCTCTGCTATCATTTACTAGTTTCACATATCTGATTTCAAGGTTTTTGGCTCATTAGAAATTTTTCAGAATTTCAAGTGTAAACCTTTCTGACAGCTGACATGGTCTAGATATGGCAGGGAGTAAAACTTCCAGATCCAGACTGAGGGATTAACCTGAAAATATCCAAACTGACAGATGTGTGTTATGAGTCTCTCTCCCTAATGCTGTCTAGTGGATCAGCTCTACACTGGACCAAAGGAAAACCATGGCCCATGGAGGAAATAAGAAAATATAAAGGGAGAAAATATATCTCTACAAATCACTCCATTAATAAGGTGAATAGGTTGGGTTATATCATCTCCACAAATACATGGAATACTGCACAGGAACATAAGACTAGACATGAACTCATTCATTGTCATGCTCAGTTTCCCCAGGCACATGAGATAATCCTTTACACCTTCTACCTTCTGCTACTGATTTCCCTCTTTATGACTCTTCTACTGGCAAATCTGACTTCGCCTGTTTCTCTTACCATGATGTCCCTCCTATCACACAGTGGGAATTAATAACATGGAAGGGTGCTTGGAAAGAGGTAATTGAACTTCTGTTTGTGCTATTCTGGGGGCTTTCCCTGTAAGCAGGTGTACTCTATGTAGCAAAAACTACTCCTGCAAAGTCCATTGACAATAAAGCCATGGTAATTGGCATATCCATTTTCCAGATACATTTATCTTCCAGATGGCTGGAAGTTCCTGAAAAGAGTGATCTCTGTAGGTGCATTTATGATTATAGTCCATCCTTATGCAACATTATATCCTATTGTAATTTCTAATATCAACAGTGGTAATGTCTTGCTGTTTCACTGCCAATTCTCAATTTGCAAAGCACAGTGCCTGCAAATTACCCTTGATTTGTTTGCATCATTTACAACAAACAAACCTCCCAAAACACAAGTCAACATGTCCATCTTATTTATCACCCCAGTCTATTTTTAATTCAGCATTTTAGAACCACTTGATTTGCTTATTGCTGTCTTTGCATAGAGTAATGTTCTACTATCAAACTATTTATATCAGAAAATACTAAAGGGTAGATTTGAAAAAAAGCTGATTTTTTTTGAAAAAAAGTTGACTAATTATACACTTTGATAAGCAGCCATAAAAGGTTGCTTATAAAATAGAGTGGCCTGGAACTGCAGTTTCACATTTCCTGATATCACAGATGTCCTGTTATTATGCCTCAGTCAACAGATATGCCAACAGTAAGGCAGCTACCAGACTTTATAAACTTGCTCCTAACTGTATTACCAACCAGTCTATGATATGAATGATAGAAATTAT
>JAYRBT010000139.1:63984579-64006387 GCA_036023395.1 Myiotriccus ornatus | reverse complement strand
TGTAAACTAGAGGTTTTGTCATTCTCCAAGCAGGTGAGAGATGAATTTTTTCATTATATCAAGCAGACAACAGCCATTTCCATCATTTTTTGAAAGACAGGATGTCCATGCTTAACAGAAACCCAAAACAATGGCAGTGCTGTACTACAGAAACGGTTCAGAGTCGTAAATCCTAGTATTCCTCTTATAGTTTGATACCTGATGAATAAGACCCAGAAAAGGGCAGGATTTTAGACTCATGTCATATGCCTACTGTAGACATATGGTGAGTTGGCTTTTAATTTTTGGTAACAACCCCTAAGCTAAGTCTAATAATTCAATAGTGGAGTGATAGATTCTACTTCAGTGTCAAGTTCATTATCTCCAGACACAGTGCTGATGACAACGGTATCCTTGATAGGATTTAATCAGTCTGCTCCCATTAAATCCCTGGAACAGCATTACATACACATATGGCATATGTTTAATCTCCTATGACTAAGTGACTCCTAAAAAAGCAAAAATATATCCTAAATGAAGAAGAGTCGAAGGATCATTCTTCTTCTAGTAGGATGACAGGTCTCTCACATCTCTGATTTTTCTCATGACAGGAGCTGCTCCCTGAATTAATGGTTTTGGGTGTGCCAAACCAGGGTACAGATCTCCAAAGATAGAAAATCTGAACTGTTCAACTGTCAACACAGAGCTACTCAGCCAAGAACTGTAAGGTTATTAGGAGGTCTATTTTGCAGTCAGCATCCCCGCATGGTTGTGTATACCACAGCAGTGACTGATAGCATTTTCACATAAAGAGGATTGCTCTTAGGATCAACTGCTTAACCTCTCTGGAAGGCTGGCTAGTTTATTGTCTCCAGCTGCTCCAAAGGGTAATCTCTATCACGATTCCTATCTCCACCACAGCCAGACACTACTCTTTTGTGATGCACACCCAGTAATGCTCACACATCTGGGCTCAGACCTTCTGTGTTTGCTGCGCATACCAAATAGAAATTGCTGTTCCCGAGTAGGTAATCTATGAAAACAAGCAAGCTTTTCCCAGACAACTCAACAAAATTACTTACCTGAAAATCTGATCATAATCTGGAGCAAAGATTTCTCATCTCTACTTTCACCTGCCCAGTAAATAACTACCAGTGGTTGTAATAAGGAAATAGAAAAATGGCACCTCCCCAAATGCCTATATATAAAACAAAAGTGTATCATAGAATCATAGGATGGCCTGGGTTGGAAGGGACCTTAAAGATCAGTCTAGATCCAACCCCGTGCCATGGCCACCGTCCACCCAACCAGGTTGCTCAGTTCCCCATCCAACCTGGCTTTAAACACTTGCAGGAATGTGGCATCCACAACTTATCTGGGCAACCTGTGCGAGTGCCTAACCACCAGCACAGTACACAATAAAGAATTTCTTACTAACATCTAATCTAAACCTACTCTCTTTCAGTTTGAAACCATCCTGCTGGTCCTGTCACTACATGCTCTCCTAAACAGTCTTTGTCTTTTTTCTAGGCTCCCTTCAGGTACTAGAAGGTTAAAATGAGGTCACCCCGAAGCCTTCTCTTTTCTAGGCTAAAAACCCCCAATTCTCTCAGCCTTTGACTGTAGTAGAAATGTTTCATTCATCTAATCAACTTGGTAACCTCCTCTGGACTCACTCCAATAACTCAATGTCCTTCCTGTGTTGGGGACCCCAGAGCTGGATGCAGTACTCCAGGCGGGGTCTTGGGAGAGGAGCAAAATCCCCTCTCTCAAGGTGCTGCCCACACTGCTTTTGATGCAGCCCAGGACACAATTGGCTTTTTGAGCTGCAAGTGCACATTACCAGCTCATGTCCAGCCTCTCATTCACCAGCATTCCCAAGTCCTTGATACTGGGGGCTGCCCCAACCCAGGTGCAGCGCCTTGCGCTTGGTCTTGTCAAACTGCATGAGATTCCCAGATGTGAGGTGTGTATAAAGTGTGACATGCATTTGACTTGATTCTGCACGGAAGAGTGTCGGGTGATCAGAAGGGTACCAAAGACAGCAGAAGCAAACATGAATGTGACAAGGACAATGGAAATAAGCAAGGAGGGTGACATTTCTGACCATGTGCTCTGTGTTCCTCTCAGAGCAAACCAGGGCACACTGCAGGATGGAGCCCACTCTGACCTTATCATGACAAGCATTCAGGGCATGGCCACAATGCATATTCAGGAATAAGGATAGCACAGCAACGGGGACCTGCTCCTTTGCATAGATACAGCTGCAGAGTCTGTATCTAACAGGACATGTAAGGAATCTGAAAGTACAGATGTCTATATTAAATTATTTTTCCACTTTCTCCTGTTGCCTGAACATCTGGTTGCAGTGATTTGTGTCTCACAGAGTGGGCTATTATAAGTCACTTATAAACAGCTGGAGCAGATAAGGGTGTTTGGGTAGGCACAGCAGTCAGTGCTTGGAAGAGACAACTGCTTAGTGGTGGGGTTTGGCTTCTCTTAGATTTCTGTATGTTGTCTCTCTGGCTTATGGAATGGGAGAGTGAGTTCTTACTTAGCAGAAGGAGCCTGTTAAAACATACTGATACTGTCAGGATGCAATCTTCAGACTCTCCATCTACTCAGCGGTGAAATACTTGGTCCCCAAAGAAAAGGGGATAACAAAGAGCAAGGCACCAAATATTTCACAGGAAAACCTGAAAAGCAGAGTGAGATATTTGGCTTCCAGACATCATTCTGTATCTCATATGTTGTATACAGAAAAGGATCAATTAGTGTGAATGGACAGGTCAGGTTTTATTTCTTCTTCAATTCAGAAGGGACCTACAGCATATGAAAACTGAAGCTAGCAAGGACAAAAACAGTCAGTAGAGATGATCAGACAAATTGAAGCTAATATTTTGGAAGTGTCAATAGCTTAGCAGAAACCAGACTGGTCAGGAATGGAAAACAGGAGAGAGACAAGGGGTCACTTTGCATATTGTCCCATCCAGAGGCACGAGGGTGAGATAGCTTCCACAAGGAGATGAACAGAATGAACATGGCTGTGCTGCGACTGCCAAAGTGCAGAGGACATGAGGAATGAATTCTGCATAGCACTCAGGCATTACCAGGTATTCAGAGAAACTACAGAAATTACCTTGACAGAGCAATATGGTTGTAAACAGAGAAATATCCCATGGTATTTCTGCTGCTTGATGCAACCTTTAAGCACTCCAAGATCGCATCCTGGATGCACAGACTGCAGGTGACTCACAGAGAACCTGGAGGGATGCTGAATATGTTAGGACTGTATCCAGGGACCGTCTCTGAAAGAAGCAGCGTGTAAGGCCATGGAAGTGAACTGCTGCGGGGCGGGTGGTGGTGGTAAAGTAAGTTAAACTGAGGGGTTTTGTGGAAGAGAGATTTTGTGCAAGACTAATCTCTCTTTAGAGGCAAGTGAACTTTGTGGGTAACCTGCAACTCATTGCTTAAGGGGGCAGACAGGGAGGATAATTAGGAAGATATGCAATTAATAAAAGAGGAGAGGATAAATAAGCACTAAGCATAAAATCAAGATGCCATGAACAAAATTAATCAAGGCACGCAGGGATAAGAGGAGATAAATGTGCTAATTTCCCACGCAGCAATACTGGTGACCTGTGTAATATTAGAAATTGGAATGCATTTCTGAGCATAAATTCATTCTTGTGGGAAAGAATGAAGCTTGGTAAGAAGATTTGCATGACTGGAGTGCTTTTTCTTCTCCTATTACCTGTCTAGGAAGGGATGAGTGGACAAAGAGGGAAGTAAAGAGTTATTCAATGTCAAAAATTATATTGTCTGCTTGAATCACTTCCAGCTTGGATTCAGACATTTAATGACTCTTTACAAACCAATATCCTAACAGGTAGGACGTAGCGCCATACACCAAAGACTTGAGGACAAACTGATGGGCTTTATATTTACCTATAAAGTGCAAGTTAAAAGGTTTGTTACTGAAGGAAATTGCAGTCTGAGTGTTATATGCTGATAATCTCATTCTGCCAAATATCTTCAGATATTTAATTCTATAGGAGACAATATTTAATCCTAAAATGTTGTCCCTGTCACAAGGGAATTCTATATATTAAGGAATTCTTGACAGCTGGAGAGGAATTATCACACAATTCAAAAGCCCTGGGAGTTCACAGAATCACAGAATATGCTGTTGGAAGTGATCCTCAAGGATTATCAAGTCCAAGTCTTATCCCTGCACAGGATGATCCCCAAGAGTCACACCATATGAGAGTATCATCCCAATAATTCTTGAACTCTATGAGGTTTGGTGCTGTGACCACTTCCCTGAGAAACTTGTTCCAGCACCCACGCACCCTCTGGGTGAAGAATCTTTTTCTATATCCAACCTAAACCTCCCCTGACACAACTTCAGACCATTCCCTCAGGTTCTGTCACTGGTCACCACAGGGAAGAGGTCAATGCCTGACCCTCTTCTTCTCCTCACAAGGAAGTTGTAACTGCAATGAGGTCTCCCCTCAGTCTCCTCCAGGCGGAACAGACCAAGTGACTTCAGTTGCTCCTCATACACCTTCACCTCAAGGCCCTTCACCATCTTTGTTGCCCTCCTTTGGGCAGTCTGTAATGGTTTAATATCTTTCTTATATTGTGGCACCCAAAACAGTCACAATATTCATGGTAAGGCGACCCTAGTGCAGAGCAGAGCAGGACAATCCCCTCCCTCACCCGGCTGGTGATGCTTTGCCTGATGCCCCCCAGGACACGGTTTGCCCTCCTGGTTGCCAGGGCACTGCTGACTCACATTCAACTTTCCACTGTCCAGGACCCCTGGTGCCTTTCCACAGCGCTGCTTTCCAGCATCTCATTCTCCATTCTGTCCATACATTCAGGGTTGCCCCATCCCAGGTGTAGAATCCAGCACTTGCCCTTGTAGAACTTCCTATGGTTGGTGATTGCCCAGTCCTCTCATTTGTTAAGGTCTGTGCAGGGCCTCCTTGCCTTTGAGGGAGTCAACAGCGACTCCCAGTTTTGTGTTGTCTGCAAACTTGCTTTAATACGGCTCCAGTTCTGTGTCCAAGTCATTTATGAAGATGTTGAAGAGCAAAGGGTCCAAGCTGGAGCCCTGTGGAACCCCACTAGTGACAGGTCACCAGTCTGATGTCACCCCATTCACTGTCACCCTCTGTGCTCAACCTGTGAGCCAATTGCTCACCGAGCCCAGGATGTGTTTATCCAGCTGTGGGCTGGACATTTTGTCCAGAGGGATCCTGTGAGAGACAGTATTGAAAGCTTTACTGAAATCCAAAAATATGACATCATCTGGCTTCTCCTGATCAAGTGGAAGGTGGCTTACCTTGTCATGAAAGGAATTCAGGTTTAATAAGCAGGATTTTCCCCACATGAAGTTGTGAACATTGCACTCTGGAGTTTGTCCGTGGCATGGAGACAGTGCAATCATGTTTCCTCCACAATCCATCAAGCGGATACGACTTCTCAGTGTGGTTGGGCTGCAATAAGGCAGCTGCATGCTGTTCTGGGTGTGTAGGTGGGAGGACAGTGCTTTCATAGACTTTCAGCTCCCAGCTCCTCTTTCCAGGGAGATGCCACTGAGTCACAATACTTTACTTGTCACAGATTTTACAACTCAGTGAAGCTGTGATCTGCTGTCTCTCACTAAGGTCAGGCCTTGCTGATCCTCAGACTGAGGGTATATGTTATTTGTTGCAGCAGGGTTCCTAGAACCTCACTGAATTTCTCAGGTGGGAGTGTGGGAGCACACTGGAATTTCTGTGCACTGAGGAAGATTATCTCAGCTCTGGTAAGCACAGAGAAGCAGACTGTCTTCTGATCCAGAGCCCAGCTTTGCTGAAAGAAACTTGTGATGAGCTCTCACCTTAGTCTAAAAGCAAGAAAGCATGTAGGTTACTGAACCATGCAAAATAAGGGAGTCAAGACAAAGGGAGGTGAGACTGAAGAGTTGATACTCATTAGAAATAGCTCATAGCAAAGGAGAGAAATCATCCAGTATTAAAAAAAAAAAAAGGTACTTACATAAGCCATGAAGTTGCTACTAGAAGAGAAAAAAAATAAAAGAGAAGGAAAAATAGCAACACAGAAGGACCAAGCATGCTCCCTTTTCAAAGATCAGGATGTTGGTGACTGGTTGGTCAGCACAGACTCACTGGGTGCCCAGTAGTGGGGTGTGAGCACATTAAGGTGAGGCTGATAATGGCTAATTCCAGCTCATTACATGTATAGAAATAAATGAGATGAGAAGACCAGCTGTGTGCCTGGTCTTGCTCTTGAGCCTCTGCAGCTGGTAAATGGTGCCAGAACAAAGGTAACTTCAGTCTTACACCCTCACTCACCAGTATTTCCTCCTTGCAAAGCAGTTGTGCCTGAGCCAGCTTGTTTTGCACCTTGCCAGAATATTTCACAGAGACTGCTGAAGAAGTCTTGCAGTTGTTGCTGTTCAGAACACAGCTGCTGCCTAAAAAAAGATAAAATTTAACATTAAAATGTGAACATGGGGAATATGCTCCAAATCACCACACAATCAGCCTGTTCAGAGTAAGGTCTGTGTGATGCTGCACGGCTCTGTGTAGATACAGCTTCAAGTGCTCATGAGTTGGTCGCATGTGCTCTGCATCTGTGAGCTCTCTGCTTTGTATGAGCAGTTTCACAGTGTCACAGGCAGGAGGACAGCTTTGATCACATCACTTGGAGGTAAAAAGCACAAACAAAAAAGCATGAATAGAAATAAAGGTAAAACAGTTAAAACCCTGTGGCTGAAAGTGAAGTCACCCCAGCTAAAAAGTCAGACCTAGGCAGTAAAATGAGACAGGGGTAATAACAGCAATATTAATGAATGAATCACAAACATTGCATAGATCATAAAAGAAAGTAAGAAGAAACAGATATTGAGGAATATAAATTAGGACATAAAACTGTAATAACTGGTAATGGCACAAGGAAAACTACAGGGTCAGAAAACTTCAGGATGAAGAGAATATTGTGTAAGTAAATTTGGAACAAAGGAATATGTAAAGAAGTGAGGGTTTTTTCAAATAGTAGGTTATGTCTATAGAATTATCTATAGTATGGCAGAGAAAACAAGCTTCTCTACATGTTTCTGTTTTGGTCTTTGTAGAACAGTCAACATGCTGTGATGGCAGCACATCTAGTGATGATGATGACAATGACAGTGTGTTTTCTATTCTGACAGTGAGTCAAAGAAATGTTAAAAAGCAGCTAATTAAGTTAGATGTGTTTATATCAGTAGGTCTGGATAGCTGCATCGGAGATCTTTGAAATGTTGTTTGCATAGCTCTCTGTATCCTTAACACTGATTTTCAATGAAACTTAAAACAATAAGCTAGTTTCAGAAAACTGAAAGGAAGACAATGTTGTGAGAAAATCTGAAAAACATAAAGTAGACAGTGTGGTGGGCCTACTGGACCTTTCAGCTCTAAAGAGTGGCCAAAGCAAGGAGGAGGTAATAAGATTATTTCTCATTTCCAACGATTCATTAACAATAGATTGTGCTAGTTAACTTGATGTATTCTCTCAATGAGGTCATAAATTTGGTTGAAAAAGTATTACTGTTGATTCAAACACAGAGCCTTCCACAACCTGAGATCACATCTTCAATTAAATATTGCAAAAGAAACAAAATGCACATTAACTGGGTGCTTTTAAACCTTGATTGAAAACTTATTGCATGGATCTCTAAGCAGAATTGGACAATGAGCATGATACTATTTAGCATTTTTCTTAACAACCTACGGAAAGGATGGACAGGTGAGATAAAACTGTGACTGTCATAAGCTGTGAAAATTACATGTTCCACAGAAAGTCTGGCACAAAACCCAAGGAAGTTGAACAGTGGCCATGTTCACCGTGGCTGAAGAGGACTAAGAGGTCGCAGGAGATTGAGACATGAAGATGAGTTCATGTCATGATTGTTCTATGGTATTTCCAAATATTACCTCTCACTGGAAAAGACCTGAAGTGTTAAGAACTATAGCTAAATTCTGCAATGAGTATTTCACTAATGGGACACCATGGATGTGAAAACAAGAAAGTTCTTCCAAGAAGGGTTTTGTTCAAGAGCAGACAGTACAGAGAAGGCACATGCAAAGGATGAAAAGATTGAAAATTATTCTTTATACTGATACAATCAAAGAGCTCTGCTGGCTTAGATTTATGCAGAGAAGATTAAGGGGATGACTTCATGTGGGTTTGTAAGTAGTGACATGAGAACAGAAATCTCATAATAGAGTGTCCTTCAGTACAGCAGACAGCAGACTGAGACATAATAAGATCTGTTGTCTTGAAACTAAGGTAAGAAGGTTCAGGTTAGTCAAAAAAAAAAAAAAAGCATTAAAGGCACTGGACCTGCCTTTTGCAGAGGTATGTTCTCGATCCTCAGAAATGTTTAAATTAGATCTGTTTTATATGGAACACCTCACTCCACTGAAGAGCTAAACACTGAATTCATGAAATGTGATCTTCCTAGGAATTTCTGACGCTAATTCAATGCTTTGGAATCAGATTTTTATTTTCATAGATGTCACAGAAGTGAAAGACAGATGCTGGCAGGTCGTTGGGTGTGTTCCTGAATTTGATGCTATAGCTTCAGGGAATCTGGTCTCATTTCAGAATATGTTTTCATGCACAGCTCATGATTTCAGTCAGGAAACACATGGCTGGAAGCACATGACAGTAGAGGAGTGTCCTCAGCAAGGGAATAAGTTGCCATAGGAAAGTACCAAGGCCTAGGTTCTTTACATACACTGTTGTAAAATTCACATTTTTCTAAATATCATCTTTTGCATCTTTTGCAAATGGGAAGGCAGTGACTGTGCCCCATGGGACACAGGGTTTCCCATATTAGTGTTTTGGCACTTATCTACAATATGGGACCGATGGGCTGAGAGGGCTGAGCCCACCTTGAGCCCACGTGTCTGGAGAGCTCCAACACTGCTGCTCATGGAGCTGAGCCATTGGGCAGCAAACGTGTACACTTGGGTGCTCAGCAGGCAAGTTGTGATGTAACTTTGGTCCAGTGGAGAGTGTACCACACGCGAGGCAGAGACAGCTACAGCTTTGGTCTCTGGTCCCTGGGTCCTTTTTTTTTATTTTCCCACTAAAAATCAATTCAGAAAGACTCCCTGTTTTTTTCTTTCTTTTTTTTTTTTTTTTCCTTTTTTTTTTTTTCTCCCATTCACTCACTTTCTCAAGGATTTGGTGAAACCGGGTCTGGATTAGGCTACATCAACCAATTAGGATGAAACCTGATCCAGTTACAATTAATCATGTAAAAGAGGGAAGAAGACAAGGGGACAGGCTGACACAACTGACCCATGAGGAAAAAAAGGTACCAAAAAACATTTTTAAAGAAAAAAATTTTTGAAGAATAAAATATATATTCAGTTAGTGCTAATTTTTTATACAAAGGCAGAATCCTTTCAAACTCTTATTGGAGAGTGAAAGCAAATGGAAAGTTAAAATTATGGAGATGTGTTTCCCTGATGCGTGAATAGCTCGTATTAGCATTAATATAAATTAACCATATGCCTCATAGTCTGAAAAGCCTCAATATTTGACTCCATGGGAGCTGCGAGGAACAAAGAAAACTGCACATGAGGCTGTTGGAATACCTAGTAGCTAGTAAGGGCTTCCTTTATTTTCTTAGGACCCCCAGGAAGCTAAATATGTACCTTTAAAGAGGAATCTAAACATATTGATTACATAGACTGGAGAAAAAACACTTTTTTTTCAAGAATGGAGATGGTATGTAAAACCTACTGAAAATGATAAATAAAAGATAAATTAAAAAGTGTTATTTTATCAGTGAGATACCTTTTTCAGCTATGTCAGTTACTGTACAAAAAAGTGATATTTTTTCTCTTCTAGTTCTTCATTGTGTAGATTTTTTTTATTGTTAGAAGATAATGGAGACCTACTCAAAAGCAAGACAGCCTTTGGAGAGAGATTTACATGTTACTCTATACAAATTATCTCATGCAACAGATTTCTAGATTGGTAAAACCCACTTACATGTTTCTGTCTTAAAATCTTGTGCTTATTCAAATTCTCATATTCTGCTTGTGGAATGAGATCAGCTGCTTCTCAATAGAAATCTGTAATTTCACTCTTTTTTGGAACAGCTGTATGGAAAAATGTAAGGGAAATGACATATTTTAATTTTGTTGAGTTATTTAACCAATAAATGTGCTTTGCTTGATTATGGCTGAATGAATAGATTTTAATTGTAATACTCCCCAAGATATTGATATCATCAGTGTGCTAAAGCAGTAAACCTCATAGACAGAACTACCAGCCATGTGCTTAATAGAATTTTACATAATTTTTTAGCTATGGTCCAAGCAGCTGATGTGAGGACATATCAGCCACACCTACATAGTTTGATGTGGACAGTTGTACTAATTTTGCCCAGTCTCTTGAGTGTTTTACAGAGGCTATATACTTATTAAAAGCCATTTAGATAAAGTTATGATTGACCACTCCCGACCAGTAAGACTCAGTAGAGTGGTACTGGTTCATGCCTTCTAGCTCAGGGCTTATGCCCCACTACATGGGATTCAACATCTGGTTCTGTACATGACACAAAAACTGTTAGAAATACCTCAGCAAAAGGTCATTACTGATTGATATAAAAATTCCTAATATCCTCATCAGTTGACATCCTCCCAGTAAATTGTACTGCAATTTATGGACAAAATTTTTAAACTGATACTCTTTGAGAGCTCATATTATCAGATGTAAATTTTTTTGTAGTTTCGATCCTCTACAAAGTGTCAGGAAGCATATTTCATCCAATAAATTCCAGGCCAAATTGATTTGCACTACAAGAAGGTGTGAGCCAAGATCTATAAATGTCTAACATTAAATTTCTTAATTTTTTTTTTATTCCCATGAGGCATTTGGAGTGTGAGCTGTGTGAAATCTTCTTGGCTTCATAAGCTTCTATATTGGCAAGAGTGGGTTGAATTTCATCCTAATATTTTAATTTAAATCAAAACCACAGGTATCAATTAATCTTGATTAACAAACATTCATCCATTGATTTCCTCTTCTCAAATCCTGTCCTTGAGCTGGAGATGACATTTGTTTTTCTTTCCATGAACAAAGAATACTGAGTCTTACTGATGCTGAGCAGGTAAAGATGTTTAGTAAGAGCACTATAAATGCTATAGAACATCCTGAGCACTAGAACAGGTGGGGATATGTCTTAATTTTAAAAACACTTCTTCTTCTGAGCCTCTTAATATGCTTGAATATTTCTGTGGAACTTGGCATAAAACCTGTTTTGCATAAAGTTAGTCTCATGTGTATTTGCAGAATCAGGGCCATAGAGAATAACCCAAATCACTGCAACATTTTTAATTACACTTTACTGTATGAATAAGACCTCACTAGTTATCATTAATTTTAGATGAAGTAAAACATTAGTTAAAGCAAAAATCTCAACTACCTTTGCTGCACTGAAGTTGTTTTTCAAATAAGAAAATATTTGAACCATTAAAGAGCATGCTAAATATGATATGGATATTATAAACCTACAGTATCAGACTCAAAAATACTTACAGAAAATGAAAGCTCCCTTTCAACTCCAATGGTGTAAAAGATGTATTAGCAGTTTAGAAAACCCTTATTTGAAGCTGACTATAAATTTACTTCAAGTGGAACTTTGGGTGTTTTATTTTCTGTTGTTGAAATTCAAATAGGTATTGCAGTTGAAGACTGTGTATGTGATCCTCTGCAAAAATAAAGTCATGCCCCAATCCTCTGATAAAGTTCTTTCTCTGTGTCCAACCACCATCCCCAAACATACATGCACATAATTCAGGCATGACAAGTTACAGCATTGCCTCCCATACCCAAACCTGTTTCTAGTATGAGGGAGTGGCAGTATCACATGACAGATATACCTCTTCAAGCCATGCTGCTCCATATCTTACTGTATATATGCATTTATACATATTCTTTGGACTGAATGCATCTATTAACTGGCGTTTCTCTATCAAACTCTTCTTTTCATTGAGGGCAAAACCATCTCCAGTTGGAAATACATCCTCCACTTGGGAAGCCCAAGGAAGCTAAAAGGAACCTCACAGTACTCTTTGCAATTCAGCTTATGTTGCTTCATATTTCCTCACAGCTTTCTGAGAAACTGCCTTTTTTTAGCTGAATCAGGTTACTACCAGAATCCAAACCTTTGGCCAGATCCTTTAATACAAAGACTTCAGAAGGACAGATTTGAAACCTACCAGGTTTAAGCCTTATAAAGCCACAGATTGCTATGGACTGGAAGGAGTTTCTGGATACCAATTAGTTCAACCTTCTGTTCAGAGCAAAGTTGTATTAAAAGATGGATCACCTTGTGATAAATTTTGAAAATCTCTAACGATGAAGATTCCCAACGGCAATTAGGGTCAAAGGCTACCTAGAACTCAAGTTTTTAGGGAGAAATATTTCATTAGGCCAGCAGATACAGCTGCAATAAAAAGTTTCAAACTCTTCAGAACTATGTGAATAAATTGGCACTTTCAGTCAGTGCAGCACTCATTAGCAAGAGCATCAACTTTAATACCAACTCTTGCATTGAGATGAAAGTCAGTATTTCAAGGATCAAAGCAAGGCGCTGGATCATGCTCAGACCTTGAGAAGCTTAACATGCCACTAGAAGGAGTGTCATGAAAGGCTTTTTTTCTTTTTTTTTCAATAGTTACCTGGTAGAGAGGACCTGAGTTTCAGTACTGAAGGACTGCTGTCTCTTGTTCCCCAGCAGTTTCCTTCTGAGGACAGTAAGTCTTCAGTACTCCTGGTGGGCCCTTCCTTCTGTCAGTAAAGACTACTCCCTTAGTTACTACCATATGGAAGGCTGTAGTGCAAAGGCAAGCTCTTTGTAAAACTAACTGAGTGATGCTCTACTGCATATGAAATTCCTGTACGCATTCAACAGGGTCTACATTCACTGCAGCAGTTTGAATTCCTTGATCACTAGCATTCAAGAGGTTATTCCTTAATCTTACTGCTTTAATGCACTATTCTGCAGCATTACTGTAATATCATAATGACATGCTAAGAACTTATGGAATTTAGACTGTGCTGAGTAGTGCAGAGCTCTGCAGCAAGGGAGCAGACTGTTAGAAATCCACTGAAGTCTGTAGTCTCAAGATTGTGTTACTAACTTATTTCTTACTGAGAGTGCTAAAATCCTAAACTGTAATTGTAAACACCTCTCAAATGCTGAGATTTCTAAATTGGGTGTTCACTTTTCTGGAAAGGAAAGTTGCTGATTTACATAAGAGGGATTTGGAAAAATCAATCATTCAAAGTTAAACTTACTCCAAAGTACATATATTAATATACGTCCACGGCAGTTTAATCAAGAATGAAACAATTAGAAGGTGTTCCTTAATAGAATGTGAATGCTGGCAAAATGGCTCAGTTAAGGGAGTCGGACTGAAGCAAAGGGGGGGACTCATTCTGGCATAAGAGTTGCTCTGCAGAGGCCATGGGATGTCTGGTGTGTAACGCTCTGACTACCCAAGGCTGCAGAGTGAGTTGCAGTGTGAAATTCCATGCTGAAAGAAACATGACCAGCCCAGAGGATTAGCACGTTTAACATCTTTTGGTGAAGTAGGAAGGATAATATATGTGATTTTTTTCCCATATTTTATTTTAATTTTTTTATTTATCTACCAGACTGTGAGTGTACAGGAGCCAGCTGGATCAGGGCTACAAGCTGTGGACTCTTCAGTGGTTTTATTTCTATGTTCCAGATAAGAGTTAAGTCTCAGACATGGCCCTCAAAAGGCAGTTTCAGCTAATGAAGTGGTAGATATCTGTGGACTTCCAAGCAGTCCCAGGATCTTCTTTCAGTCAGTAGGCAGAATTACATGCTTTTCATGTATTAGTTATCTCATCCTAAAATAAACACCTTTATTTGGTCAGACAGATTTCCTTCCACTGGACAGAAACTGGATTTTAGGATGACACAGGTATAAATATCTATGTCACAAATGCCTTAAGAGAAGTGAATCCACTCTAGTGTTTATGTTCTTATACACCTGTTAATGCAAATGATACCTGGTTTGGATCATAATTTAACACTGCATCAGGACTAGAAGCTAAAATACTTTGGAAAGCATGAAAAGAAATACAAAACTTCTAATAAAACTCAAGGTTAAAATTTCTATCTGTGAAATAAATCATAATAATAATTAAAAAAGACAAACTGATACATGCCTTTCAAAACACACTTTAGGGCGTATTTGAGTTAGGAAAAAAATTACTGCTGTCCAGTGAATGAAGCAATACTCCTCCAGTGAAAATTGAACAGAACAGTTTATTTGTTTCACATTTAATAATTTTGATTCGAACTATCAGCACTAAAAATGTTCACTAATATTACCTTCTGTCAGAAACATAAAGTTCTCCAGAAAGAATCCCAATTATAGGCCTAAATCTGGAACTTCCCTGCATCCTGGGGTTCTGCTTAATTTTTGACAAATCTTTCTTGTTTGATCAGAAGAAGCTTTAAAACACATAATTCCCTCTTGGAAAACAACAAAAAAGTTTATGAAACCTGAATATTTCTGTTAAAATAAAGCATCTTTCCCAGCTAGCTGCAGTTTAAATTTCTTGTATCTATGTTAATATTATTATTATTTATGCATAACCCAACCACAAAGACTGATGCCACTGAGAGCTGGAATTCTGTCATGCTCATCCTAGAATCAGATAGATTTATATAAGTCAAGATATTACTGAACAACAGAGGATGTCTTCCAGATAATAACTTTTCTCATATCCTGCACAGAGATAGGAATTTCTAATCCATTTAAATGATACTGGTCTGGTTTCAGCCAGGGTCCATACGGCACTTGTTACTGTAAACACTGCTTTGAACTTCTATTCCCTTTCCAATTCCATTCTCATGGCTTGGTATTTAAAGACATTTCACCTGCCTTCTTTACCTGATAGCAGTCCCATGGGCAAACAATACCAGTAGTAATGATCATGAACCAGCATACTGGGTACTTTCCTCAAGGTTTATTAGTAGAGAAGAGATTTCCCAAGGACTCCCCCCAATATAATTTTCTCTTGCAGTCAGGTTTGCACTCTCTGATGGCTGTTTCTAAATCATATAGAAGCCTGTTGGCCACACTGACCTCAGAAGAAGGTACTGGTCAGTGGAGTGTTCATTTCCCACCAAACACTGGCTCAGAGTGTGCACCAGAGCTGCAATGATGATGATGATCAAAAAAATAATTGTATATGTTATAATAACTGCAATTAATATACTGTAATCCTGTAATTCACTGCAATAGACAGTATACTCACAGAAAAAAAAGAAGAAAGAAAAAATAAAGGAAAAACAAAGGCAGATCATGCCCCAGTGGGTTTATAAGCTTACGGTAAATCAAAAGATTGCAAATGGATATAGACAGGTAGCAAAAATTTTACCTAGCGGCTTCAATACATCAGCAACCTAACTCTTTCCAAATTATTCTTGTTTTTGTTAAGAAATTCAGCAAGCATACAAATCATAGAAAACCAAGGAGAAATATCAGCCTGCAGAGTTCATCTAGTGTATTCCCTGTCAAAGGTAGAAACCTCCATATTTATACCACTCCAACTCATGCTCAGACATGTGTGCTATGTTGCATGTACTACAGCTGAGCAACTAATCACAGAGCTTTATTAACTTTTAATAACTTTATTACTGGACACTTTTTCCTAATATTTAATCTGAACTTGACAGAATTCATCACAGAGATGAGGAACAGATTCTTCCATTATTCTTGGTAGCAACTTTTTGCAAATCAGAAAATCACAGAATCACAGAATTCTAGAATGGTTTGGGTTGGAAGAAGATCATCTAGTTAAAGATCGTCTAGTTCCAACCCCCTTGTCATGAAAATGGACACCTTCCTCTAGACTAGGTTGCTTCAAGCCTCATTCAGCCTGATGTTGAACACTTCCAGGGATGGGGTATCCACAGCTTCTCTCTCAGCCTGTCTCTGTGGGAGACGTGCTCCAGCCCTCTGAGCATATTTGTGGTCTTCCTCTGAACTGGCCCCAACAGGTCCATGTCCTTCTTAATTTCGGGCCCCAGACTGAGTGCAATATTCCATGTGGGGTACATTTGCTGCATGACCAGACTTATACTGCATCAGTACAGTTAATGCATTATTTGTCATAGCCACAAGATGGAAAATACTTTCATGCTTTTGTTTTAATTTGGGAACTGCATACTTTCAGAAGGCATTTTCAGCAGGAAAGGTAAGATTACTAGAGCACATTAAGTAATCTTTCCAGTATGGATAAAATATGAGATATGTCTCTATCATACAATATGATCAGGAAACTAAACTTCCTGAAATTATCTTAAAATATACCCGTGCACCTTCATCAGTCTTATTTTGGAAGTATTATATTATTTTTTAAGATTTCTGAGCTTTGGTTTGTGTATCAGTTAGGTCTAGAATCTCATTCACTTTGTCTGTAAGCAAATTATTATGATCAGTGGCAAATTCTACACAAGAGACACTCTAAAAAATATTGTGGGTTCATTGGTGATGTCTGAGTCCACAGAAGGCACAAATGTTAGAGTGTTAGAGGACAAAAAAAAATCTTGTGTATTTTAAGAAATGCCCAAGCACATCCAGCCACACCTACAAAAACATAGTACTTGCTTGGAACAGTGAGCATGTCGGGAATAACAGTGCTTAAAACAGAACCAGAAATTCAGAGAAATTAATAAAAAATATTCCATTAATTTATGTGAGTTTTTCATAAATCTTCAGCATGTTTTATCTGCAAATCACTTAACAGAGTTTTAACCAGCACCTTCTTCATGGACATAAAACTGCAGCTGCTTCCTTAAAGTAAAGAACCTTCCCCTTGGTTCCCTGCTGGGGGCAGTGAGGATGTTGGGTGCTGCAGCAGCCCAGCCCGTGTGGTTCGAGTTGTGCAGCTGTGGCTCCACTCGTCTCCTGCTTCCATTTCACCATCGCTCAGCACATCTATTTGGAGCAGAATTACAGTGTTTGCTCTTGAAGTGAACCCGGAGGAACGCAGAGGGGAAGAAAAGGAGAGCAGGATTCCTCTCTGAGCTGTGACTCTGTAGTGCCTGATGCTGATTTTATCTATTTCCTCCTATAATTGCTATATTAAATTTATTTTATTTCAACTTTCCAAAGGGATGGGGATGTGGCAGGGTGATCTGTGGGTGTTTATTTCTGATAGAGGGAGTTCTAGACAAATTCTTTTCCAGATGTGATTCCTTCACTTCAGAATGTTGTTTTCCATCTATCATTCATTTCTCCTCAGCTTCTTTCTCTAAGGTTTTTCCTCCCAGTCTCCCAGCCTACCAGACGAGCTCTAGCTCATGGCTAAAAACCAAAATATTTTATTTTTCCTTCTTAGTATCCTTTTCTTTTTTTCACTGCTCTATCCTTCGAATTATGGGTTTGAAGAAAATACTGTAATCTGAAAAAGTTATTTTAAATTTTTGGAGGATCTGTCTTCTTGTTTACAATACCTCATCGGAATTCCTGTCTGCCTTGTAGGTTGCCTGTATTGGCTGTACAACAGCACACCACTGATTCTGTGGACCCTGCAGAAGCATTTGTTTGCTTAGGCTACTTTGTTGCAGTTGAATTCATTTCTCAAAGCAAAATACTAACCCAGAGATTAACATTTGTTAAGAATTTCCTGGGCCAGACTGGTAAAATGATTAAGGCAAAGAAAAGGTGTTTTATGATGCTACAGAAAATGCAAATCTTCATTTTAGCAGATCTAGGATCTAAAGCACAAATGAAATAACATTTTAAATGGCCAAATTGAATGAACTAAAAAATGCACCATCCGGAAAACATTCCATCTGACTCCAATTGACATCTTAACTAAATAATTTTAGTAAACAAATAAGAAACAGAATTGAAAAGAAGAAGATTGAAAGGGATTGAAAATATCTCCGTGAAAGCTGAATCCCATAGTTTCATGAGTTACAGCTGATATCAGAGAAAAGCCATAATTACTAAGCAAATCTCTCATACTCATCAAACGACTGTAAGGTCTTTAATGATGGCAAAACTACTCCTGATCTTCCCCAGTCAACTTGCACATCACCACAGAAGGGTGATGTTTTCCATGTTTAGGCTATTATGAAGTTATTTCACTGCCACTTTGACTTTTCTAATCCACTGATGAACAAATTTCAAATATTGTGGTTTTAAGACCTTTTGTAGTTAAAGAAACAAAGACAACACTCACTTTTACTTCCCAGTGAAACTTTCTATGATTGCAATGAATTCTTAAAAAAACTCACTGCCTGTCATCATTTCCCAGTGCCAGCATCATGTCAATGTGCAAACCATTGACAGCTATGTCTCCTTATAGCAGGGTCTTCCACTGCATTCAGTGTGTTTGATCATGTAGTCTGTATTCATTAAATAATCTTGATTCATTTCCCACTAGCTAAAGCAACTTTCTGCAAAATTTTCAGTCCTTGCAACATTTCAATGCCTTATTTGAAAAATTAGGTACTATTGACTGCAGGCTGGCAGGTAATCTGTTCACATTTTAAACTGCCTTTCTTGTGAAACTGGCAACAACTTTTGCTGTCACTGGTGAGATTCTTTACCATTTAACATCTTTTATAAGTTTTCCTCAGAAATGAAAAGGGACCTCTCTCTCAGTTCCTAAACTGTTCATCTCTGCCCTGACAATTCATATTTCCCTTATATATATTTATGTAAAAGCTGATGCCTGATGAAAAGAGTGGATAATTGTATTTGTTGGGGCATGGTGGATGGTGTTATGCATCTGGTTTTCACCTGGCATAGTGTCTACCATTCAGGGATTTTTCTTTCCTGAAATTAATGGATGTAGTTGAGTCACATCATATCAATTTCTTTCTAGCCCACCTGTAAACGTTTTAGAGCAAAAGCCAGCTCTGGGGTTTGTTATAAGATTGCAAAGGCCTGATCCATTGGTACTGAAATGGAAAAATTTCTCATCAAGACCCAGTGGAAGCCCTCTAAAAGCTATTGTCAAACAGCACATTTTTCCTCTGAGGAAAATTCTAGTCAGATCTTCTGGGAGCAGTGACCATCCCTGCATCTTCATGGGAAAAGCGAGAGTCACTGGTGTGCATGTTCCACAGTGCAAGTGCATCCGACACCTACAGCTGCACCTACACCATGGCTGCTGCCACAGCTGGCATCAATCCACACTGGAGCTGGTCCCTGCAGTGTGAGGCTCATTCCTGGTGGGAACTGCAGTACAGGTTGCTAACAAAGCATTGGAGTCAAACTGTGCAGTGGTCCAGAGGGAGAATGAAGGAGCACAGGAGAAATAAAGAATGGTTCTTTAATAGAAGGGTTTGGCTTCTCCCTTCAACATCAAGCCTAATGCAATATATTCTGCTCTCAACTGCTCTAGTAGCCCAATACATCAAACCTATCAACCTTTGCTTTTACTGGAGCTCTTTGCAAGAATTATTCTCTTTAATTTATTTTTAATGCTTGATCACTGAGAAGGATGAAAAGAACAAGGTCATGGTCTCTCACTACCTTCCTCAGTGAAGTCTATGAAGGTTTTTCCCATTTTTATGCTTTAAAAATTACTTAATAAATCTTTATAGACTGAGGAACAGTAAAAGCTCTAGCTCTCTTTTAGACAGAAAAAAACCCGTAGATGAGGATAAATTATTGAGTTTAATATGTCTCACTTCTCACCCTAAATAATCTTAGAACACAATTCAGAGAAATGCTGGAATAAAAATCAGTGGAGACACATTGTATTATTACATACAATTTGTCAGATATATTTAAACATCCTTATGCTTTCCACACGATTATGTAAAAAGTACTTTCAGGAGAAGAAACTTTACGACAGGAATACAGGGAAGTGGTAATCAAGAAAACAATGTCAAAACTACAGTTCTGCTTTGAGTTGGTGGTGAACTGATAAAGTGCAAACACATACTTCTTTCAATTTATCCCATGTATAACAAAGTGAATTTTTAAATAAGATATGAAGATGACAATGTACCAAGGAAGTGGCAATTTTTTGCATCAACCTCTACAGATTAAAAGGTTGACTGCAATATGTGTTGCTAGAGGATCATAATTAAAAATCAAATCTTTACAAAAAATTTACAATAATTTAGATTTGGATTAAGCAAACATCCCTCTATTTTAGGTGCAAAGACAAAATCATGGTATTTTCCAGTGTAATACCTGCTGAAATAGCTATGATCTCCGAGATTATTAATATATGAGTTTATTAATATATGTTGTCTCATTTTAATGGTTTTAACTAATTTTAACTACTAAGTGGATTTTTGAAAGGCTTTTTCAATAGATTTAGGTAAACAAGATAAAGTAGAAAACTCCTCAGTTTTTCAAGCACTTTCAACTTCAGTGAGAATTAGAAAAATGCTGCACTTAATTTCTACATACTCCTTCACCAGTGGTACCATTCCTCCTTCTACCTGAGAGAACATGTGAATTGACACATTCACATCCAATTGCACATAGCCTATGTTTTTGTTCTGGGAATTTTTTCCTCATTGGAAAGGAAAGGAGGCTAGGAATTCAGTGCTGTTAAAGCCCACTTTCTCCTCTGCTCATCCATTGCCAGACAAACTTCTAGCGGTCAAAACCCCTCAGCAAGGGGAAATAAGGTGATTTTCAGATCCCTGGCTGAAAGTTTCTGTTTGAGAGGAAAAAGTAGCTTGGCCAGAGGACTAAAGGCAAGTAAGCAAATCTTTTTAAGTAACATTTGGGGAGGCCAAAGGAGAAGTCTGGAAGTCACTTCTTACATTAAGGATCCCTGAATTTAAAAAATCCATAAAAAGACTTTGAGGCAGGGAACAGAACTCAAAATAGCACCTTATTCTCCAGATGACAGGCAGAAAAATGGTTACTGGTCTGACAAAGAAGTATTTGCCTCAGATGAGAAAAAAAGCTTCTGCCAGAGAATCAACCATGTACCTCGAAACCTCAAAGCACAGCTAGAAGTAAATTGACAGTACAATCACTGATTTTGATATAGAATCCATATTCTATCTATACCCTACTGTCCTTTACAGGTATGCAGAGTTAGAAAAATATTTCTGATAGAAAATCAATAATATTACTGGGTTTTGCAGAAAAATATTTCCATAACTTTCTCTGAAGGAAATAATTGAAATAAAATATCTCTATACAACTGAAACAAATATGTTTGAACATTTCAAAGAAAAATCATAAATTCTGGACTTGAGGCTTGATTAATTTGCCTAAATTTTGGCAACATAGGCCTGAACACAGTGCTTGTGTAGTACCTGCAGATTAAGAAAGGTTCGGTCTGCTGTCTCCACTGGCATTAGACATCCAGGTTTAGACAACTGAACAGAGCCCTTTTCTCTTGTCCTATTTGAGGGTTGAAACAACAATTGAAAAGTCTCAAAATATCTTATAACATCAACGTTCAAAATTTTAACTCAGTGGTAGAAAATAAGTACTGTGCATTGCTACTGATTTTTTACTGTAGTCAGCTGAGAATCACAATATTGAAAGATTATAGATTAACCTTAACCATATTCTTTGATTAAGATACTTGGACGGTAAGGACCAGGATAAATAAATATGTTTACAACAGGAAAATCTTTCTTACTATCAAACATTCTGTGAAGACATTGCATGAATACATCTGCATCTACTTATCTAGGTTGCCATGTTTTTCTTTCTCCTGAAAAAGTAAACTGTCCAGATTACTTTAAAGAAATCTTTCTTCTTAGTGA
>JAYRBT010000139.1:63973137-63984479 GCA_036023395.1 Myiotriccus ornatus | reverse complement strand
CTAGGTTGCCATGTTTTTCTTTCTCCTGAAAAAGTAAACTGTCCAGATTACTTTAAAGAAATCTTTCTTCTTAGTGATTCAAAGTTGAAAACATCTTTTCCAGTAAATGCAACAACCAAGGGTTTAACTGCAAATTTCAAGGGACATTAGAATGGCAATAATTAAACACTGCAAGAACAGGAATTTTGAATGAAAATAAGTCACAAACCTTGCTGCTGTCTATCTTCAGAATATCTTAAAATTATTTTCCAATAAACTTAGAGGAGTTGTTGTTTTTATCTTTAATTTTTAAAATGAATGCAGGAGATCCATAAAAAAAGATCAGGTTTCTTTTTTTACCCAAAGAAACACCAGAGTTTCAGGAATAATTTATTTGTGCTTATTTACACCTATTTGAAAACTCACAGATTTGTGTGGGTGCGTGTAGGATTATTCTACAATATTGATTCAACTTATTCACATTAGAAATTCATTGCTTTCTTTGTTGGTCAATATGCATTCTTCTGAAACTACAGATTTTATTATTTGATGAATTCTCCAAGCATCTTAGTGTTTTCAACCTAAGTACTGCAAACTAATAAAACAAATGTTTGCCTCATCTTTTGTTATCAGGATCAAATATTGAAGACATTTGAATACCATTCTACTCTCTTCCAGGTATTGAAATCATAAAGTACAGCCTGCTGACATTTTCACTGTTTTGTTCATTTAGTGTCTTCCTTGTGACTTTTGAAATAAGAGATTTGGACATGTTCAGCTAAAATTCCCTGTCAGCTTCTTGAACCATGCATAATAATACACTTCACTGGCTTATCGGGACTATTCTAAAATATTTCTTCTTATTCATTTTAATGCTGGAAATAGATCTTTCCATACTACTCACCAATGAGAAACACTTGAAATACACTACTTCATGACAGTATGCAAAGAATAATGGAATAAACCTGCAATAAAAAGATACGCTAGAAATAAAACGAGATATGGCAACAAAAATGGCAAATTGACTCTTGCTTTTAACAGTAAATGTAAAACATGGGTAAGTTTTCTTCATTTCAATAGCAATCAATTCATAAATACACAGACACGGATCATTAGCATTTGCAAACAAACATCACCTCTTTTCCAAGAGCTGAGAACCTCAAGTGTAGTGAATGATGCTTTTTATATCGCAAATCAATATATTTTATATTTGTTTTGTATTTTCTTTCAAAATAAATTAGGACTTCAACGCTATTAATATCGTTCTTTAAAATATTTTACATAAAAGTGCATGCTCAGTCACACAATCCGATATTTCCATCTGCTCCTGGAATTTTTCCTTTAATTCTCAAAGTTAAAAGAGAAGATAACAATCCAATATATATTTTATCAGCAATGGATTGGTCACAAGACTTTTTTAATCATACAGTCTAGAGGAAGTCACAGCAGAGACCACTTCATTTTCATATACATCTGGACCATTTAATATTCTTGGCAGTTACTGAATGTTATTGGAAAGCCTGAATTAAAAATATCTTCTGCTGTAACCTGCAAGCATTAGGAGATGGTCTGCAACATCAGAAAAGTTGGTGCACATCCCCTCATTCTGTTTCCTTCTGGGAATTACAGAATGAACTACAGCCAGCTGACTTTTCCACTGTTCTGTCTCTCCAGCGTTCTCCTTGGGTCTTTTAAAATATGTGTGTCTCATATTCAAACAAAATTCAGTTGTATTTCATGAGCTTCATGTTTCCATGTGATTAGGTATCTCTGGTGGCTTTTTTCTTATTTAGTCAGCAGTAAATTGAGTGGTATTTAGGTTTTCCAAATACAGTCTACACTACTTATCTCTAGCATTGCACTAAGAAGTAATGTTGGCTGCTTTATTATTCAGTCAAGATTTCTGCCTGGGGGGCAAAAGCTTCCACCTTCACCCTCCAAATAAGAGACATAGTCTGAGTCCACCAGCGTGCAGCAGTATGCTGGGGGCTCTGCTGCTGCTTAGGGATCAGGAAACTGCCCAAATATGCTCTCCTACTCATCTGAGATGAAGTAGGGTGCCAGGGAGCTGCTATGCCCCCTGTCTTGGAAGGGACATGAGGTGTGTCTTTACACACCGTGGGGAGCAGGAACTGAGTGGTAGCAGAGGCACATCAGACAGCACACCAGAATAGCCAGGGTGTTATCAGCAGAAAACCACCATGGGCATCATTATTGACCAGTTTATCACTACGTGGAGCACTCAAAAGGCTTTTCTCTCCTGTCACTTGCTTCAGTATAAAGCAGGATGAATCCTGTGGAACGTAGTCAATTTAGGCTGAAATTAACCTGGAACAAATGTCTATATCTAGCCTCTTTATGTATACTGAGAGACAGGGCTTTGTTGTTGTAATTACATTTTTTTAAAGATGTGAGTTGCATAAATCTCGTAATCATTTCCTCTGCCTATAATGGCTGTAATCTGCAGTTCAAGAAGATTCCTAATTAATATTAATTCCCACCCTGTGCACAGTGTGTTTTGGCAAGTAATTAGGTCTGAAGGGATGGCCAAACACACTGATCTTCAAATTTTGAACAATTTAATTACAGGCTTGTTTTCTGCTTGGAGCTGCATAAACTATGAGTTTAGTAGAGAGCATCAGTGTGGTCCTGTTTCTGAGGCTGCCTCTGGAGCGAAGAGCAGAGAGGGCTCTGCAAGGGGGAGGGAACGCAGGTATTCTCCCCCAAAACACTGGATTTCAATGAAATCCAAACTATCAGCTTAAGTGAGTGACTACCTGGAGACTGCTCTGTCAGAAGAATATCTTAAATTTGAAAGGAGTTCATCGACAAAGAAGCTGCCTTTGCAACAGATTTGCAGAGTAATTTTGCATAACTCTGCACATGAGAAATTACCCTCTTTGCTCTTTTAGAAATTCTGCCCCTTCTTACACATTTTTAATGTTTTTTCTCAGTATTTTGGTATTCATTAAGCTAGGCTGGCTAATGCTGAAGCCCCCTTTAAGCACAAGTTACTGTTCTAGATAAGGAGGAAATCTGCCCTGTTCCAACCTTTAACTCATTAGAAGTGTCTTTGATGCCAGGTAATTGGACCTTCACTGGTAGTGGGAGCTCTGAACCCTTCAGCCACTCTCTTTAAGAAGTCCTAAAGAAATTATGAACATTAACACGAGTAAAATAGCTGTTACATGTCTCACACCAATTTTCAGAGGCACAAGAGACTCCAAATTGGCTCTGCCCAGTCAGAGGTGCCAAAACAAAGTGATCAGCGTACCAGAACAGGGTTGCTAACTTGTCAATGACTTAAGTGAGAGAGAGCGATAATATAGGCAAACGGATAAACGTAATAATAAGTAACAAATGCTTTATAAATGATTTAATGTGTTTGCACAGGTGCTTGCAAACTCTTTACTTATAACCTAAGTATAATTATGGTGGATATGAGCCAAGATTTGCACCTGCTGGAATTGCTTAATATAAACAAAACGAACCAGAACATCTTACTGGGGTGGTCATAATTAAAGATCAGGAGAGGAAAGAAAAATAGAGTAATACTCCTATAATGCATGGGTATTTCCTCACAGGATACTCCTTGCACTGTCAAGCACACCTGCATACTTTGATAGCAAAGTTAGAGTTACCTGAATCTTATACAGCTAGGACAAGTAGAATACAAATAAGGCACTGTTAAATATTGTGCTAAACTGGCTTCCATTTCCAATAGCTGCAGTAACTTAAATGATCAAGGACTGATAACAGAAACCAGAGGTTTCTGATTGATTATGGTCTTCCTACTGCTAAAGAATTATTTCAGTGAATATTTTTCAACATTTCCTTTGCATAACAGAAAAATAGCAGCCTATGGTGCTTGCTGCTAATCCTGCTGTGCATCTTTTGTGAGTAGAATTGCTCTTATTTGGAAAAGCCTATGTTCACTACATTCAGTAGATAATTTGTTCCTAAAGGTACATTGCAATTTTTGACATAATATTCCTGATGATTGAGATTAGCCTAGATACAAATGGAGAGCATAAAGTACCGGACACAGAAGATGTTGAAAAAAATTGAAAGATCAGAAAAAGTACAGCACGTGAGTCCATATTTCTCAGATACTTTGTAAAGAGAGGAGGAAAGTACCGGTTTCATCCCTCCTTCTTTCCCTCTCTCTCCCTCTTGTTTCCTCTCTCCATTCCTTCCTTGTTTTGCCTTTCTTACTGGCAAATATGAGTAAGGATGAGTTACAGCAAATAAGAATTAATTTTATGACACCTTTTCTGCTTTGTAAGATGCTTCTAATAAGCCATTTTCTCTTACAAACTTTGCTGACACTTTATTGATATTTACTGATTTGCTGTTTCTAAATATAAAGCCCCATTTGTCAAAACACAGAAGGAGATGCATAATTTTAATTAAACAGTTGAGTCCAGTAACTGTTTGACAGTAAAATGTCAAACACATCTCTTTGTCCTCATTCTCCAGTGGATTGCATGAAGTGCACTGAGAGATAATGCTAAAGCAGGGGGGTAATGCCTGCGAGAAGTCACTGCTCCCAACTCATTCCCAATTTTGGGCTCCTTTATGGACTATACAATTTATTATACAGGCTGGAAATAGTCTCAAGTCATCAAAGAAGTGAAATATTACAACACAGACGTTCTTGGCAATATTTTAAGTGCATGTGTGAAAATTACTACCTTTGAATATCAAGCTGGAACAAATGAAAATGATAAGGAAAAGAGTAATATCCTTTAAAAGGCTTTTACTAGTCCTTACCAGCAAGGTCCAGAGTGATATCAGTGATATGTTGACATATGTATACACATACACTGTATATACAGTCAAGGCTCACTTGACAATAGCAAAAAGTCTTCTTGATTGAGTTGTCCTTTCTTGGAAGGACACTATTCCCTCAAAATTAAATAAGTGAAGTAATGCTGGATCTCCTCTGATAGCATTACTAGCAATCATATCGCTCTTTTCTCTATATGATGAAATTCACATACACTGGGGGCTTATGAACATCAATTATACATAACCAACATGAAAATGAAAAAACATCAGAAAAATATTAATAGCTCTAAAATGAAAGATGAATACATAAAGAAAGGTTTTCAGTTGTAACATTCAAATAAGGTTTCGAATGTGGCAGAAACTGTATTTGACATTATAGAAAAAGACTAGGAAGCCATTTGTAAATTTTATATTAATACAGCAGAGATTGTTCTTTATTAAAACCATGAAAGAAGAGTGGATTAGCAATTCCACATGAGATGCTATTAAAGTAAAAAAAAGTCAGGATAAGTTAAACCTATTCAATACATTCATTAACACCAGAAAAGCAAACAAAAAAAAAAAAAGAAAGAAATGAATGAAGATAAAGCAGTAAAAGATCAGCCATAAAAAGATAAAAGAGGCTCTGTTGATAGACACCAAGAGCAGAAACAGCAGCACTGAAGGAAGACATGAGGACATATTATCAAACTGTTCAAGACTTATGGGAGATTTAAGCTGTAACAAGTAAATTGCAATAAGGAGTAGTGACTGGAAAAAAAGAACGTCACCTTATTACAGAGGAACATCTAAGAAAGGCAGAACACCTCTGAAGCACTGCAAGAAAAAAACATCTCATTTTTCCAGTGAAAGACAGCAGATCTTGATGCCTGTCTTGAAGTAATCAAATATTCATGAGCTTAAAGTAGCCACTGAAAGACAAAGAATGTTAAATTAACACATACAGGTCAAATCACTATAGCACAGATATGAGAAAATGAGATGGACAACAGGATATTTGTATATGTCCCTATGGTTATATGGTAAGCAGAAATAAAACAATCTGCTCTTGTTTCCATGGAAAGCCTTCATGGGAGTCAACTTATTGTTTTGAAGTTGCCATTCATACCAGACACAGGAAACATGGCAACATTTGCTTTAATTGATCTTGTGCAGACAAGACCTTCCTACTGCAACGCATCATAGAACAAAGTACAAGATGGTAGACGTGTCTTCTCCTGTACTGTATGGGGTTTGATTTAATGATGGATTATCATGCCAAGTAGCACCACCCACTGAAATCTCTTGGATGATGATTCAAAATACTAAGCAGAAGTATACCATGAAGTAGATGCAGCTGGGAGGGGATGAACCTTGGTGAGAAATACTGCATCTTCTTCACTCCCACCTTCACTAAAATCCACTGGAGTGGATTCTGTTACTTGATCATTACTGGGGAAATGGTTATTTCAATATAAATGCAGACAGCAGAGATGTAAGGGTTTGCAGCCAAAATGTGTCTCCTAACTAAAGCAGTTGAAAATATGTCATGAAAGGGCTGTCTTACACTTATGCCAAACAGGCCCTACAATTAATAAATTAGAGATAGACAATGCCACAGATGACACATTATCTACACAGAATTTTCTCTATTTAGAAAATGAAGTTTTACAAACTTGC
Organism: Myiotriccus ornatus; assembly: GCA_036023395.1. Lineage (NCBI taxonomy): Eukaryota > Metazoa > Chordata > Aves > Passeriformes > Tyrannidae > Myiotriccus > Myiotriccus ornatus. The sequence goes on along the minus strand of JAYRBT010000139.1, from coordinate 63,978,050 downwards.
ATAACCTCATTCAAAATGCAAAATAAATGCATGCTTGATATAAGTTAAGACCAATAAACCTAGTATTTCCCATACATATTACTGTGCAGAATTCCATGGTGAAGAATCCACTGAAATCAAGGGCAAGAGCCCTCAAATACCGTGCAGAGTCCTAGAAAAATAATGCACTGATCCTGTGTAAATGGCTTAGCTAGCAGTACAGGTGTCTGTGAAGGCTATTTAAAGTATTGACTTAATAAATTAGAAATGAAGAAGCCTTAAAATAAGTGCAGGTAATGGAAACAGTACAAATTGGATGGAGGAAGAGAGGGGACATAGATCTATTTTTCATGATTCTCTAGTGACAGGGAGAATCAAACAAAAACATCTGCAGTAGCCCCAGGTTTGGCTCCAAAGGGCTGAATCCATGACACAGTTATGGTTGTTGGGATCCTCTTACAGAAATGAACCAGATAGGATGTGGCTGATGCACATTATTTGATTTCCATTTTATGACCTTATCAACACAATGATAATGTTTAGTGGGCAGCATGGAATAGGGTTACAAATGTAGAAGGAAAGAGAAATTGCACTAGGAAGCTGAACCAATAACCTTCTTCATCCAATTTTAGCTCAAGCATAACAGTTACTTAAACTTGCCAATTAAGCGTTAGTTCCAGATCAAGCGAAAAAATTACAAATAAACTGATTTTTATTTGGTCTTCATCCCTTAATTGTCAGTGAAATATTCTTTCATACAGAAGAATGAGTTTCAAACAGACTCATTTCAATTAAAATTTTCTCCCTCTCTGAACATTGTACTACAAAAACAAAATGTTAAAAAGATATTCATGTGCGAAGACTGCTTTAAAAAAAGAAAAAAAAATTGATTCTGAAAACTGTTTAGATTCCCATATTTCTCATTAAATATTTCTAGTATTCACAAATAAATAAAAATCCCTGTAGTATTATTTTCTCAACATTTCATTCTTATTTTATGGAAGGCTTTAAATAAATTAATTTAAAATTACTTTATGATTAATTTTTTGGGGGAGGGCAGTTAACAAAGAAAGGATGTAACTGGTCCAAATTACGTGTTCAAAGAAAAGGTCAGCTCATGCCTAGATTTACAAAAGAGTTCAATTTGCACATGTCAAAGGAAAATTATCAGATGTTGTCACAAGCATCATATGGAAGCAGGTTGACTCTTAGGTCTTTTGAAAATATCCATCTGTGGATACCAGAATTTTACTCTGACTTTGAGGAGTTTAGAGGTGAATGTCCATTTAACACTAAAGAATTCTACAGTCTTTCCCTTGATAAAAATATTCAAGATGTGAAGACCATGAACCCACTCCAAAGTAACTTTTGGTTTCCTTATATTTAGTTCCTTTCTTTTAAAATCCAGGACAGGCTACTTAATCTTTAACTCGTGACCCATTTTGCTATTGCATTGTTTGTACTGCAGGTCATCTCTTTAACTACTCACAGAGATTTCAGCTAACCCATTCGATTTGATCCTGGCATCCTGAGCAGATTTAAAACACAAACTGTGTCTCGGAAAGTATACAGATGTACAGAATGTTTTGTCAGCAATCAGTTTCTTGTAAAGTTGGTAAGACTCTATAATTTTGTCTATTGATGTAAAGCTTAGTTGGAGAGATTAAAAAGCACTTCCAGATGTTTAGGAAATCAGGATGTCCTATAAACATTTTTGTTTATCTGAGACACATTTTCAAAGTCCCAAGGGGGAAGTAAGGAACCCAGTTCCCACTGAAAGTCAAGTATCTACCCCTTTATTACGAAAGCTGACATATTTCCTTTTCAAATGATAATGTTCTTCTGTGGAGGGAGGGATTATTTAAAAAAATGCATGGAAGAGCATTTAATAACATAGTTACAATTGTGACATCTTAAAGATATAAAGTATAACGAGAGGTTTGCAGGAGGAGGTAGTATTTTCCACTAGCTCATCTGATACTCTGGGAGGAAAAAATTAACAAGTTTTCAAGCACACAAGAGTTTCATCTGATCTTAAACAGAAGAGGCAAAACAAATTTGGAAGTGCAAACCACCTGTGACAACTTTTTGTCCTAAATCTATGCGTGTGCAAGCACACTGTGCCCTTTTGACAGCATTATTAAGCTCAAATATTCTTACACAACCTAAGAGAAGACTATAGGTTTGGGTCTCAGCAAGAATCTTTCCACCAGCTCTGGTGCCTGGGTTGATGTTACCTTTTTCCCTGAGTTTGGACTTGAATTCTTAAGGCCACCACTGGCCAGTTCTTAAGTCTCCCAGTGACAGATTTAGGATTTCCCAAGACTTCAACTCAGAGATGGGTCTCCTCTGCCAACGAGCTCTGGCAGCTCAAATTGAACTAAGGGGCAGTCCAATTTGAGAATCCAAGTAAAAGTCAATAAGAGTTAGAGACAACAAGCAATAAGAAATAGTTCTGCATCCGTGGAATCTTCTGAGCCTGCTGTGATAGGAGGCTTGCAGTTGGATGCTGGATGGGGGAACCAGAACAGCAGTGACAGGGTACAGATGGATGGCTGTAGCACAATATCTATTGGATTACTTAAGGAAGACCGGGCTTGGATCAGTTTAAGCCAAGTCTAGTTTAATGCCTAGAAGTGCCTCATCCAGTGTCTCAACTGCATATTCTTTTCATGACAGCCTGTTGGCACCTACTGAGCATAAGCTCAAATGAAGGCCAAAGCTGACAACTATAGGGAGGCCAGATTTGAGAATGAACATAACATAAATGCAGGGGTTTGGAAAGAAAAAAAAAAAAATCAGTGAGGTGCCTACGTAACTTGCCAAGTTTCTATAAAGAAGTCCTCAACTTTATTTCAAAAGTACAACTACATCTCATTTGTCCGCTGTTGCTCACCTTGCTCCTACCTTTGTCTCTCAGTAGACTGAGCAGATATTCACGAGGCTGAATCTCTTGTACCTATGCCCATGTTTCTTTCACCTCTATACACATGAGCCAGAGCGACATATGGCTCTTTAGGCAAACTGGATTATCAGTTACACACATAAAACCCAAATGTTATTTCTCTATCTTCAGTGGAGTTACACACTAAATTAATTCAGCATCACAGCACAGCTTTTGTGCTAAAGAAATATCATAAATGTGGGCACACTTTGCTCCCAATTTTTTCTTTTTTTCTATATCTAGTTGGCATTTTCTCATTAGAAATGCCAATCAATTGCTCATACATTTACTTGCATTATTTCTTTTGTTATGCAACTTCTGTATTGACTTATTCTGAGCAAAGATGAATCTTGAAAAGCCTCAACTCTTCTTATTTGAAGCCCCAAGTCATGAGCTGAAAGTTTATTTAGAGTTCCAATTCATACAACTTCAAGACATACATGGTTGTGACTTCATAATTCCATTACCCTAGTAATGGTACTGAATATTGGGAGGCTTTTTATACCTCTTTTTTGACAGTTCCTGAATTCTAAATGTTCATGTGATTTTGTAGATTTTATTTACTAAATTTTAAACCCAGACGGGACCTGTTAATCATACATTCTACCTTTCTGCCTAATGTCAGTCACATCAAAGTGTAGAGTTCAAATTCCTGCACCTTGCCCTCTCAGATCTTAGATACCATCACGAAATGAAGAACTCACCACAACTATAAGGGAGCTGCTTCAGTGGTTATTCAGGTTTCATGTTAAAAACATGCCATTTACTTCCAGTTTGAACTTTAAAAACCCCAGACTCCATTCATTTAATCTTCCTAGAGCTTTGCAACCTTGCAACCTTTCTTTTTTTTAAAGAGCCCTTTTCATCAGATTGCTTGTCTATTTAGTAGGACTTGAGGGGGCATCTGATTTCTATTTCATTTTGTTGTATACGCTACACTTTGTTCAGGTGGATTACTGTTTCTGCATTTCAGTCTTTAATAAGTGTTTGTTACCTGACAGAGTTTAGTTTCAGCACTATGTCCTTTTTCTTTTAGATGCAGTAACAACGTTTGTTAATTAGTTTTCAAAACAAAACAACAGCAACAAAAAAGCCTTCAGAGTAAATTGCTTACAAAATAGATTAATAGCATCATAATCTCCAGAGGAATTTTCCTTCCTATCAGAGCTAAGCATATTCACTTCCAATACTTCATAATCCAGCACACGAAGCTACGCAGAGAACAGAGGAGCCAGTGTTGGTTGCACCAGAAAGGTAACTGGAATCAGAGTATGCTTTATCACTCCCCATTGCCCCAGGCTATTCTGTTCCAACTTGTGGATCATTACAAGTATTTTATTGTTTTAAAAGTTCTTCCAGTGAAAGAGACGTTCTCTCGGGTTGAACGCGTGCACCAGAGCGCAACTCTCAAGACCTCGGGACACTGTTTTTGGATCCAGGTGGGGCACAACAGGGAGGCTCAGGCAGGGAATGCCCACAGAAGCAGCATCAGGTAGAAGTCCGCATCTAGGCATCCTTAGCAGCCAGCAGGAGGAGGATGAAGGAGTTCAGGCGGCTCCAAAAGCAGGAGCAGCGCACCCGTCCCCGCACACCTGCGAAGGATCCCAAACCGGCCGCGCCCCCGCGGCCCCTCCGGCGGCGACGGGGCGGCCAAGGGCGCCCCCCAGCGCGCGCGGCCGGCGCCGCAGGCGGGCACCGACCCCGCCGGGGCGCTCCGGGGCGAACCCGCCGCTCACGGCACCGGCACCTCGCACCGCCGGGGCGGCTGCCGCGCCCCCGCCGAGCCGCGCCCGGCAGAAACACCCGTCCGGCCGCCGGGCGCCCACCGCTCCTGCCGGCGGCCGCCGCGGGTTGCAGAGCACATCCCGCCCGCGGGGCTGGGCGCTCCGGCCGCGGGACGGGCGGCGGCTCCCGGAGCTGCCGGGGCTCCCCCGCCCGCCCGGGGTGCTCCGCCCGGGCGGCCGCACCTGCGGGCACGGAGCATGCGCGC
>JAYRBT010000139.1:63954767-63972727 GCA_036023395.1 Myiotriccus ornatus | reverse complement strand
GGCTCGGCGGCGGCGGCGGAGCGGCCGCGGGACCGGCGGCGGGGCGCGATGAGGGCGGCGGGGCGGCGGCGGCGGGGCGGCGGGGCGGGGCGGGGGCTCCGCCGGGCTCTCTAGGACGCCGGCGCCCCGCACACCCACCATGGATCTGCTGCTGCTGGTGAACACGAGCCTGGGCTCCCTCAACGAGACCCTGGCGCTGCCCCCCGCCTCGCCGTCCTCCTCGGCCCTCCTGCGACCGCCCTCCCCCTACTCGCCGGCGGCCGTGGCCAGCCTGGCGGCGGTGGTGGGCTTCCTCATCGTCTTCACCATCGTGGGCAACGTGCTGGTGGTGATAGCTGTGCTCACCAGCCGGGCGCTGAGAGCCCCCCAGAACCTCTTCCTGGTGTCCCTGGCCAGCGCGGACATCCTGGTGGCTACCTTGGTCATGCCTTTCTCCCTAGCCAACGAGCTGATGAATTACTGGTACTTCGGCAAGGCTTGGTGTAACATTTACCTGGCGCTGGACGTGCTCTTCTGTACCTCATCCATCGTCCACCTGTGTGCCATCAGCCTCGACAGGTACTGGTCGGTCACACAGGCGGTGGAGTACAACCTCAAGCGGACACCCCGGCGGATCAAGGCCATCATCCTCACCGTCTGGCTCATTTCGGCCGTCATCTCCTTCCCGCCATTGATCTCCGTGTACCGGGACCCTGAAGGAGATGTCTTTCCCCAGTGCAAGCTCAATGATGAGACATGGTACATCCTTTCTTCTTGCATAGGCTCTTTCTTTGCCCCCTGCCTCATCATGGTGTTGGTCTATATCCGCATCTACCGCGTGGCCAAGCTAAGGACCAGGACCCTCTCTGAGAAGCGTACGATGCCAGAGGGGTCCTCCCAGACTGAGAATGGCTTGAGCCGCGCTGCTGCCGGCTGCACGTCCATGAGGATGCAGCTGGGAGAGAATGGACATTATTCAGTTCACCACTGGCGCAAAGCCTCTGAGCTGGAGGACATTGAGCTGGAGGAGAGCAGCACCTCAGAAAGCAGGCGGAGGCGGAGCCGGGAGGAGCATCCCCGCAAGAGCAGCAAGAGCCAGTCCTTCTCCTACTCATACTCCTCCAAGCACTCCAGTAGCCGCCTGTCCCGCGCCAGCAATCGCTCCATGCAGTTCTTCTCGTATCGCCGTCGCCGGAAGCGTAGCAGCATCTGCCGTAAGAAAGTTGCCCAGGCCCGGGAGAAACGCTTCACTTTTGTGCTGGCCGTGGTCATGGGGGTCTTTGTAGTTTGCTGGTTCCCTTTCTTCTTCAGCTACAGCCTCTATGGTATTTGCCGGGAGGCATGTGAGGTCCCCGAGACTCTCTTCAAGTTCTTCTTCTGGATTGGATATTGCAATAGCTCCCTCAACCCAGTCATCTACACCATCTTCAATCAGGACTTCCGCAGGTCCTTTAAACACATTCTTTTTAAGAAGAAGAAGAAGAACTTCCGGCACTGAGCTGGAGGGATGGAATTGCCTCTAGCAGGAATAGAGTTAAAAGAGAAGGAGAAGGCTCTGTGCTGGAGAAGGGAGGGAAGAGAACATGGGGTTTGGGCTTAGAGAGAAGGAAGAGGGCTGGCCCCCTCAGTGGAGTAGGGTGATGCTGTGGGGTACAGGGATGGTTTTGGAGAGGCTGAGGGCATTCAGTGTGGTACAGAAGGGCAGCATGGTGCTGGAGGAGCAGTGCTGGAGTGTGGATGGGAAAATGGGGAGGGGAGTGATTGTCTTTGAGCCTGTAGAGGAAAACAGGCTAAGACACAGTTTGTGAGGCAGTGAGCTTTTATGGGCTCTGGAGTTTTGTGGAAAAACAAAAACAGACATCAAGAGGAAAGGGTTAAGTGGCAGTGATAGTGGAGATTTCAGTATTTATAAATAGAGCAGTTGGGGCCTATGGTGGGTTTGTCCCAGTAAGAAACTGGCTTTTACTGCTTGTGTGGGGAAGGAAAGTGCAAAGTACCAGGCATTAACAGTGTTTTGAGTTATGAAAGGACTTAAATGTTTGCCAAAAAAACCCTAAAGAACAATCCAAACTCTTTTCTAAATAAACCTTTGTACTGTTAAAACCTTCTGAATCATGATTTTGCACAAGGGATGAAGTCAAACAGAAAGCATGGGGTTTTCTTTTCCTTTGGAGGGGGTATTGACTATAAAGATGAACGGGAAATGTTTTTCCTCTCTTCCCATAGTTTTTGATTAGTCAGTGGGATAAACCTGGGAGTCTTGCATATTTTCATGAAATATGAAAAAGAGCACATACACCACATGACCTCATTTGCCCCTGCTGGATCGCCAGGCAGTAAATTCCTGCTCCATCCCTCTCAGATCAGTGACCTAGGGACCTCGTTGTCCTGGAGCAGATAGTGAAAAAAAAGTGATTTTGGTGAATTCGCCTAACGTTTTCTGAGATAAAAGGAAAAAAAACAGGTTTTCACTTGAATGTGCCCTGGGGAACTTCCCCCCTACTCCCCTTTTTCAGTCCCCCTGAAAAGGTTAATCTCAGGGCTGGATTTGTGCTGTTCTCAGACAGGCAGTTGAAGGCAGTCTGCTATGCAGATTTTCAGAGGAAGAGCAATCACCATATTACTAAGGTCTTTAAATCCTTCGTATTTACAGTCTTAGGACAACTAAATCCTTTATATTTATTTTTTCATGAGAAGCATACGTTGCAGATAGACAGCGTTGTATGTGAACAAATCTTAAAAGAAGGTGCAGCTGCTCCAAACCTTTAGTATTAATGTTGCTTGCTTTCTCTTCTCTTGTTTGCATTTCTAGTTTATGATTTCAGAGGATTTTTTGGGAGGAGGGAGGAAGAGGGGAATATAGTTTGAATAGTTATTAAAACAAACCATGTTTCCCATGGGTTTATAAAGTGTCATAAACTGCAATGAAGAGAATGAGAGGCAGGGACTGGTGTCTGTACATTCATCACTGGATGCATATCAAGTGTAAGACTCAGCTAAGCATTTACATCCCTTCTCCAGCTGTGCTGCTGCAAGGTGTGTATTCTGTTTATGGGGTAAATACTGCTCCAGTCTATGTGTATCACTCCTATTGGCAGCAGGATTTGGCATCTGCCTCAAATGAACTTTTCCATAGAAAACAGCTCTTTGGAAAAAAAAAAAAGGCAAAAAAGAATGAAATCTAATCACAATATGACAGGCTTCTTAAAACAGCTAAATTGAATCTATACTTGAGAATCATTAGATATCCCCTTCCTTACTCCCTCTGTTCTCTCTGATAGGTGTCTGTAGCCTCTTCTCTTGAAATCTCTGTGGCATAAGGAGAAATGGTAAAGCAGTCACTTTGTTTCCTCAGTTTTTCATAATAAGCATTTGGTTTGCTTAACCCTGGAAAAGGAGATTGTCAGTGGCTGAAGTTCTGGTGTTCATTCAACAGGCTCATATTCAAGTGAGACTTCTGCTGAAGTAGGTATTAGATGATTGCACCAAACTCATTAGAAGTTTGCTTGATTTCACTAAAGAAACAACTGAGAAATTTTCAAAGTTCTAAGTGCATAACTTCCTGGATACTTCTTTGAAATAACGCTCAGAGTGTGAAAAGAATTGAGCTTAGTTTAAATAACAAATGGTTTGGTACACATATGTACCTGAGGCAGATAAATGAGAGGGAAAAATAGCAACAGAGAGGAGGAAATTACAAGCCATTTTCTCTTTTGCAAAATGGAGAATTCTTTTTAAATTTACATCAAGAAGAGCTGACACAAGCTCATATTATTTGTAGGTAAAGATGTAGCTATAAAGTTCAGGTTTGTTTAATCTGAAGAAACTATATAATCACCAAAGCAACATATGGTACCTGGCTACTACCTCTGAGCTCCTGGACAGCTTCATTAGAGATGCCCGTTTCTGCCAAGATGAAGGTCTGCTTTTGTCACTTACTGCTGGTTTAGAGGGTTTTCCCAGTCTGCAGACTCAGAGTGGTTTCACTGTTGCACTGTTTTTGAAATGAGATTGTGGCCTGTAAACAGAGTCCTTCCTTTTTTTTTTTTTTCCCTTGTAGAATTTAAGGAATCTGTAGAGATGAAATTTAATTGCCAGTCAGTTTTTAAATGACATAAAGTATAAATGGAATGACTGATGTGCCTTAAAAGTAAGTTCTTTGTGATAAAAATATTCTCTGGTCATTATAAACATAGAGGAAATGATGCTTCTGTTTTTGTTTTGCACTTCCAAATGTTTAAAAGGTATTGATGCAGATAATGAATATCTATGTGCAGCAGCATATTTAAAAACAGGGCATTTTCTGTGGTTTTAATTTATTTCTCAACACAATTTCGATCTTTCTAATCTGATTCAGTGCTTCAAAAGGATCTTTTTTCTTCTGAGCTAGATAAAAAGTAATATCAATAAAGATGTGCAGTTTACACCCCTTTTAAGTGCATTTCCCCCTAAATTAGTGAACACAGAGGATTTCTATAAAAATTGTTTTTAATGTAACGACTGAATATGCTTCAAGTAAAATGGGGCTGATTTATTTTTTTTAATTACAGTGTTCTCTTATTACTTGTAATATCTGAAGACTGGAATTTGTTTGTAACATATTGTGTGGTGTTAACTTTTCATAAAAAGTTGTCAGCTCTGCTACTCACGCTGTGGTTGTGCTTCAACTGTAAGTTGGCTAATAGCATATATAGGAGAAAAACAGTCTATGCAGCTTTTGCTCAAAAAAAAAAAGGGAGAAGATATTTTATGTTTTAAATGTGTGAAGTTGTTTCTTTGATCACATCTGATGAGCTGGCTGAAACGCTCTACTGTTGTGGAAGAATGAAATCTTACTGCAAAGCCATATCGATTTTAAAAAGTACCTGGTCCTTAGCTCTTCATTTGCTCGTTTCACCATTTTCTGTCAGTCTTAAGTGAGAAGTTAATGTTTCATTTTCAAAAACGTTTTTCTGAACAGTACCATTGTTGGTTGGGTACTGAAATACCGAACAGTGTCACTTAGCTGGGATGGGAACTCAGTGCTGCTGTCCTTCAGCTGCCTCTGTGGGAGTTTTGCGTGAGCGAGAAACGCAGAATTAGCCTCTTCAAGGCTTGAGGCAGATGGAAGGGGCCTTATATATAGGAGATTTGACAGGATCACAGCTTTAAATTAGTGTCTGAATTAAGAATCAGGCCCTTGTTGTTCTGTGTGATCTCTGTTCATAAGAATCATGTTGCTGCAAGAGGACTGGAGATTTCTGAGAAGCAGATCTGAAGTAAAAGACTAAATGCAGCTTTGCCCACATTGGCCTGTACTATCCTTTGTGAGTAATCCCAGGACACTTCAGTTTACTTGTGAATGAAGGAACTACTCAGTGTGGGCAAGGACTTTAAGAGCTTCCGTAGATATTGCCTCTTTTTTAGTAACTGTGCCTGAGGAATTTAAGCAAACATTTGTGCATAAGTGTAGGAGAACAGAAGGAATACAATCCTCTCTGCTTAACTTTTTCTACTGTTCAAACCCATAGGTGTGGATTAAGGTTTTTCTGACTATATAACCAGAGGAACAAACCCTATTGTATATTTTTAGTATAAGCTGTGTAAAGAGCATTACCTGATTGCATCTGTCTTTCAGAGACGAAAACTGTGGTCTGTGGAAGTTGGCATTGGTTAGAACAGCAGCTGAGAAGTGTAAGGATTTTGCAAGAAATGTGAGTAACAACATGCATTTCAGGAGAACGTTCTGACCTTAAACTATGACTACTCTCAAGAAGGAGAGAACACCTGCAAGCTGTGTAAGAGCAAGGCCAGATGCTATCTGTGAGTTTGTTTTCATGGTTGCTTATTGTGACCTGGTTGGTGAGCAGAAACCAACTAGATGCTTCAGGGAATAAGCTCTATTTGGAGGGGGAACAGTGCATGAGGAAGTGACAACCCACAACACTGGGGAATTAGTATTTACATACCTTCTTTGCACTGCACCCAAGTACAGTGGAGGAATTTGCCTTTTTCGTTGCACAATAGCAAATGTTAATTTGTCTTTCAGATCTGTGGGTCAGCTAGACCATACAAAAGATGCCACAGGAGGGGGCAGATAGAGGATTGCTCACTTCAGTGTTCAACACCAAGCTTTAATTTGTCCTTTGTCCTTGAAATTAAGCCAAAAATACAGTTTGGCACTTGGACCCAAAGGCTATGTAACATCAATAATGCTACACTGAATATAGTCTAGTTTTAGCAAAAAGCATCAGTTCATATTATACACCCTGCATATCTCTGTTTCAGGGCAGAACTAGGAGATTCTGACACTTAAAGCATATGCAAAAGGAGTAATCAGGAGTTTGAAGAGTCACAGGTGTATTGTGAAATTTCTCTAGATCCTATTCTGATAACTGAGCTGGCTTCAATTTTGTGGGTCCCAAACACTTTGAACTCCAAAGAGAGTCTTAGGCAGGTAAAAAACATGGAAACAGTAGAAATACTGCTTCTCAGAGAAGCAAAAGCTGGCAAATTGCTCAGTCTTGTTCAGATGGTTGTACCAGATGCCCTGTCCTCCAGTGGGTGGATCATTGTTACTGTGGGGTATCTTCAACTCACAGTGACTACCACACTTGATCTGAATTAAGGTAATACCTACAGTTGGTACATTGCCTTTGTTTGAAGAGGCAGCCCTTAGAATATGACAGAAGACATTTTAAGTAGTTTCTCTCTCCTCTGGCACACGTCCTTCACTATTCCAAACCTTTTTTAATTCAACTGCACAATGGTTTATAAGGTAAAGAAATATTGTCAGTATTGTACAGAAAAAAAAAAAAGACAGGCATGGAAAATAGTAGTTATGGAAACCTGGTGTCTTAGTCCTGACCTAACATCTTACTGCAACACCAGTCTTTCTTTTGCCACCACCTTTTTCTCTTTTGGAAGACAGAAATCAATGCAAAATTGCAGAAGCTTATTTTTAGTAGACTACACTGGTGATACTGTTTACGCTAGAAAAAAAAAGAGAGCTTTTCTCTCAATAAACAGCATTCTGCTGTAAAGCAATTTTCTTTACTACACTTGTCTGAAAAATCTAATGAAAAGTAGACCAACAATTCCATTTGTTTATATGTACCTCTCTTAACAAAAATGGTTTATTATAGATCTTGAATGTAAACGACACAAATCAAATGTAGCTGCCTGCTACATCAAAATCAATTAGTTGTGTTTCAGCATTTTTGTGGACAGCAGTCATTCATTTTGCATGATGCTCTTTCCTGATAGCTGTCTGCTGACAGAGAAAGCTGTTCACCCGTTGACAACAGGAATAAAATGAGGATTCATATTTGTCTCCATCATGTTCAGTCTTCTCTAATGCATTAGAAAGCAGGACACTAGAAGTAGGTCTTTTGGTGGTAAGTGGCATGAATCAGAGAATTAATAACCTGACTGGTTCCAAGGTGAACAGCACACTTAATCAAGGGGCTAACCCTAGACTGTGGGGACATGCTTCTCATGTGTTAGTTCCCTATGCCTTTGACCCAACATTGCAAATTATTTGCTCTGTAGCGGAACACTCTCAGCAAAGCATCCCTTTCAACCTAGTCTGCTGGAGTAAGAAATTAATACTGAGGTCTCCCACTTCCTCACTGAGTGCTTTCACTGATAGACTATTTATAAAGGTGATGCAGCTAAAATGCCTTTCCCTTTGGCACATAAATGTTTTATTTGATCTAGCTTTTTATCTCTCGGTAGACCAACACTCTCATTCCACAAGGACATTCTCTATCTGGAAAGCAAACACATGTCAAATACTTGGAGGAATATTAGAAATCCTGAAAAACCCCAGGCACACCAGGTAAATTCTAAAAGAAAGCAGCACAGCTGAACTAAGAAGAAGGCTAAATCTTGTCTCTGGTGGGGATACCCTGTCTGAGACCACCTATTCTGATGTGTCTCTTATCAGATTTGGTGCAAACAGTGTGTGGAGCTGTTCTGTTGGGGCCCTTGCAGCTCTACTGAGAGGAACAGTTTCAAGTGTCCAGCAAAGATTAGAGAAGGAAAATACGTGCCTATTGAATCACTTCCCTTTAGAGCAGACACACTCACTTTGTCTTTCTGTTCCCTTTTTGCACTCTTTAAACCAGTCCTTGCTTTCAGTCTGACTGCCATACACAGCGTGTGCTTGCTGTGCTTCACATCATATGCCTCAGTGTCTGTTCTATAAAGGGCAAACGACACTCTCCTCCTCTCAGCTCTGCTGGGAGGGTTCTCCAGAAGACTGACCATGTGTGAGGTGCTTCCGTGCTGTGCAGTGTATAAGTACCTGTAGTGGAATAACAGGAGTTACTACAAACTCTTGACTGACTCCAAGCCACACAGTTTTATCACCAATAAATGCTTGTGTGCAGACTTTCAAAGTGTCTATAAACATGGCATTCCCTGAGGTTGACACTGATTTGTTTACATCGGCAGCAATTTCTGTAGGTAATTAAAGGGAGACTAGTCAATCCATCAGACGCTACTTTGGATTTGTCACATGGCACATCAGAGAAACATGATGTGTAGTTTTAACAATACAGTTTGCAATAGAAGTGATTAAAGATTCCTGGATGGCATGTTTTTCTGTAAACAAACAAAAAAGGCAGTTTGATGAAATCTGATCCTTCTTTAAAGAATGTGTCTGGTTTACCCCATATTTAATGGAAACCAGGAGACCTTTAATCAGCTTCTGTGGGCCCGACTGCTTACTGGCTTGGCTAGCTGGCTCCTGGGCGGACTGCTGGATGAGGTGCCAGGAAGCTGAGACTTCCAGACTCCTGGATCCTGGGCAGCTCAGGCCCCTGGGTTTATGGGCACTCAGCTCTGAGCTCCATTATCTAAATGCTTCATAACCTTTTTTATACTTAGTCTGTCAATGCCTTTATGCATTAAGGAGGGATTATCCTGCCCTTTTTTCTGATGAGAAACCAAAAGATTAATGGCCTTTAGGTAGGTAAATCTTAACAAGCTTCTACTTTATGTGGATCTTTCCAGTTGCAAAACCACTACTGATTCTCAAACGCCTGCTAAGCTCCAGTGTATAAAGTTCTACCTGTGCCTGAGAGTTCTGTTTCTGCCTCTCTGAGTGTCATAGCTCCACAGAACTTGCACACTCTCAGGATACACAAACTGAATGTTTCTCTCCTTTGCCTGTCTCCATCTGGTAGGTAGCTCATGCAGTTGGGATTTTGCAGAATAAGGAAAAACACTGCCTCCAGTTTGTAGGGAAGCACTGACGTTCCTACCATTTTTTTAAGGACTGTGTTTGTGGTTTTAGTCACCAGTGCTGGATTCACTACCATTTCTAGATGCCTGTTTTTCCTGTGTGCTGAACAAGTACGCTCAGGGAATAACTCTGACCTACGATTTATACCCCAAAGGGATGGACTTTTTCTGTACTCCTGGCAAAGTACAGAAATCACAAATACTACTTAAAAAAAAAAAATACCCAAAATCCCCCAAAACTAATTACTGAAATAACCAACCTTATTTATGGGTCAAGGCTCAAATTCAGGAAAAATTAAAAAAAAAATATTGTAAGCTCAGGGATCTTTCATATCTCCCATTCCTTTTAGTGCAAGTCTCTCAGGATACAGTTTGGATTGCTTGATCATCATTTTCTTGGACTTTGAAGGTCACCTCCCTTGATATTACTGAACCTATGCTTTCCTAATCCAGAAATTACCTGGAAACTCAATGAAAAATAAAGGTTGAAGAGTCAAGAAATAACTCATGTGGTTCCAATATTAGGCATGATGGAATCTGACAATACTGTTGGGAACAAACATTTGGGGCTACTGTGTATATTCTTCAGGTAAAGTTATGACTCTAGAGGCAATTCGAGTGCCAGGGGAATGTTTTGTATAGAGGTGGGTTGCTGACAGTGTTTACCACCTTCAGAAGTGCCAGTCAATGTCTATCAAACTCATACTTTTCATAATAAGGAATTGGAATGTCCCCAGTTATAGTCTTAAAGGGGGAAAAAGAGTACTTAAAAGTAATTTTAAAAAGTAGTCATGTGTAGTAAATGTCAAAGGAAAAGGAACCTCTCTGTTGCAGAGTTCAGCAGCAGTTCATTCTTACCTAATTCTGCCATCTCCAGCTTGACATAACTGATAGACACATAAGTTGAGGCTGCCCTCAGGTTACAATGTTTTCAAAAAGTGCCATAACATTTTGTGTCTTAAATAGATTTCTGTTGCAGTAACAGTTACTAATAATTAATTGCAGAAATTGCTTCCCTCTGCCCCCCTTCTTTCAGAGAAGAATCAAACAGAAAAGATATTTAACAGGACTACAAGAATAGCTGTTCCTTTTCTATTTTGGTAATGCAAAAAAAAAAGAAAAAAAAAGAAAAAAAAAAGAAAAGCCAAACAAACCAAACAACAAAACCAAAAACCTAAAATGTTAGGAATAAACATATTAAAGAGTCATTAGGACTTTTGGATGCAAATTAACCATTTCGTTCTCTGGTTAATCAAGCACAACTCAATTAACTCAATGCGTTTACTTATCCCTGAGGGGTTTATGTATTATGTAATAAAATACCTGGGTTGCCCAGAAAGGCTGTACTGTCTGTCTTTAGAGGTTTTCCAGACACAAGTGGATAATGCCCTGAGTAACCTGTTTGGCCTTACAACTGACCCTGTTTTTGAGCAGGAGACTGGGCTAGAGACATATAGAGGGCCCTTCCAACCTGAATTAGACTGTCACTCTAAGACCTGTTTCCTCCTAATAATAAATAAAAGTCCTAGTATCTGGATAGCATCAAAGTAACACTCTATAGAAAGATGCACATATATTGCTATACATGGGCAAACCCTTAGCCCATTTAAATCTCTAGAACTTTTATATCATCTGTGTACAAATTCTGTTTAACACACATTTGGCGGGATCCAGTGCACAAACCTTTTCTTTGTTTAGAATTAATTTAGTAACTAGAGATCCCTACATGTTCCCTTCCCCTGCAAAATCCCATTCCCTCACAGCCCATAGCACAGTAGAGGCGCCGTCACATACAAACATTTTACAGGCATTTTCTTTAGAACTCAAGCCGAAATATTGCTTTTGGTTGGTTTGTTTTTCCCAAATAAAACAAACAATGTTTATGTCCAGTAGGTCAAATGTATCTTTCTGATCTACTGACTCTGAAGTAGTGAAGAATATAGTTCATAAAGCACCAGGTCTCACCATAGCTGCTGTGAGTGGGATAAAAATAACAAGGAAATAAGTATATTTCCATACACAGCTGAAGAGTTTGGTTAAAGTCTGAGCAATGGGAAATCCCGGACCATGACATGTTGCCTCTTTCCCCATTCATTTTTGCATGGAAGGTGTTTGACCCTTCTGTAGAAGTGGCATTTCAGAGGATCAGGTGCTAACTGAAGAATAGAAAATCCTTTTCTTCCTTTCAAAATGCCAGTAATGTTTCTCTGTGATTATGATGCAGATGCCCTTGTGAGGCATGGCAGTATAGTTGTATATTCCATGTAAGTTATAGGGTTGATTATTTGGTTGCAACTAAATATGTCACATGGCCAGAAATGCTCTTAATATACAGCGGCTTGCACAAGTACAACATAAAGTATCTAATTCCTCTCTGTGTCCACCTAAGAAACAAGATACCTGGGGCCAAATCTGCGGCAAGGTATGAGGAGCTGCTTGCTGGAGTCTCTGGTCTGTGGACACCACTGAGGCAGCTGAAGCCCACCTGGGTGAGGGAGTGGTGAATCCATGTGTTCCTCCCTAACCTTTTTCATGGGATCAACAGAGCACAGGTCCCATTGCTGCAGATGATAAATGCACTGTTCTGTTTAGTTATCAAACTCATTTCTTTCTGCCCACCTCCACTGCTTTTAAGAAGTTCCAGTGTGTCTTAAAAGCATCTGATATCATCTGCACTCCCACCCGGCTTCGGAAAGTTCAGAAAACCCTCTGAGGCCAAATTCTGTCATGATGGTGACTCCAAAAATACTTTTAAATGCCAGCAGTTTTATTTAACCTTTGATAAAGGTAAAAGTGTTAGTTCTGGGGCCAAAAATTTTAACACTCTGTTTTATAAGAAGTTATCAACAAATGGAGAAATTATTGAGCCTTGGACAAGCATTTTTATCTAGTTCCATTGCTGGCCTCTTGCCCAGTGTGCTATATGCTTTGAATCTTTCATTTCAATAATTTGCCTCTTTGTTTTATTACAGGATATGCACAATATTACTTAATTCATAAATACTTTTGAAAGTTATGAACAAAAAAAAAGTACTACAGGAGTCCTAGATCATTATTCTTAGAAAAAAAAATAATAAAAATTGAGGAGTACTGAGGTACTACACGTTAAAGAGTTCATTTCTTCTGTTGTCTTCTGGCTTTGCTTTAAATGAATTGGTGAGGGTTGCAATATATATCACCAATGTCTACTTTTATATCCAGCTTCACTGAAGTATCTCTAAAAACTTTGAGTTTGCTAATTTATATATCTACCGAAGATACCACAGAACTGATCATTTACTGATGGATGCCTCAGTCTCTTTTACCAAGGAACAAGTGAGAGGAAAAGAGGAAATGGCTTCATGTTTCACCAGGGGAGGTTTAGACTGGATATTAGGAAAAAATTTCTTCACCTAAAGGGTTATCAAGCTGCCCAATAGGAACAGGCTGCCCAAGGAAGTATTTGAGTCACCATCTCTGGGGGTGATTTTTAAAGACATGTAGATGTGGCACTTTGGGACATAGCTTAGTGGTGGACTTGGCAGTGCTGGGTTAGTGGTTGGACTCAAGGATCTCTTCCAGCCTAAATGTTTCTGTAATTAAATCTAAAGGCCAGAACGATTTTTAGAAGAAAACTTTTGCCTTATATTTTTCTGCTTAGCTTAAGTTCCTATTATATGCAAATATTCTGTGTGGAAACCTCTCACTGTCTGTGGTACAGTGTTGGGAAGGAACTCTGTGGGAGCTGTGATTCTGGAAACAGTGCTTGAATTGAGACATTGGTGTTTCTAGAACAGTTACTGTTTTGGGTTTCTTATATGCAAGTTGGATGTCTGGAGGCCAGATTCCTCCTCAGGTTACAAATAAGGACAAATTGTCTGAATGTGGAAAAAGCTTGGAATGATAAATATCAACGTTTTGTCTACATATACACAGAACACTGCACTCGTGAGACTTCTAATTCTAAATCAGTGTGCTCTGTTTCTATTCTTTGAAGTTATTTTTATAACTATTTCCCAAGCAACTGCACATCCTACAACGACAACTGCATATGTCCCAAGATTAAAATATCAGAAATAAGCCGTTTTTTAAACCTCTGAAGCTCAAAACAAATGATGAGTGCTTTCTTTATATGCTAGCTGAATATTCAACTCAAGCACTTAAAAGTTACACTGTGGAAAAATAAAGTACAGTTCGGGATAACCATATGTTTTTATTTGGTATTATTAAAAATGTAAATTGTTCCCTTAAATTGATATAGTGTATATGTAAATTTGTCATGTCCTTTTAAAAGTTTGATTTTGTGTTCAAGTTCTACTTTTATTCTTTTTTTAAGGAGCAGACACACACAGAGAGTCAGGTAAATATTTCCATGAATCGCCTCAGGGTCCCTTGACAAGAATGTAATTGCCTGTGCACTGACTCTGTAACTCAATTGCCTTCCTTAATGATGGGATATTGGTTTTATAGGCCCCTCACTGCTTCTCTTTAATACCCATTAATTATAATTTTACTTTTTTTTAATGAATGTCCCTTTCCCTTTTTAGTTCCTTCATGTTTCTTATGTTTCCTCCCTGTTCCACAAACCCCCTGCGAAAGTGCAGCGAGTGCAAGGAAGTAAAGCAGCAAAATGACTGTAAGCTTGCATTTACAGGCTCCTGTTCATTTCAAATAGACGAGTCCTGCACTGCAATTGAATTAACTGATGTTAGAGCTCAGAAACACAAGCAGGTTCACTCCTATCATTCACAACTGCACCTGCACAAAGTAAGAGATGCTGCTGCCTTCATATAATCTTTTAGATCCAGAGTTCTGCAATACTGTAAAAAAATTTCTTTATTTCAGTAGGTATATCTGGGGACAAATTTGAGAGACACGTAAGAAAGAACACAGAGGACACCAGTTCTGCAGTGTGCACCAGCTACAGATGGCTATTAGTCCATCAACCTCAGCTTCCCACGGGGGCCTAGGAGAAACCACCCCATGAAATAGGCATCACTTAATCAGTGATTAAATGTTCTGGTGCAGATTACTCAGGTTTTCCTCCAGTTTTTTAGAAAAGCTTCATTTCTGCTCAGAAAAACAGTATGTGACATTTCAACCCCTAAAACAGTTGAGAAAATTAGTGCTTGGGTCAACTGGGCTCTTGAAACACTAACTATGGTTTTGCTGAAGCTATGATTGCAATAGCCTACTATAAACCAATAGATCCAGCATATATAACAATAAAATACAATTCTTATATTGCTGGTTCTTGCAAAATCAGGTAGAGAAATACTGAAGAATTTATAGCTCCAGTCTTATGTAGCCTTATAGTATCGATTAGCAAATCCTGTGAAGAGACTGTAGAGCAGAAGGCATCATTCATTTATGAAATGGAAATACACTGTCAGAGAGCATTCATCTTGCATGGGCCAACTATTCATGATTCCTCATGAAATGATCCATCACTGTAGTTGAATTCTGGGGCTCAGAGGGGGGGAAAGGGAATGAGCTCTTGCCTTATAAAGGTGGAGTATATTTTTACACACCTACTGTGTTCAGCTGCCTTGATAGCTGATGCCTCCTCTGCATGAGAACTGTATGACAGAGCTGATAGAAGGTTTTGCTGGGGGAGAGCACACAGACTTTTGTGATAACTAGCAGCAGTTTTCAAGAACACTGGAAGATGCTGCAAATGTCAGGAACTGAACTCAGTGGGCTGCCAAGTTGAATCCAACTACACCTCTGAGCCAGGTCAGCTGGTGATATGTCTGGCAGGACCAAGCAAGAATTTCTCTCGGGATTGGAGACAGACTTCTACTGAAACCCTGAATATTGTGAGCAGCTTTGAGAGGTGGGTGGAGGTGTTACTAGAAGGATCATCTGATCAGTGGATGCAAAGGAAGAAAACAAGCTATCACGAAAGTCACTGAGAAGGGGAGTCTTTCACTCCTATTTCCAGAGGGATCCTTATGCTCTTTCTAGCCAGGTTGTGATGTTTTTACTCTCATAGCAGTGGTTCACTTGCATTGATCTATAGCTAGCAAATGGGGAAGATTTTCCTTTATTCCACCAAACAGATTAGAGTCAATTTTCAAAGGCAAGAGAACGGAGGTTAGTTTTCAACATTATTTTCCCATTTTGACAATGTTTTTCCCAGAGTTTTACTATTTTCTTTGTTTCTTTCAAATGGAAAAAAAATCAATTTTGAGAAAACATCTCCCCAACCATGTGATTTAAAGCTCTTTTGTCTATATTTTTATTCCTCTTCACTTGCATTCCTACTTGTACATTTTTCCTGTTTTACTACAGAGGTATGGAGAAAAGAAAAATCCATACCTGCAAAAAATGAGGAATTTCAGGATCTTTTTTCTTGAAAAAGTTGCTGAAATACAAATAAAAGAAACAGTAGGAAGATTGGAATGAAAATTTCTGATGACTAATAAGTCACTTGTTTTCAGAGATTTTTGTATGAGATACCAGGGTTTCTAGTCTAGAAACCCAGTCCAGTCCTAGATTTCCATCTAAGATCAGAGGTGATAATGTGAGTACCTGACAGGCGTATTTCTCTCTTTTGTTTTATTCTCAACTGATTTTGTAATGCCAGAATGTGGATTTCACCAAAGTTAACTAAACAAACAACAGCGCTCGAGGAGAAGACTGCCCAAACACATGGCTACAACATAGCACTTGCTGGCTCAGACAGTGGTTGTTTTCAGAAAGGGCTATTCCATCAGCATGGCAAAAACTCAAGCCTGGAATTCAGGTAACCGCAGTCTGGATTGAAAAAAGCAACTTTATAAACTATTAAACACTAAAGATATAACTTTAAATCTTGAAAATCCTTTATCTGATCCCAAGCAAAAAGCTCTATGTTAAATCTCTTTGTTTGAATTATAACCAATTTCTATTGCTATGGTTTAGCAGCTTTCAAAAATCATTTCAGGGAATCTTTTGTTGTCATAAAACAATACCTTTTTTTTAATTCAGTCCCTGCCATCAATACTTTGTGTTTTCACAATATGTTCTATCAATAAAACACTTTCTATCATTCAATCAGTGTAAACTGTTCAGGCTCATCTACTGTACATTGCTTGATGAAAAATTTGTGACAGCTCTAAAGCCAACTGATCAGCAAGATGAATTTTTAATCATATGCATGAGTGAAAGTATTTTACTAAAAAGGAGACATAAAAAATAAGTAGATCGTTATTACTGAAGCACAGATTGCTTTGTATTTTTATCTTCTAAAATGCAGCTGAGAATATCATTATTAAGAAGAGAATGTCATTTTTCAAAAGAACTTGTGGCAGTAACAGCTAGTGAGGCATTTTTTTATTAGCTTCAAGAGGGAATGCCTGTTACATAATACTACAGCAATTGTTTCAGGGCACAAAATTCAGAGCTAGATGATGAACAGAAAACATTCAGGAGGGCACAGACTCAGAAATTTCATTTAGAAACTTCTACAGAACTGAGTTATAGATTTCCTGTGTTCTCTTTAGTGAATAATAGGGAGTGGTCTTGCTCAGATAAAGTATACATTTAGTATATGATGAAAATACTTCTGTCTTGCTCTGATAGGTATGGAAGGCATCTAAAAAAGAGATTTCAGGCTATAATAATAACATATTAGGTATGGGGGAAAAGTCCAAAAGGAAAAACACAGAAGTTTTCTTCTCAGGGCAGGATGCGTAAACCAGTATCCACTCCAGAACTGAGGCGGAAAAGTTAAACTTCATTCACAATAGTGAATGCAGGTTTCAAGCTAAGCTAATTGAATTTTATCTGCTTGTCTGCCAGTAGCCATGACACTTTTATTTCTTTTTGTTTCATCTTCTCCCCAGTAGGCTTCACTTATTGGCACAGATGGATTCTGATATTAAAGGCAATTTCCAGTTGGCTTTAGGAGAGCTATTATTTAATTGGCTCCTTTAACTGTCACCAAAAGCTTTTGAAAACTCTTGTATTTATAAAAGTCTGTGGGGCAAATTCCCTGCTGATATATTTCTATGGAGCTACACTGTAACAAATATCACCCAGGAAATTCCACTCTCACTGCAGTATCTTAGATTTCTTCTTCTCTGATAGCTTATGTTTCTTTATGAAAATAACCAACATCAATGCCCTGGCCAAACCCCAATAAGAACCATGCAAGCCATAGCATCCATCACTTCTCCTCTAAGCTACTGAGGAGAGTTACTTGAAAGAGGCTTGTGGCCTGGGGTTGGAAACAAAGAATTAAGAAGTAGACAGGGTCCCTAACCTGGCTGAAGAAGGGCAAGTTGCTTTGCATATCCTTATGCCATTGCTCAACACAGTAGGAGGCAGACACTGGGATGAACCTTGCAGCCTTCAGTTTAACAACCACAACAATTATATTAAGAGATTCCTGCTCAGCAGGTCTGTTGGTGTTTGAAAAGGGACAAAATCACAGAAAAATGGTGACCTGTGACACTGGCCACCAGTGGTCTCTCAGGAATCTCCATACCATGTTCCACAGAATGGGGCAAACATGGTCTTAATCGTAATTCACAGGCTGGACTGCTCTGAGGACACTTCTCCTTATGCTGGAACATGTTTGTACTTATGTTGGTATGAACAGGTTTAGTGCCAACTATGTTATTGTAAAAGCCACTATTTGAGTAGCTGGTGGCAATGTAAGAAGAGACAGTTTGTAATCCTACCTGCTTCCCTAGTCAGAGAGATTCTGTAGATCATAGAATCATAGAATCATAGAATCATAGAATCATAGAATCATAGAATCATAGAATCATAGAATCATAGAATAG
>JAYRBT010000139.1:63935517-63954667 GCA_036023395.1 Myiotriccus ornatus | reverse complement strand
ATGGCAGCACTCCAGTCATGCGAGTCATCCCACCACGTTTCTGTGATGGCGACTACATCATAGCCTTCCTGCTGCACGATGGCTTCCAGCTCCTCTTGTTTGTTGCCCATACTGCGTGCATTGGTGTACATGCACTTCAGGTGGGCTGCTGATTTCATTCTTTAACATTTTTTAACATTTTACATTTTTTAACATTTAACAAATAGCACACAGATTTACTAAAGACAAAATTGCCCCCCTTCCCACCTAGGGGATCAAAATCTGCTTTAGTTTTCTGAGGGTCAAGAGGGCATGAAGAGGGTTCAGGGTAGGTTTGGACATAGCCTGCATAAGGATTACAAAATTTCTTTGTGTACTGTAGTTATTAAAGACCTGTTGATTGACAGATGAGCAGTGGGTATATTTGTGCTTCAGTGTACATAGGTGGGCAGTACCCTGAAATATAGTTCATTCAACTGGAAAGCTGCAGGGATAATTGGGCTTGACTCAACAGCAAGTAGAAACTAGAACAGGAGAGATAATTTTGGGATATCATATTAACAAAAGCAAAAGGAGGTCATTTTTCTGAATATTTTTTCACACACTTACAGCAACCTAAATCTTACAAGCCATCAGAAATGCCAGGGACAAAGATATTTGCATTTCTAAACACACCAAGTGCTTAGAAGCTAAATTCTTTTTCTCTAAGATCATGAGACCTTTGTGAACAAAGCCAATGCCAAAAGCTGCCTGTAGGAAACATCTCTGTTAAGAGCTGTATGCTGAAGCTTTTTGCATCAGAGCTTTATTTATATCATGTACCCTTGCCCGCATGTTCCCTGCTAGCTCAGGAGTGTATAATCAGTCCTACATAAGATGTATTCCCAGGTCACTAAGCAAGACTCAGTTAAGGATACACTTCTTGTATGTTTACATATATGATCCTGTAATAATATTTATTTTTATACTGATATGTATGTCATCTCAGTAAATGGTTCAATCACACTCTAGATGTAAGGCTGTAAGCAAAATAATCCTATGGACAAATCCTATGCATTTAAACTTTAAAACAAGAAACTTTTATACGATACAGTGGCAACACTCACAAATATAGCCAGGTGGACTCACTCATTTACAGCTGCCTCTCTGAACAGACTTGGCTATTGCAGTGCTCAGACTTGTTCCCTGTGTTGAACTCTAGTGATTCAGAAACTCTCAAATTAAACCATTTTCTCCTCTATACATTTTATGAGGGAAGAAAGTTCATGCAATGTGAGAGGGAGAGTAAGAATGAGCATCTGCAACAAAATGTATGCTAACCACAATGCAGTTGGAAAAATCTCAGTGGGATGGATGGGGTAGGATTCTCCAGGTGTTGGGCAGCTAACTGATTTTCAAGAGGGTATCTGTGTTTCCTTGGTATTTACAGGAAAGGTAAATTTGGGGTACAACTTGTACTTTCTTTCTCTGTCACTCAAGTTCTGTACAGAAGAAATCTGAAAATTATTTCTCATGGCTTTCCTCTAAGCACAGTCCACAGGGTAGTCTCACAGGGGAGAGCCACTCCCATTCAGAGGTGGAAACTCTTCCTCTATACAGAAAATAATCTAAATATCATTTTGCCTGGAGTAAACTGTAAGCCAGGAACTTAAGACTTACAGCACTCATTGAAAGAAAGGGAAGACCTGAGCTTCAGTGATGAATTCTCTGATGCTCAGTCTGAAGCAGGAAGGAAATCACAGTTTCAGTAGCCCAGCAAGTAATTATATGTGGTGAGCAACAGTTTTAACTAAACCGAGTTAGAGGCCCCAAGGCACCCACAGCCACAGAGCTCATAGCATGGCTGGCCAGGCAACAACTCGCTGTGAAGACTGGAAGGGAAATCTTCCACAGCCCTGAAGAGTAGAGGGGAGAAGGGACATATAAACCTATTCCCATGTGCTTCTATGTGAGTGATGGCTGAGGCCACAGTTTTGGCCAAATCAAATTTGCTACAAAGCCAGAATGAGGAGTGGCCACTTTGTGAATCCCAGCAAACCCCCATCTGCATCTCAGGCCAGGTTGTAGCAGAGAATAAAAAGAAGCAACATTGCTTGGGGAACTTTCACATGAAAGTCTTGCAAGGAGGATGAGCAAAAAATCTCACAATATATTAAGTCCTGCATATTTTAGCTGAGATCACACAAGGGCACATCTGCTGAGGGGCCTCAGCCTCACGCTGCTTTCAGGTCTCACAGGCAGAGGAGATGAAACCTGACATCTGCAAATGCTTATGGCAGAGCCTTCATATGCGAAGCTTGTTTCTCCAAACAGACTGTGCACACACAGGATTTCACCAGTATCTAATGGCATGTCCGAGAGGCTCTTTATGAAGGATTTGTTCCACTCCTTCTCTAATAAATACTCCCTTACAGGGAGTATTAACCTCTAATACCAGTTCCATCCCTGTATTTTCCTCTCTCCCTCCAGAACAGGTTTACCTGTTTTTATTGAAAGAAACTTTATTAAATAACAACAAAAATTTCATTTTTTGTAGCCATCCGTCGACTGAGGTAAGGAAGTAAAGAAATTAAATGCTCTTTGGTTTTGATATTGCTGGTGAAATTATGCAGACAGATCATTTTCCAATCTTAAATCTAAATAATTCAGTTGCTATAGGATCAAAATGTGTGTTATGCTGCCCTCAGTTTTCCATGCATTGATTCATCCTTATTCCCTTTAGCACATTTTCACTTTGATTTGATAATGCTCATAAAAGCAGTTGGCATCCAGATTGCTCATTATCACTCTTATTGTTCCAAGCCTTATGTTCTCCTCCCCCTCCTGTAACCACTTACACTTTGAGAAGTAAAACCTTACCTTGTGTGTACATCTGTGTAAGCATTCAGGAGAAAGTCAGATCTCTTGCATTCATACTGTAGCATACCAGAGCAAATATTGCAAAATGGCTTAATCTTTCTTGTTCTAAACCAAAATTGATGAAAATATAGTAACATACAAACCAAACTCAGTCACTAGTGATACTTATGCTCAGCTTCCTCTGATATATCAGAGCAAGTGCATTCTCATGGGAAAATCAGACTTCTCAGAGTGAGGATCTTGTTTATTGGCTGTATTTGAGGATCAGTGGAGTGAAACACCTGACAAGCTCAGGTAATACAAGCCAAGGGCATTCATTCCCCACTGCACCTTTCATGAAGCATTAGTCTACAGAAGCCTAAGAAGCTGCCCCTTGTTAAGAGGGGTGTGGATCAGGCCTCAGCAATGGTCTTCAGTTATTTGCTAGCAGAGAGGAAAGTATTCCTCATGTCATTCTAGAATTCTGTTTTTTAAAGGCTACAGTTTTACAGACAATCCCACATGGAGGGACACACTCGGATGCCTGAAATGTCTTTTTTAATAACATAAGTGTGTTGAAATATTTCAGGCAGTCACTCTAATCAACTCACTCTATCCTTATGCATGTGAATACATGCTTTTAAATCTCTTTCTATCCTTTTTTTCCTCAGCAAAGAATTATTTTCTACTTGTATTATGTGTAACAATGAGGTCCCAGTTATATGGAAGCTTTTTATTTCTATTACAATAAATATAAATAGCAATAAAAATAGACTCCTTTCTGTGTCTAGTTCTCACAGTTCTAAACATAAGGCAATCCACTTCAACCAACATTTTCGGTTATCATAATATAGATTTTAATGGTTTTCAAAGCGTACATTTTTTATCTGCTTTCAGAAGTAGCAAAAATTTTTAGCTAATTTCAACACTTATCCTTGTTACACAGAAAGTTTCTAATTCACAGTTGTGCAGAACCTTGCAGCCTTCTCTAATTCACCTTCATGCAGAACTGTGCAGCCTTCTCTGATTCACCTTCTCTTACAGTTTGCTTAAAATTCCTCTGGAAGAAAAAAGAGTGAGACAAAATTTTTATCAGAACAAAGTACATTTAAGGTTACAGCTTTATTTTTAGCTCCCGCACCTGGTTTTGTTTGATTAACAAAATTGGTTTGAAAATTGCCAGATCTGCTTGGAAGAAGAAGTTCTCAGGTTCCCTTGATTATACACATCAGTTGGCTTTGCCACTGAATTGTCTTACTTGTTTTATCAACTGGTTAAATAGATGTTCTGCAGTCATCTGAAAGAAAATTCTATTACAGAGAAATGTAGGGTGCACAGGCACATCACTGGCATTGCCACAATAGATGTACTGAGATGGAAATTCTTAATGTTGCAATGATTTGGGGGAATTGTAACATTGACATTCAGATCCTGGAGGCAGGCACAGAAATGCTGCAAGAAGGACTGAAAAAAAATGAGGAGATTTCTGAGGAGAAAGGAAAAAGAGGCATTCACAGCTCCACCTGCAACCTGGTACAACAGCAGCAGGCACCATCACAAGTACATCTGTCTAACAAGCAGCCTTTAAAGTCTGACACACTGTAGAGAGGTCCCTGCTTTAGAGCCATGTAAAGAATAACCTTTCTCAGCTCAAAAATCACAGAGTCAGTCCAGGATATATGAGAGTCCAGAACTGAATGGCTTGTCAAAATCAGCGCTGTTCTTTCATTGAACAGGCTTTGGTTTGGAGTGTGAATTTTGTTGGTTTGGGGTTTTTTCTATGAGAGATATATATATATTAAAAAAGAACGTCTTTCTGTGTACTTTAAGATTAAACACTAGTTATTTATGGCTTGCACAGAGAAAATCATAAAACCAAATACAAAAACTTCAAAAGATTATTTAGGGCACATCCCTGCTCGGGTGTAGAAGCCCTTGCAGCTGCTGCCCAATCTCTTCTGGAAAGGCCTCAATGACAAATTATCCTGAGTTGGGCTCTTGCCTCCCTATCAATTACAAAGTTTTTGCTAACATCCAGGCAGATTCTTCTTTCTTCCGAATTAAACCGATTTCTCTTTGTTCCTCCCAGCAGGCATGCAAAGCAATGATCTCTGTTCTTCTGTTCAAACAACAAGGACTGGTAAACATTTCATGTAAACATAGGCTCATCTAAGAAATCTCTGTGATTCATTGTTTCTCTTTTCAGTGGGAAGCTGGCCTGATGATTTGGATACCTTGCAAGAGCTGCAATCTAGTCTAATATATAAATAAGATTTCAAAGTGAGAAAAATACAACACCAAAACACACAAACAGATAAACCAGGACCCAGTGTGGGTATCTCACATCAGGAACTTGCCCTTCTGCATCCTTGGAACACAACCTGCAGTCACATAAACTGTGAAATAATGTCACTCTGTGCTGCAGCTATTTCACACCAGAATATGCCCCACTCTGCACATTTGTTGTGCAAAGTGTTTACAATGCAACCTTGGATCTCTCTACAGCATCCCCTGCATCTCTTTAACCCTGTTCATTAGGTCATCTCAAGCTGAAGGTAAATGCCACGATGTGAAAGAAAAAGCGCAGAAGTGAGTGAGCTGGGATGCAATGGTATTTTCAAGCCACCTCACGGGGAGGACTGAACAAATGTTTGGAGGCATTTGGTAGATGTTCTTATTCCTTTTGTTGAGCCTTTGGAATATGTGCGCTGAGGCAGATGATGTGTGAGTAAAAGTGATTCACACTGAAATGGAATTTGATTACAAAATTCCAACAGCCATACAGAGATGTTTGCATTGCTTTGTAATTGTCACAATGTAACCTTCATCTTCAAATAATTACATTCTTCTTTAGTGGCTAGGTTCTGGAATTATCAAATCACTCCATGTGTTCAACCTTAAACATCAGAACATAAAGGGCCTGATGTACACAGAATGGAGGAATCTCTGTATTTTCATGCAAATCACTCCACTAGCATAAGTCTACTCTTCCTTCCAAGACCACAGATCCTATGCAGTGTGTGAATGGCTGCTTCTGCATCCAGCTCTATAGCTGATGGAAGACATACAGAGGACATCCATGCCAAGGGAGAGCACATGCACCCTGTTTAAGATGCTCCAGGAGGTTCAGTAGCTCAAGATGAAGCAGTAACTAATTCTTTCCAATTTTTAATTTTTTTTTTTTAACTGAAGCAACATATACAAGGCAAAAATTCTTTCTTTCTCGATAAGGACCCATTCATCTCTCTGCAAAGCTGCTAAAAACCTGGAGATATATCAGATCAGTACTGGGTGCCTGTGGCAAGGTGTTGGCAGAGGGGATATGCTGTGCTGGCCTCTGTGAGAAGAGACTTGGGCTGCCACATGCTGAACACAGCTCCGGGCAGATCTGATGGAACCACTACAGGACACACCCGAGCCCATCAGCCAAGCTGCTGGTGCCTCTGGGAAAAGGGCAAGAAAGGGAAAAATGCCACAGAGTGGAGAGAGAAAGGAGTGAGGAAAGAAATGTGAGAAACAGTTCCGCAAGCAGCCAGGTCACTGGAGAAGGAGGGAGAGGAGGTGCTCCAGGAACTGGAGCAGAGACTCCCCTACAGCCCATGGAGAACCCCACAGCAGGAATAAGCCCTGAAGGAAGCTGCTGTCTGTGGAAAGTCTGTACTTGGAGAAAGTGAAAAGTGTGAGTAGGAAGAAGTGGTAGAGAGGAATTGTTATGGACTGACCATAAATCTTCATTCCTTGTTTGCCCATGCTTCTCTTGAGTGGAGGGATTAGAGGATTCAGGAATGAAGGGGTGAACCTGACCCTGGGAAGAAGGGTTGTTTCCATTTTGTCTTTGTTTCTCACTATCCAAATCTATTTGAATTTTTATTTTTTTTTCTCAAGTAAAGTCTTTTTTTCCCATGGTGGTAATTGGTGAGTGATCTCTCTGCTCTCCCTCTCTTCAGGAGGGAGAATGAGAGAGTGGCTGGGTGGATGTGTGGCAGATATCCAAGGCAAACCCACCACCGAATCATCGTGCTGAGTGCTTATAAAAGACTTTTTTTTTGAGTATTTTGTAAGCTGAAATGAACTACAGGAGTCACTATGCCTTTTTGATTCTCAAGACTTTTCCCCAGCGTTTTAGATTTTTTTTTTACTTACCATCGTTTTTACAACCAGCTGCTGAATTTCAAGGCATTTTATCTTTGAAGAACACACACTCCTCTTCTGAGCTCTAGCAGATTTTTTTTCCCTTTGATCATGTTACAGGTAGGGTTGGAAGCACTATTTTTTGAGGTCCCAAACATCTTTGATTACAAATTCCTGGTTTAAGTTGTTTATGAGCTTGCTAAGCTTCAGCTTTTGGAATACATGATTTCTGTAGTGCTTTTATACTGAAATATTTTTTAGAAAATACAAAGCAATGTGTTTTAATAATTTCTGAAAATTATTAATGTAATTTTTTTTTCCATCACAAATAAAAAGGTACTATTCAAGAGCAAGAGTCCTGAAAATGGTTTACTAATGAACAAAACAGGCTTTGTCACCACCTCAAGCCCTTCTGAACCCACTCTTCCTTATTGATGTACTCATTCCACAACCTCATATCCAACTTCTAAGTGAAGTAATATTTTCTTAGGATTGAGTGGAAGGCAAGAGTTCTCTGTTCATTTCTTGTCACTCCATCAGAACCATTATCTTTTTAAATGATAGTTGTATCTGCATTCCCTGCATTTGTTTTAAAGCACCTATCTTTTATCTGACCTGCCGATTATATACGTGTCAGGGCTGGAACGCTATGTGTGTGTTTGTGGAATGTTTATCCCATTAACACTTTAAATTGATAACTTTTCATGCTGTCATAAAAATATAATCTGAAAAACTGATCAAGACCTTCAGAGTCTATATAGCAGAAGAGAGTAACATGAAAGGAAGTGCACTGGAGTTTGTACGAGCTGCATCAGGAAATTCATGCAGGTGACATGAAGTGGCAGCTAGCACTAGCACAGGTTTATTTCTCTGTAATAATGTGGGATCTGATAAAATAGGGATATTTTTCAATCTCTCACCGTGTTGATAAATCTGCACCCACAGCTATCAGATGTGACTGTAAGGGCTTCACAGAACCTGTGATATATCTGATGCCTTTCAAACTGACATCATTAAAAGAGATAGGAACGCTACTAATGTAACATCTTATACTTTAGATAATCTTTAGGCTCTGTAACTAATGAAGACACAAGAAAATGAGAAAAACCTGAGGCTTTTATCAAAGAAGATTGACTTAATTGCCAAATGAATTAGAAAATTTATATGTTGCAGTTCTGTAGATGGGTAAAAATCCTGATGTTAAAAGCTATAAAAGGCTGAAAAATATTTGATACAGGACCTTGCTTTGGATGAGATCTCTGTGGTTAATGTCATCATAACCCGCAAGGGGATATGGAGTGCAGATGGGGCATTTAAAGAAATCCTAGTCATCATTAGCATTACACATTCTTCTGTAAGCACATGACACTGTAGCATCACAGAAGCTCAAAACAAGGTCCTTCATGGATTAGCTAAATTATGTACTTGGTAAATTGATCATAGAGGCACTACTTTATGAATGTAGCTTAAAGGTCAAGCTATCATCCATTTACATGGTGCATATTCTAGCATGACCAATACAGAACTACAGAGCACTATACTCATTATTCATTTCCCTTGGTGCTAGGAGTATTGGGTGTCTGAAGGAAAAAGTCACCAGAATTAATACACAGGTTTAATCATATCAGTTATTTCTAACCTTAAACCACCATACTCACTTTGCTTAATATAAGCTTATTTATAGGCTGTTGGACATTATGGTAGGGACGCAATAGTGAAGAAAAGCTCTCCCAAGTTCTGGTAATTGATTTCTTGGCTTAAATATTTAGTTCAGTGTCTGTCCATGCCATTATGCATTAGTATTGAAACACACTAGTGCTTTAACCAGCTGGTTTCCTAAGGTGAATGTAGTGATTGATATTTTGTTGGAATATGGACTTTAAATAAGACCATTGTTTGAAAACGATCCTCTTGTCTAGGATCAGGAATTCGAGCAAGAGGCAAAGAGAAAGGAGCTAAAAAAGTGTTAAAAGAATGATCTGAATTCTGAAAAAAATGAGCTTTAACATGAGGGCATAATGAATAACAGTCTATTTAGCCTATTCAAATGAAGGTTAAAAGACTAAGATCACAATCAAATAGTATCTAATTGTTTAAGAACTGTGACTCTTCAATGCATAATAGAGATTCAAATTTTAGAGACTGAATCTTGATGTACTTGAATACACAAATTTTGAAAGAGGATAACTAGCTGTTAGAACAAGCTATTAAGGGATGTTACAACTCTTCTAATCAAGTTAGAATGCCTTTTTAAAAGACAGATTATAGTTTAGTGTTACAGTCTTGATGCATAAATGATTGGTGAAGGTTTTTGGTCTGTGTTGTGCAGAGTCAGACTCGATTATCATAATAGCCTCTACTGTCCATAGTAATCTACTTGTTTAGGATCTCACCATAGCTAAGGGCAGAAGTGGGTGGCATAAGCAGGTCCTTCTTTAGAGCCTTTGTGTCAGAGATTTTTCCCTGCTTCTCCCTTACCTCCCATGGGACTAGCGGGAATGGTGTTCTTCACATTATAGATTTGAGAGGAAACAAAGCAATCATAAAAATTCCCTTTCATAAATGCCTTGGAACATTTCATAAAAGAAGTTAAAAATATAAAAATCGAAACTGTTTAAATTACTTATCGCTGCTGAGTGCACAGAAATTAAACAGTCTGTCCTCAGGGAGGCTTCAGTATGTTCCTCGATCACAGTTTGGCTACAACTTTCTATAATTTATCTGAGGAGCAATCATTTAAGTCACCTAAGGTGAAGAAGGGAACTTAAAGAACACATGCACTACATTCCTCAGGACAAATCATTATGAACCATCTCAAAATAAAAACCTTATCTAAATTCTTTACTGAGGAAGATTCCAGTTTATTGCAATGTTCAAAATATATAATGTTATTTTTTTAACATCTATTTTTTTCTAAAATATTTTTTTCCTAAAAGATGCCTTTGCAGCAGACTTTTTTTTTAAGTCATTAGTAATCTTATAAAAGAAGTTATGTTTCCAATACTAATTACACTAAATCCATTTAAATAGCAGTGAAATCAAGGTAATAGCACATACATATAAAGAAGATGGAGACAAAAAAGAAATATAATGAATGAGGTTTCTTTTGAGCTTCTGTGGAGATTTGTAATGGTTGACCCCATGACTATCTATGGAATTTAGATTCTAGTTTCTCTGTTCTCGTCACTTTCTGCTACACATCTCATTCATGTAAATACACTGGAGGGAAGGGGGGGATGGGGAAAGAGTGACAAATATATCTGACTTTGGGATGAACTTGTCCAGTATTGATAAAGCTTTCCAAAGAACTGAAATGGTTGGAATTTCTGAGTAGAAGGACATGACCATATTGAACTGTGTATGTAAAAGGCTATCTGTGCCCATTGCTTAGAAAAAAGGCTAGAAATTGAATCCATTGTTTTTGGAAACAGAGATATAAATGTTTTCTATCATGTCTTTCTTGTGACCTTTTATGTCAAACATATGTCAAACTGCAGGAGGCTGCTAAGAGCTAAGCCTTCACAGTCATTCCCCAAGATGACAGCTTGAAGAAAAAAATATAAACAAGCAGTAGCTTCTGTATGATAAAATGGCACTAAACACATTCTATTAGAGACTGAGGAATACAAGCATGTACGAAGAGGAGAAATCCAAACTTGCACTGCTGCTCAAGGTGCCAGGGTGAAAAGAGAGAAAAGGACAGTGCATAAAGACCATCTTTTCTCCACAAGAAAAGATTTCATCAGGTGTTACCAGGGCCTGCTGCTGGGCATGAGCAGCAGGGGTGAAAGAGAGCAGTGCTTTGATCACAACTTACCTGTGGAATATTCTTTCGTATGTTTCCTTATCTCCCTTTTACCTCCCCTATAATGGTCTCATCTACTAGGAAATATCTGTTTTCTGGTTTAGGTATTACCTGACTATGTAAAGGAGCAATTTTCTTTCTACAGACTTCTCTTACTGCTACACAGGCAACGTTTAGACCCCTAATAACAGCCCATTAAACCAGAATCTCATCCATGCTACTGTAACTCTGAGAAAGTCATTCTGACACCCAAGGCTTGGAAAACTATTTGAATTATCTTAAACACATTTGAGATTGAAACTGGGAGACTGAACAGAGCAGGGCTGAAAACCTGGCAATCTCCTTTATAAAAAAAACTGAAATCATATAGCAGACTTGGCTTTGGTGAATCATAAGGGGAAAGAAATGTGACTGGTAGGCAAGAGGTTGAGTGTCTAACCCAACCAGGATGATTAATGAGGTTCCCACAGTGTTTAAAAGCACAAGGTAAAAGTCTGTGTGATGCTTTTAACACTTCTGAAAGACCAAATTCTTAGGAAAGTCAAAATGTAATTCAAAATTAAACTTCACTTTCTGTGATCTTTTAGGGTTCCACTACAATCTCTTTTTTTTCATCCCACAGCTATAGCAATGTGTAACAGTGAGATGATTTGGTTCAGATACCATTGAAATCTTCAAAAAACTCAATATATTTGGTCTTTTGGAGAGAGTCAGGAAGATATCAAGCAATTTGCAGTTCTAGTAACAATGTCACCTTTAAAATCTACTGGGTGAGATAATACAGTTGGATCATGGACTTCAAGAGACAGAAGATACTAAGGGCACCTTAGTTTAAACAATGCTTCACTGTATGGTCAAGCACAAAAAGGCCCTGAAAGCACCCCTGGGAAGGATAATGTTTATGTCCTAATGGAATCAAGAAGCTTTCAGTCCTCACTGGAGAATTCTGGCCGTGCTTTCAAAGAATTTAGGGACATCATTTTGTAATTATTTCCACCAACTTGGTAACATTACTTAGCCAGATTCTAAGCGATTGCGCTTCTGTATTGATTGATACTTTCATTTTGTGAAGTCAGTTTCACTTTACTGGTACAAAAACATCATGATGGAAGTGGTTAATTGAATCTTTAAGTTGCAGTGAAACATTCAGAGAAAGCTTTTAGTCCTTAGGTAACCAAATTTAATTAAAGGTTTCTGGTATAAGAACATGTTTTTGTGATTCCTGCTATTCATTTTGTATTAGGGTTGCTGCTCCCTAAGAGTCTGTGTGGAAGCTGGGAGTTTAAAAGTTTGCTTTATTTTACTTACAGGCTTTGTAATTTGGAGGGAGGGAGTGAAGTGAAGGAAGGTAGACAGCCAAGTTGAAAAAGAGTCTAACATCAACTCTTCCACCAGCTCATTGAACTGAACAACCAGAATGATGGTATTTGTGCAAGACCTGGGGCCTGATTCTTTTTCCTGTTAAGGTTGGTGAAAATTTGAATTAAGTCTGTTGAAGGTAGAAATGGAGAAATTTCTTGTCACATTGAACTGAATGGCTGGTGTTACGAAAGGACCTGACACTGTTTAGACGGAAACAGAACCTGAGAAGCAACATCAGGTGACCCACAAATCCAGAAACTTGAGGGGACAGACCTTTTAAGCTGGTTCAGTTACTTTAGATATGCATTTTTCCTTGTAATTGAGTAAATTAGAAGGTTGTAGTTTTGCCTTTTCAGACCTTCTGCATTGAAATCTTTCCATTACTACATATCTCTGGCTTTGCTCCAACCTATTGTCCCCTTTTTATTTCAGACCTCTTCAGGAATGAGTTACCTGCATCAGGTTCACAAACAAACCTATGAACGTGTTTCTTGTCACCTTTCTAAATCTGAGGTTTTAATATCAAGATTGAATTTTCATTCAGTAGTCTCCTGCTGGGAGAGGTGTCACTACAATACCTCCTGAACAAACCATATTAAATTTTTGTTTATACATTTGGAATTCTCATCCGGACACGTGGCTAAAAATTACGAACCTCCTACTTTTGTTTATGAATGGATCCGAAGTCATGAAGCAAACCACAATCACTCAAATGTTTATTTTATTATGACTAGAACTAAGATTTATGGTCCAAATGGCTGCATTTGGTCTCAGTATTAACTTACTAATATAATCAGTTAATAATAATGAATAACAATATTAACTTATTAATATAATGTTACATCACCATGATTAGACAGAATTATTATTTTAATTCTCATAATTAGCTAACAGAAGGCTCTGGATTTGCATTTCTTTTATCCTCTTTATGTTATTTTATTCTCTGCTTTTAGAGCCAAATTTATTTTTTTTTTCTACTTTTCATTCATCAAGAGAATTTAGCATTTCACCACAGCTGAAGGAAGGGAAAATAAACTTCCACTTCCATATCAGAGCAGAGTAAACAGTATCAAATGTTTAAAGGATTACTTTTCTTATGACTGGAGACCAACTTCCCATTATGTTTTACCTCTCTTTTTCAAATTGCATCATTTGACTCTTGAAGACTGGAACAAAACAGGCTGGGAAGATAACAAGGACAACCAATTTTCAATTTACGGTCTGTAATATTCTGAAAGAATGACTTAAATTAAATTTGTTATTCATGTACCTGTACCACAGTTAAAAGTTTTAGTGGGTATTTAGTAACTCCACATCAGTGGTGTGAACAGACTAGGTGCAACACGTTAAAAAGTCTGGCTGAAAGCCCCTAGCTCAGTAAAACCGCTTTGAGCTTTATCGTTCCATTTCACAGTACCCAAATGTGCACCTTGAAAGTATTACTTTATTCTTTAAAAAAACTCAAACAAACACATGAAAGGAGATGACAGAATTGAGAAATGAAGTCTTTTGCAGCCTGTCTGCTGCTTAGTAAGCTAAGGATGAGTTGGTAGCATCAAATTATTTCTGAGAATGGCCGCGGGGGTATCCTTATTGATATTCAGTTCACCACTTTTCCAACGGAGCTGTATATTCTTTGTTGAAAGTACCATATATATCCTGTACTTGATTACAAAGATTACAAGATGCCTGCAACTTAAGCACCAGTTTTTCAGCTGATTTGGGAAGATGGCGATTAAGCAGGTAAACAAATAGCCTTTGTTTTTCATATGAGAGATTTAGAAGAAGAAGACTTAGAAGATGGAGAACATTGTATGTTTTTTATTTTCTTCCCATTGGGACGAAAACATCAGGTAGTGTTAAGTGGAAACCCAGAAGATATCTAAGCTCAAACACACGGAGGTTCATGGGAAACTCGAAGGGTAAAAGTGCCAGAATATTATTTCCCAGAAGCAGCAGCATATAACAATGCCCACTTTATTCAATTTCAGATAGATTTCTCAAAAAACAAAACACAAAACACAGAAAACCCAAAACAAAACCCTAAAAAAAAAAGCAAAAAAAAAGCAAGCAACCAGTGAAACCCAAATAAAACAAACAAACAAATGAAAACAAATCAGAAAACCTGACAACAGGACCAGAATATCACATTCTCTTCCAAAACCAAGCTTCTCTCCTTCCCACCTTAAAGTGCTCAAAGCCAGGATGGAAAGGGCCCAAAGCAACCTCATCTAGTGGGTGACATCACTGCCCATGACAGGATGGTTGGAACTAGATGGTCTCTAAGGTCCTTTCCAATCCAAACTATCTAGGGTTCTGTGATTGCATTGGGGGGGTGAGGGGGGGGGGAGGGAGGGTGAGAGGGGGGGAGTGGAAACAGACAAAAAAGCCAAAAAAACAAAACATCTGTCTGCCTCTGATGCCACTCTGCTTCTACCAGGACTCTCAAAACTAATCAAGAATATCTGAGAGGAAGGAAAGGCAGCAAAATGGCAAAATAAGGGATCCACTGATTGGCTGACGTCAAGGCTGCAGTTGGATAAAGCCACTGACCTCAGTTTTGTACCAGCTGCATGCAGACACAAATCCAGAATTTAACAGGTTTAATGTGAACACACAAGCCTGTTTCCTACTTCAGGTATGGTAATCAAAGGCTCACCATTGCCAGATTTAACTCCTTCATCCTGACACTGCAAGTCTTCTGTGCTCCAGCGGAGCCCTCACTGCTCGGGCAAACCAGATTATACCTAAGTGTAAGCTCGAAGCCTCTTAGAATACAAAATGCCACTAAAATCAATGAACCTGCATCTATTTGCTAAACCTTAATGTAAGAAGAGATTATTCTTCACCCATTTAGCTCAAGAAAAAAATAACTATAGCATGAGGGAACTTTTCTGGTTCAGGCCATATTTAATCTAAAGTTGGAGCAGAATCCTAGAAAGCCAATTGATTGCTTCAAAGCAGTAAGAGCTACTTTATTCAAGCAATCAGCCTTGCAATAAATGTGCTCAGTTTTTAAGAGCTTGTAATTTATCACTACCAGGGGCAGAGAAACAAACATCTCTGATTTTTGTGAGAGTTTCCAGGGCATTTCACAGACAGACCATCCACTAATGCTTCACAGATGCTAGCAAACGAAATATTATTTCACATTCTGTATCAAGGTATCTTGAGAAGACATGCTAAAAATGTGAATTGTGGCTCCCAAGACTATCAGCAGAAGGGAAAATACTGTCACTCTGTGAGGTAGTCAAGCTGTGGTTAAGTTGCAGAGCTTCAAAGCTCTATAGAAGAGACTGGGGGGTGTGTGATGGGTAAGGAGAGGGACTCTGACTTTTCTTTGGGGGAGAGGATATCGAAGGGCATGATATGGAGGCCCTTTGATACATAAGGCCTGAGGAGATCAGCTGATAAGTGATTTAAAAGAGCATACATCTGAAGAGAAACACAACCAAATGTGAGCACAGCCAGCATTGATGGAAGTGACAGACAGATGCCAAAGATCTGGTCCTCCGTGTTCTAGTGCACTTGGAAAATATCTCCTCTA
This sequence comes from Myiotriccus ornatus, assembly GCA_036023395.1. NCBI lineage: Eukaryota > Metazoa > Chordata > Aves > Passeriformes > Tyrannidae > Myiotriccus > Myiotriccus ornatus. Next base: position 63,939,005 of record JAYRBT010000139.1, on the reverse strand, counting down.
ATGAGCCAAAAGAGAGGGCAGTTCGTGCACGCCTGCTTGCATTCAGTCCTTCGGTTCTCTTGCACGTATTTTAGAGTTCAGCCACTTCCCTAGAAAGCTTAAAAAAATCAGGAGGCGATTCCCACACATCCAAATAGATAATTACATCTCGTGATTTTCAAGCCAGTGGCACAATTGTGACTCTTTGTAAGGGAGACTAAGATATGACTCATTATGTTTGAGCTTGTGGAGTCTGCAACACTATGAAAGCCACTGTACAAAACTGAAGAGATAACTGCAGCATTTGTCTGGTAAATTGTACATAAAAATAGTTTTTGAAGTAAGATTTTGCAAGAAACATTACTGTTATTCAATTACATTTTTAAGAAAAAAGAAATAATTCATCCCAGATATTTATTTAATATTGCATCATAACCCATAAAATTCAAGTTTGGTCTCAATCTATGCAGTACAGAGATCAAGATAATATTATTTCCTTGAAAATAGGCCTGATCTGAGCATCTGGACAGCAAATTTATTTTTATGGTGTTCTGTGTGATAAGGCATGAAATTTGCAGGATTCCTTTTAGCCATAATATGTTGGTCCACGTAGTTTTAATATGGCGTTGTTTCTTTTGCATATTATTCATTACAGAAAATATGGGTCTCAGATTAATTGCATGACTCCTGTAATAGGACTTATGTCTAAGACACAGTTCAACATCATGATCTTTTCCAGAAATCTATGCTAAAATTATTAATAATAACATATTTGAAGTAAACTTTGGTAGAGCAAAAGTGTTGTGGGTTTTTTTTCAGATAACGCTATTTCCTATCAAACTGAGTCAGACACTTCTGTGAAAGAATTGGTGAAATAATTACAGAAGTGATACCAAACCTGTTTTTCACTGTCTATTTTGCACTGTTATTCTTTCATGGTAACCTCCAAGTACAACACTGGATGTCACCTGATATGCTTCAGTTCCAAAGCTAGGTGAATAAGTGGCAACCCTTGGTTCAACTCCATTCTCTGCCTGTTTTAGAGAAAAATTGGTTAAATGTTTCCCAGATGACTGCTCTAATCTCTGGGCTGTGGATTCACTCCTATTCTGTTTTTTCCCAGCCAAATTAATTGTTGACTATTTAACTAATGGTATTATTTTCTGCAAACCAGAGCATGGGGGAACACTAGTCCAGATGAAATTGTAGCCTTCTCACTGAAGTGTTCCCAATGGGGGTGTGGGTTCACTTTCCCCAGGCAGGGGAGGAAATTGAGCAAAGGCTTCATTTCAGCCAAAATTATTCAGAGAATTCCACCCACATTTGCAAATATAGGTTTCAACAAAATCATTTCACTCCTTTCTGCTCCATTACTGCAAGGTGCTGGGAGAACATCTTTTCAAATTCCCCGTCATCCCACACCGAGTGCAAGATGTTGAGTAATGCCACTCTGGATGAGTGTTATACAGGCAGAACACCTTTCTTTCCATGCTAATGTTGCCTCTGGTGACAAGATATCACTCAAAGAGTCTGATGGATGGCTGCAGCGTGGAGGTCTACTAAAAAAAATTAATTTTTAACCAGTAAAATATCCAAGTTAAACATGAAGAGGCCATCTCTGGGTAAATAATAAATTAATTACATTTACCTGGGCATTAAGCAATGATGGATGATATTCTATTCCTATTTTTTTAAGAAACATAACCATAACAGAAATACATAATTAAATTCAGCCAGGACTTGAAAAATTTGTCAGTCTTGAAGTTAGTGTATTAAATAATTAGTTACATCTTCATAGTTTATTGTAAGCCCTTAAATCCCCAAATTACTATATTAACTTGTTTTCACTGCAGTGTTTCGCTGTTGAGGCAAGCAGTACTGCTGGGAAGTTTCTGGAGCCACAACTGATGTGTTAATGCTAATAAGATGTTAGAAAGGTGATTTTAGATTGGAAAATATTTACCTGACAGATTCAGCATCACATTCATGTTCTCATTTTGTTTTTCACGGAAAACTCTCAGGAAACTTGTCAGTGTTAATATAAAATATTCCTCCAACTGGCATAATAAAGCTTCTATTATACCATGCTAAGCCTGTGCAATTATTTCTTGCTGGTACATGGGAGAGTATATAGAGCACACCGTAAGGAAAAATTACTTTCACAGAAACACTGTGGTTACAGACTCTGCTTCGGAGATTCATGTTGAAGTGGTTAATAGGAGGGCACACTGTTACACAGTGGTGCATGCAGAATATTTCCGCTCACAACAGTGAGTGCAGATGTTTATATGCAAAACTACTTATACCATAAAATGGATTACTTTGGTCAGGTAAATAACAGTACTTCTCAACAGTCTGATGGCACAACCAGAATTTACAGACCCGTCTTAGCTGAGTGCTTCTTTAATCTTTCTTTCCGCAAATATAAGGCAGAGCATTACAACCAACAGAAATCAGTAAACCAGCATCTAAGATTGAAATTATTATCATTTCTGTCTTTCTGTATTCAGCAGATACAGCATGCTTGAAAAACAGTCTTCTTTTATCCCTCAGTGTCTCCATGAGTACAGGAAGCTATATAAAAGAAAAAAATCACTATTCAGATCTAATCAAGATTCATTCCTTGAGTCCAGCTTGACCAAATACCTGTAGAGATGATATCTAGTTGATAATCACTCAGCTTAAGTCAGTCTACTTTGGTTACAATCAGTAGCAGCTCTCACCCTGACTTTAAACTATGCTATGTAAGGTCTCTCCCTCACTGGAGTAAAGGCTTTCAAAATCATTAAATTGTATACAGCAAGTAATCACATCTGTCAAAGCAGTTGCAGTGATCCCATTGCTATAATTGTTTTCTTTTCTGTGCCTCTGTCATGTACCAGATGGGATCAAGGCTGCATGGAGAAAATACACAATCATGCAACTCCACCCAGTACCAGTGTATCCATAGCTCAGGACAGCAAGAACAACTTTTATTCTTGCTGTTTTATTATCATTTTCTAGGCTTTCTTTTAAAGGAGAAAACATAATAAAATTGCTTTTCAGATTTTTGGGGGTTTTGTTGCCTTTTTTTTTTTTTTTTACCTCAGAAAGATGTCAGCAGAGACAGCTGTCATTTCATCCAGAGAACAAACTGCATTAGCAGAAGGCTGTCAAAGGGAGGACAGAACTGGCCCCAGGGTAAAAAGAGACTTTACTCATTGCCCCTTTTCAGGTCTACACAAAATTTTGGGAAGATAATAGGTTGCTGTGCCTGGATACTTTGAGGGGTATTTCTTATCTGCAAAAAGGTCTCAGAGGAGTATGAACCACTGAAGTACGTGCAGCAAATAACACTTGATATTGTGGCAAAAACTCAACACCTCTAACCTGAGCATATTCTAGAAAATATTAATAATAATAAATGGCCAGTCTTTGCGAATGAAGAACCAAGGAAGGTCTTTACACCTTCCAGCCTGCGCATTGGATTTTTTAGGTGAGTTCCAGTGTGCGCGGAACTGAGCCCACCC
>JAYRBT010000139.1:63882044-63921498 GCA_036023395.1 Myiotriccus ornatus | reverse complement strand
GGCATTGGAAGGCCACTGTGCTTGCCTTCTTCTTAGCAGCATTATTTTTGAGACACTTGATAACATCCTGCTGACATCCACTTTGGCTACTTAAAGATTTCCTTCATTTTGGAAATTTCTGAGCTGTTGAACATCCAGTATATTGTAGGAAAGGTGAAGTGAACCCATTACACCCATGACCAGTAGGCGCATATTTTCGTGCTCTCCCATTAGCTGGGACACACGAGTTAATAACTTGTCTGACAATCACTATTGCACCAACTGTCCCTTTTTGTCCTCAGTTTTTCAGATTCCTCTGCCACAGGGTGCTTCTGCTCATCGTGCAGGTGAATGTACTTTAGCACTTTATTCCTTCCATGCACTCTTCAGTGATCCAAACCTACACAGACATCCTACAAATTGTTTCTACAGTCCACAGAAAGACATGAGTGTTAGAGACACAGAAGTTCAGTAATAGGAGGTAAATATTTTCTCTCATTTGCTGCTAAGGAAGGGAAAAGGTTTGATTGTTCTCTATAAAAAAGTGGGATATAATCTAAATAAGCTGTTTTCTTCCACCTACAACTAAGGATCAGAAAAAGGGAGGGGAGGAGGAAGAGAGAGACAAAGAGATGTTTCAATACCAGTGAAAACTATTTGCATACCATTGTTGCAGGTACAATACATGGACTGGAATAAGTAATCATCAGTATACGTAACTTGAGTCTAATCTTGCTGTTGACCAAATAATTATACAGAAACATTCCTTTTCACAAGAGGATAAAATTGCCTCACTCCATTGAAGTCTATGGAAAATGGTATGATTTAATTGCTGTTGGACAAGCTCCAGATCTTGGCTGAAGTGCAAAGAAAATCAAGTCTACTCTCTGCTTATGAGTGCATGTGCATGATTTCCACTACAGCACAGGGAAATGAAAAAACGATTTAAAGTGTCCCTTTTGCAAGGGAGAGACCAGAGTCAATTTGTAATCACTAGTTGACTGCAGCCAAGATGCTGATGCTGAGGCCGATTAATTGAGAAAAATGAACGCTGCCTTTGTTATAATAAGGAAGTGCAATTGATCTTGCGTTCCTGAGATGCATCCATTTTACCGGCTGGCAATCCGCATTTCATTAAAGCAGTGAAAAATCCATTACACTGGATGAAAACCCCACTGCCACGTCTGCAGTCTGCGGGATTGTTTTTTGTTCCCCTAAGTCAGACTAGTGGAGCCCACGGGAGTTTTTCTCTGGGGAGTTGCCTTTAGCCAACTCCTGTAATGATAAAACACAGAGCACTATGAAAGCGCTTAGTCTTTCCTAATGTCTTTCCAAATGTACTTCAGTGTCAGCCTGCTCTTTCAGTCTTGGTTTTTGAACACCATGGTGGTGACACCATCTGAAATGTTTTTTTCTGTGGATGTGATAAACATTTGTTATATGTCTGCTGCAATTATAGAAAGGGTTTTTTAATATTCCAGGCCCCTTCCAGTCTTTTTCTTTAGATACCCTACTAATAGAAATAATGCACCTGTAAGTAGTCGAAGTGTATGTGCTCACAGGATTTATCAGAGGAGTGGCTTTAGTAGAGTTGTCATGCAGTTAGATTGTAACAGAAATCATCTCACATTGTACATTACTATTTTACTTTCCACTGCCATGATTACAGCTACACTGACACTTCCATTAAGAATTTGCTTAGAATTTTTCTGCTATAATATAAATTTTCTAGACTAGGGGATACATCTTTTGCCCACACACATTTCTTTTTGTTCGTTTGTACATTCACACCTTACATTTTAGTTCATTATGACAGCTCAAGCCTTTCAAAACTCTAAAATGCTGAATTGCCATGGGGACAAATTCTGGTTTCAGTTATTGTTAAATAAATCCAAAATAATTCCAGTGAAGCCCCATGTGGCCAAAAGCATAACCAAATCCATAATAGCCATACTTCAAATAATCTTGGAATGCATCATTGATGGAGTCTCAGTATAATGACATGTTATCATGAATAAATAGTTCTTAGTGCTATCATCATCATCATGGCTAGGCTTCGCGAACGAAGATTTGAGAAGGGTTCTACCCACGTGTGCTATAACACTCCTATAATAATAAGGATGCAGCACACTGGGCAGCAAAGAAGGCTGGTGTCCAAAGCTTTGGAAAAACTAGTCACAAGTATGCAGACAGAAACCCTGATGAAAAAGGCCATCAATATACACCTTTATATGCTAGGAATCTAATGCAGAACTCTTAAGTGTAACAGCATTAAATGGACAAAACTATTTTGTCATTTACCTGTAACTGTCTACACCAGAAGTAGTCCTGTAGAAGCCTGTCTTCATTTATTTACAGGGATAATCCCAACATTAGAGCCATCGAATCAAAAACCCTTCTCCCTTGAAATAAAACAATCTCAAAGTCAGTGATTTTAAATACATGCTGGCACTTATCATCTGAAAAATGGAAACTCCATTTCTTTCTAAAACCATGTGTGGGCTTTAACAAATGTGTTCAAAATTCAGTTTCTGACTGAATATCTATTATGTCCTCTTAGGCTGAAGTAGATGGAGACATTAAATTTCTTTCTCATGACTCCATTTCATTATTAGTATGAAAGGTCAAGTGAATTTTATATTTCAATCTTAAAGTGGTTATATTTGGGGTCAATTTCAGCTTATATGGAAAGGAAACAGGAATACTTTGCCAAGAGATTTGTTTTCAGGATTTACCGCCTGTAGTCCCGAGCTGATAGCAGTTAAATCATCAGTTCTGAGACGAACCTGGTCCCCAGGGATAATATAAACACTGTTTTCTTGAATAGCAATGTTTGTTTAAAATGACTTCTCTACCTGATGACCTCATAGGGTTTTGCAGTGGCTCCTCAGAACCCTGAAAAATTTCCAGATGCCCCATGTGTATTATTCTGTCTGCCAATTCCTGAAAAAACTTCACCCACTGAGCTCAATCCTCCTTATAATGCTTCGACACATCTACTATTAGTACTTGGAATGTAATAACATTATCACCAATCGTATTGTATTTCTATTATCTTCTCAGTATTATTTACAACACGAAAATTGATATTCTCATTAGATCTGTATATACTTGACACCTCAAAACATGGTTTTAAAATAGGCACAGCAATGTACCTATAGTTTCATTATTGGCATTATCATTGATATTATCAATAGCATCACTCAGAATGCTTCCACTTATGAGACTTGTATGAAAGTCATTGATGTTACGCTCTTCCCACTATGATATTGCACATTACATGATAACATCTTCACTTTATTTTTTATGATCTACATTCTGCCACGTCTTACAATAAGACAAACAAAATCATTTAGAAACAATGTCTAACAGAATTTTGTGCAACAGCAACAGTTTTCGAAATTATTTACTGAAATGCATAGAACAATATACGATTCTTTAGTTTAATAATGTAAGTGATGGGGACTGAATAATTGGTCCACTTTTACTCTACTAATCTTGTTGCTAATGTTAAATTTTTTCAGAGACTTTCTTTGATTGCTGTCAAGTGACTTCAGGGAAAAAGGTGTATGTAATAAGTTATTGATTTTGTTTCATAGATCAACAGGGTTTTCCACTGTAATTTTATGCAAACTCAGGAAACTATTCCTGGAACATAGGAGAGAGAGAGCGATATTCAAATATCTCCTTTCTTAGAAGACACAAAGCTAAAACTGTACTATGAGAACTACCCTAAGAGATCAAAGACCTAATAATCAAAAACCTTTTGGTTTCAGTAAAAGGCTCAACAAAATGGGATTTGGAAGCACACTTTGTCAAGGAGCTTATTTAATATATAATACTAATGCTTTAGCCTGAAGGCACAAATACTGTTTAAAGCAGAGATGGTTTGCTATATACTTACATATAGCTGTTCATCTGGACCTTCTTTGCAAGATGCCCTCTCTCGAGTTAATAAATTAAAAGATGAATTCTAATTCAAGTTCTATTAGTGGGTTTGCATTAGATTGAAATTTGGCCTCCAGTGCCTGACAGTTACATTACTTGCTGTCTTTAGAAATATTAACCAGTTTAACTACAGAACGCAGACATCGCAAGGAAAGTCCACAAGGAGGGATTACTCTGCTGTATCAGAATACAGCGATTCTTTAGTGGGAATCATCAGGTCACTGAAACTACGTTAGGTTGCTCAGTATCCCTCCAGCCATGCTTCAGAGTAAATTGTTAGCACTGGGCTTTGGATAGGAGAAATAGACTGAGAAGGACCATTCTAGTCTTATAAGACTTCAGACAGTAGCAGTACATCCATTTCGTTCTTAAAGTTTCTAAAGAGAGAAGAAGCAACACCCTGATGTTTGGAATGCCTTTGAAGAAAAAAATCAAACCTGCAAAACTGGATTAAAGCACAAGAGCCCTCTGTCAGCTTTGTGGATTCATTCACTGTGCAATGTAACTCCAAGCCTGTTGCCTGTGAGATGACCTTGAACAGGTCATTCAGCTACTTTGCCTCCATAGCGTCTGCTTGTATTATTCTTCTCAAAGAGAATCTCCTCATCTATTCAGGCCTTACAGATACAAATAAAAGACAATTTTTCTTCCCTTGTTTCTTTCTAATCCGTTATACTTCAGTGCATTCAGTTGCAGAAGTTCTGCTCTACTAGATAATTAAGTGACTTCACAATACACGAGGTGTTCACAAAACAGGGATAATAACCAAAAACTGAGAGTTCTGTTATTTGGAAATTTTGAATTTTGCCTTGTTTTTCTCTTTCTCCCTCTCCCTCCTATTTATCCTCCATAAAGTCCTGATTAGGGATGTGAGGTTGTTTTTCCAAACTATTTTCGAGACACTCACTTCTTTACCCCCTCATAGCCAACATCACATGCCAAGAGCTATCAGAACTGTGTCACTCCATTGCAGTTAAATCTTGGATACCAAGTGAACTTTAACAAAGATAAAAGCACAGCTATGTAGCTCACATGTATATGTATACACACACAGTGTATAACTATTTTCAGATTGAAAACATGGACAGTATTTTTAGAAGTCTAATCTAATCACATGTTCATACCATTCATACACATCCTTGCCATACCTTGGATAAAAGGAAGTAGTGCTCTAAGCACCAAAACAAGTAGCTCTAACTTCTGTCCTCTCTTATTTGTTTCTCATCTTCAATGCCATTGGCTACAGGCTTTTCCGCAAGATGACAGTCTCCTGTTCACTTTTGTATTGAGTAGGGGAGGGAGGAAAGAAAAAATTCATTACTTTTCCTACTTTCAAAATAAGTGAGACTTATTCTTCTTATTTACATAACATCTGACAGAAGCAACTTCATCAGTAAGCTAAAACTGTGATTCTGTTAACGTGGGCATCATTTTAGTTTCGCTTACTGAGAACATGCTGCCTACTGCTAACCTGAAAAGGCTTCTGCCTCCATGAGATGTGCCATCTTAGCACCATGACTCTACAATCCAGGGCCATTTTCAGTGGCTTGGTCAGAAAAATCTTTCTTTCTTTGCCTTGCCCCAGCTTGAATACTACAGAGTTGTTCAGAACCAGGATTGGTAACATCTTAACTGCCCCATCAGTATTTGGCAAAAGCTGTCAGTCAGTTCACTTTCATGCTCCAGAGACTCTGCATTGACTGTACAGCCAAATTGTCCCGTATGTGAGAGACAAGCAATTTATTTTCACAGTTGTTACACATTTGAGGAAATATGCTACATCAGTACCCTGAGAAGTTATGACCATCTCAAACAATGAGCTGGGTTTTCAGAAAACTGTTTTCTTGTTTGTGATAACTTTCTCAGCACAAAGTCCAGAAGGCTACTGTAGCTGTTATTGCAGAAATGCCTCATGAGGAACTGACATATTGAATGGGGAGGACTGGCAGAATGAGGAGAATGAAGGAGTTAAAAAATGCTACTAAGTGATTATACTCTTCAACAAGTCTTTCTGAAGAAGGTAATGTAACTGCACAAGGAGCGGGAAAGGGGCTGCAGACAAGTCCTGGAGTTTTAAGGAAATACTTTTTCCTTTATTTGACTCTCTTGAGCTGGTCTGGAATGGGTTATCAAAAGTCTTGTTTCACTCATTCCTAAAGGATTAAACCATATAACACAACACTTAAACCAGCATTTTCTCTAGTGCAGAGCAGATAGGAAAGCATGCATGGGAAAATGGAATACCTGGGGAGCCTGGGGCATTTGTTCTTTGTAAAGAAACCATCTATAAGTGGCATTAAACATAGCCTGTGCCAAGGAACTGCACACAGGGTCAGAGTCAACCTCCGCTGGCTCGAAAGTCTGCTCAGTCCAACAGGAAACTTGAAGAATGAAAGGTCAGAGATCCAATGCTAAACATGGGAATGCATCACATTTCCTGCAGAGAGAGAGCTCAAGCCAAACACCCTTCTAAGTTTGGGATAACGATATTCCTGTATACAGACCGAAAATAGCAGCTGCACACAAATCTGCATCCTCACGAGGTGTGTAGGGAGAATATTCTTCCCACAACTTTTATTTGTTCATCCCCCAGGTAATCTACACGGCTACCTTCCTGAAATGGCTTTTGATTAAATATTAAGAGATAGACCAAAATAAAATAAGATCAGGATTGTGATAGAAAACAAAATAATAATATCTGGGCTGAGGGCAGAGGAAGAGAAAACAGCATAGTTAAGGAGAATGTTACATCTAATGGCAAACATTACTGAGATTGAGCATATGTGTTTCAGACTGTTCTTACACATTTGATTACTTGAACTTTGATGCAATTATCTTATTACTTATCCATACTTAGAATGGAGTTGAAATAAGTCTGATAATAAAATCAGTCAAGCAAATATTTCTTCTAAGTTTACATCCAGAGAAGCAAAATGTACTTGCTGGCCTTTTACCATAATGGATGAAGATGATGAGAAAACAAATTTTACTCATCTCACTGAAAAGAAAATGCCCAAAGGATATGTGTGAATAGGATGTTCCAAAAGTGAAGTTAATAAATAAGAGAGTATAGCATATGAATGGATGTTCTATTAAATAATGCATGATGTCTTTACTAAGAAAATAAGGGCTTGGCTTTTTTATATCTACAATATAGGAAGCAGATATAAATAATTTCTCAACCTGGAAAAAGGGATTCTGTTCAGCTCCCTGAAGGCTTGATTCTGCCCTGTGTCGTGGTGATGTCCAGTTGGGAATAGTTTGGCTGCAGTCAGTCTACTTAAGTGACAGAGATTGAAACCTGAGGTTTTGCCAATATTTAAAAAAATGGCAGCAACGAGAATTAGTAACTGCAGAGAGTATGGTTTCCTAGCAAAGGATAATGTTTGCATCAAATACTGGGGTTGTGCATCTGTGCTTTCCCCACTTTTTTGCTGGGTAGGGTGAGTAGTTTACTCGCAACATTGAAGTAAACCAGTATCAAGCTTCCCATATCCCCAGCACATGCTAGGAGAGTCTTCCCTTCTGCACTTCAGTTGCAGGGAGAAAATTACAATTATATAAAGGAGTCATGGATTCCACAAAGCTGCATTCAACTCACACAGAAACACTTTTACTGAATTGAGAGCCATCCCTGGTTTTGTTCCTTGGTGTATCCTGCCATCAGAAGCGTGAAGCGCCAACCCTACAGTGGTTGCGGGTACTGTACAAACATACACTATCAACGGGCCACATGTCAGAGCTCTTCTGCTCTCTGACTGAGCTGGGACACGTGGCAGCTGGAAGAAAGTTTCTCACCAGCATCCACAGGCATCAGTCCAATAACGAAGTAAAAACAGAGGTGTTTTAATAATTTCTTCTGGAAAGTGAAGCAATCTGACTTTCTCAAAGTCAAAATGAAAATAATTTCAAGACTTCATACAACTCTGCTGGCTTCAAAGGATGAAATCCAAGTGCAGCCAGTGACAGGTAAGCCCTTCGAGGCATTGCCCCGGCCGCCCTCCTGAGATGGCTGACAAACCACACCAATTTTATCCAGTACTTTTCCACTGAGAACATACCAGCAGGAAATGCCAACGTATTAAAATAAAACAGTTCAGTAGGTTGCTGTCTGTTGAACAGGATAACAGAAACTGAAATCCTGTGTGTGACAAATTCACGTGAAAAACAACAAAAAACATCTAGAAAACATCAACCCACACCAGAGACTCACTCTATCTGTAAAAAAACAGAGGAACAGTACAAACTAAATACATTTTATGGGTCTGAAAACACACCTAAAGGATAAAAGTGGGTTTCTTATATCTTTATTTTACCTTTTCTGCCATTAGATTAAAAATAAATATGGAAATTTTCAAGTATTTTTCACAAACAGGTATAGCAGATACAATGTTTTTGCAGGATCTAACTAGCTCTTTGGCAAAATAAGGCCTACAAAGCATGGCATAAATTTTTATAAATAAAATTCGAAACCATAAATCCTCTGTTTAGAATTTAGTATTTTTCTGACTTTGTTATTCTGGAATTCAGAAGTTCCAGTCACACTTATTGAAGAGTTCGCTTCAATAGCATGCTACAAATAGTCTAGTTCAATAATTTACAAAGTACCTATAGTCTGTAATTAGTTTGCTTGGGCTATTCTGTGAGTTAGTTATGAATAATGAATACATTTGGGGGGAAAAAAAAACTATACCTCTCTGTTCATGTATCATCCAGCACTGAAATATGAAAGCATTCTTAGATTGATCACAGATAAGAGAAAAGCATTTTTGAGATATCTGGCTCTATATACAAGTGATTATTACAAGTTATTAATTAAAAGACAAAAATCAGTGGAGGTGTTCTTAAAAATTACTAAAGTGTTTTGGCCAAACTTGTGAAAATTAATGCACAAGTAGAACATTACAGGGTGCTGAATGGATCATCTTCATATAAAAGTAAGATTTCATCAAGTAGTATCTAACTTCTCCTGTGGGAATTCAACATTCCACTGCACAAAGACAACATACTGCACAGCTTCTCACTGATAGGAAAAGCACATGTAGTAAGTTAGTTTGGATATGGGAAACATGATGATCAAGTGACCAGACAAAGCTAACCATGACTTTTACTGCTGGAAATATAAGGAAGCTGAGCTTTATATCAAGTACTTGAGTACGGTTTGAGGTATCAGATCATTTGAGAAAATACAGGATTTGGGGGATTTGGGTGTTTGGTGGTTTGTGGAATTTGGGGTTGGGGTTTTTTTGCAGTTTTTTTAGGGATAGAGAATGAAAATAGGATCTCCTAGCTAGCTGTAGTGCCGAGCAATTACATCTGCCGCATACCTCAGCCTAGATCCAGAGAAAAAAAGTCACAGAAAAAACAGACTTGTTTAGGGGAAGCTCCTTTTAAATGAATCAAATGCTTTGAGATACTGCCAGAATGACAATAACTGAAATGACTTATTTCTCTCCCAAAACAGATGTATGACAACCCATGCACAGTGCAAGCTTACTCCCACCACCTTGCAGGGGTGGTGATGAGAAAGCTGTTACTAGTAAGAAAACCAGTAACCCCCCAACTTCTCATACTTGATATCCCTTCTGGAGCCAATGTGCAGCTGTACAAACAAGCACAGCTTAAATTTAGTTGTTGAGACTGTGGCTCATTCCCCACTCACACATGTACATGAAGACACAGAGATCTGATGGGGACACTGTAACTTGAAGAAGGAGAATAAAAGGTATTTCCACCAAAACATCAAGCTACAGGAAGCTCTGAAGAACTGTGAGCACCTTTTCTCTTCAGATACAAAACCTAACTTCTAAGAATATTTGAAAAAGCTTCAGATAAGCATCCAAACCCTGAAAGCTTATTCAAACCCATTTTGAATTTAAGATGATATGGAAGTATGACAGTCTTCCTGCTGATTCATACCACTTGCATTCTGATGCTCCATGGCAAAAAAAAAATTAAAGAAAGAAATCTACTTACAAGTTTTCTTTTGAAGGAGCAAGTAGAGGGATTTAAGAATTCTGTACAAATTAATGTTAAATATTCTTTGGTGACAGGAGTTCAACTGCCTGAAGAGACTGAAGAGGATCCTTCTCTTGTTAGATGAACTTACAGTGTCAGCTGCTATGTTATTTCCATCCCTAAGTACAGGGGAATGAGCCACCCTGACACCACCATGACCAAGAAAGTGAAACCACATCATCCCACTCCTTCAGAGGAGAACTTAGGAGAGCGTTTCTCCACAAAAACAAGTACACGAATAGATTTTCTTTCGCTGTCTCCTCAGTCTAACATATCATTTCAAAAATGACAGGTTCAGATAGTATATTGCAAAACACATCAGATCTTGGTGAATATGATTTTAACACAAATATGCAGCATTTATGTCTGTATTAGTAGCATCACTGAATATCATTCTCCTAGATGGCAGGCATGCTGTTATTAAAGTATAATATCTAGGAAGGAAACAGCTCACTTTGGGTTTTCAGAAGGTATTTAATTTAACTCCTCTTCACAATCCTCATATCACATTTGCTGAACTAAGAAAAAAAGTGAATATTATTTCAGGATGCTTAACCTATAATTATGTTCCTGTTTCAATGGATTCGCTTCTAAGGAGACCTCACTAGCTGCTAAGCAAACCTCTTTCTTATGGAAATTTCACTCATCTCCTTCCCTATGACTAACTCTAATTCACAGGATTTCTTCCCAGACAGCCCATGTTTCCCTCCTTCCCTTGAAGAAAACAGGTGACTAGGAACAAACATACGATTACTGGACTCCAGTTTTGAGGGGGGAGAGAGGTTGTTTTGCTTTGCCTAAATTCTTTTAGTTTTCAACGACATTTCTCTTTGCAATGTGAAGAATCATCTGATAGGTAAGACTCTTTCGGGATTCAGCGAAAGCTGGAACAGCATCTAATTACTGAAGAACAGAAATAAGAACTAACAGGAAGGCTGAGCAGCTCTCTTCTTGCTGCTTAATACTTTATTCCTCAGAGGCTGACTAAAACCAGGCAGAAGTCATCGTCTGTGTGGGCACACACAGTCTGTTCCTAGGACTGGGAGCTTTCTCCAGGTTTGGATCCCAGCATGTCTTGCACGTTCACATTTCATTGTGTGCTCTTATGACAGCATGCTTCGCAATTTAAATACTAGCCCTCCTCCTAACCCTCTCTTTCCTAAATCAAACTCACTTTTTCATTGTCCAACCTACTAAGTGGTTCTAGGAAAAGCTATGAGTACCACCTAAAAAAAAAAAAAAAAAGGCAGGGGAAGCCTAATTTTCTCAAGTATTTGTCCTTAATACCCTGACTGCTCTAAAGAGACAAAAATAACAATTTCAGTGACACTATTAACTGAAAAAATAACCTGTTCCTTTCACAGAATCAGAGAATGGTTCAGGTTTGAAGGGACCACAGTGGGTCATCCGGTCCAACCACCCTGCTCAAGCAGGGTCATCTTAGAGCACATTGCACAGAATTGTATCTAGACAGTTCTTGAATATCTGCAGTGAAGGAGACTCCACAAACTCTCTGGGCAACCCGTGCCAGTGCTTGGTCACCCACACAGTAAAGTTCTTCCTCATGTTTGGGTGAAACTTCCTGTGCCATTGCCTCTTGTCCTATTGCTTGTCACCACTGAGAAGAGCCTGGCTCCATCCTCTGGATACCTTCCTTTCAGATGCTTATAGGCATGGATGAGGTCTCCTCTGTCAGCTCTTCCCAAGGCTGAACAGCCCTAACTCTCTCAGCCTGACCTCATAAGAGATGCTTTTTCTTTCAGAATAACAAATTATACCAGCCCTACCAAATTCAATTGAACTAAAATGTTTCGTTTACAACCCAAGACAAAACAGGAAAACCCTAAAAGCAATTCCTCATGTGTGAGTAGAAAGGATTTATCTCTAGGCAATTCAGAAGGAGAGGTTTGACAAGGTAGACTGCAGCTGTGCTGTATCATGCAATGGGACCATCCAGGTTGGCATCTTGTTTTCAGCACTGACTGTTGTTTAAGATGACATGTAAATAATTCTAGCAATTATCAACTCAAAAATCTCCTTGGAGCTAGCAGCTCAACTGCTAAGCTACTGCTATTAGAGCTATTTCTTTATCTCCCTTTATAACCTAATTTTACTTGTATCCAAGAGTATAGGAGGAAATAAAATAAAATAAAGAAAATCCGTATTTACTGTTGACTAAAAGGACTTTTAAAGGAGTCCTTTAAAATGTGGTCCATCCTCTCAATCTTCAATTCACAAGACTACACTGAATAGAAGTATATATTTGGGAATTATGAACACTAAATGTTTTCAGCTTCACAAAATATGCAGAAATGCATGCCCTAAATATTTGTTTGACAAGCCAGAGCTAAGCAAGCTATGTCCTCACCTGCTGTTGACTCACACCCATGCTGTGCCCCTCTGGAAGCTGAAAATTAGGGTGTAGAAAGAGCATGATGAGAAGCAGAATCAACAGAGCTCAGACAAAGCTTCAGTTTTACCTCCCTGGAAAATAAACACGTCTCTGCTTATTGAAAAACTTTTGTTTCCGAGAATATCTTTAATACTTTACATTGATGCAGTACACCACTAGTGAATTATTAAGTCTATGCAATGGGAGAAGAGAAACAAAAATGAGAAAGGATACTACCTAGGGGAGTGTCAATAAAAGGACTGAGATGGTCCTATAGCACACCCAAAACCACTATATAGTAGAAAGCCAATCAGTTCTTTAATAATGATAACCACAGTTAGAGTGAAAAAAAAGAGCAATGAGCATTACCTGGGCAAAAGAGCATAGAATGAATACATTGCAAACATGTGTTATTTGATTAGAGTGTCTTTTTTAAACATATGGCATTGTTCACTGCTGACTTTGGCATCAGTAACCTGACCTAGAAAATATGCTAGTGGTTTCTTGGAAAAAATAATGAAAACATTTCCAACTTGTATTGCTTTCCTCAGCCAAAACCATAATAGCTAATACAGATTGAGCCAGTGCTTCCTTTTACTCATCCTTGCGTCTGAAACATGCAGGTAGGAAGAGAGAGGAAAAGAGAGATTAGAAGAAAAAAAGAATAACATAAACAAAGAAACAAAACCCCCACCTTAAGCCTACACCTTAAGACATATTATTCATATTATTCTGAATTCTGGTTCTTCATCTTTGTGATTATGACAGTCACTTGAAAGCTGTTTTGGGGGCCAGTAGGCACCTAATGTATCTACTGATCCCTCATGCTAAGGGATGAGTATATTCCAGCAGTCTTCAATAGTTAAACACTTTGAAAAGTACTTATGATGTTCGTTACCTCCACTTCAATGCTTCCTTTCACCAAAGCAGGGTCAAAAAACCCAACAGTATATGAGAATCAATCTTTTGATAGAGTCATTTAACAGATAAAATTTTGTTAAGCACTGTTACAACCTGCCCTGCCAGACAAGATTAATTTTTGTTTTATTAAAAAATCCCTTGGACTGAATTGAAGTAAATCAATACTAGATGATCAGTGTTTGCAGATATATACGTATGATTTATTTTAGATCAATTTTGTTGCAAAGGCAAACAAGTATGTAGCTGTTTTGGTTGTTACTATCTATAGTAATATGACAATATGAAGCGTAAAGCAAAGAAAAAGAAGAATTCAGCCATTTTGGTTGTAATACCACCAGCCAAAAATATGTGTAAGGGAAAAGAGACAAAGAGAGAGAGAAAAGAATAAGAGTTAAAGGGAAAAGAGAGAAGGGACGAGAATGAAAAAGTGTTTACAGTCACCATTCAAACGTCTCCAGAAAACTTGGTCCTCGGGTGTGGCAGGGGAAGGATGTCTGCAAAACATGAAGTTCAGTGGGTTTATATACCCTCAGAAACCCTCCTGGTGCCTTCTTGTATGTGTGTGTGATGCTGGTTTTGCAGAGACCTGATGCTTTTGCAGAGACTGGAGGCACTGGTTTTTTGCAAAGTCTTTTGGGTTTGGGCTGGGACCACTTCGGTAAAAGCGAGGCATTATTGATGGGCCCCTTTTGACACAGCCTGACTCATAGTAGATAAGCATCACACGCCCAGAAAATCACTGCTGGTCTTCTTTAGATAGGCATCACACACCTAGAGAAGCATTTTCCCGCCTCAAACCTTCACAAAGTTAACAGTCTGTGGGCTATGGCCCCCTCCTCTCAGCCTTTATCTTCACTTTCCTGGCTTCTTTGCACAGCTCGCTATAGTAGCAATATCTTAAGGCAATTAAAAAATCCAGTTCCTCACAAGCACTTAAAGACTAAAATACTGTGTATGTAACTGGATTGCTGATATTATCCCGTAACATACATAGTGGTAGTTCAGCTTTGAGAGTGTCTTTCTTCTATTCTTGATTTAAAGGTGGTCCCTTAGCTACAAACACATCCTTGCTGATATAAACTCATTACCTTCTGAGGGCAATCCATATGATAGGGAAGCGAAGTCAATGATTCCAGCTTGACATTGAGCACCTTGAAACTAATTTGTAAAAATACGAAGTTGAGCTCTCTGAAGTTTATTCTTTTCAGTTTAGAAGTATTCAGCACCCCTTGGCATCAAAAGGAATTACATCTGACTCAGACTCATCTCAGTTTTGAACATACAGGAAACTTGTAAATGCATTTGTGGGCTCTGGATTATGCATTTAATTCTCAAATGAAATTAAAATCTTCAGGGTGCTGCAAAAGGCTGGAAGACAAACTGCAGAAAGTGATGGGGATGTGCTGCAGATCCATTAAAAGCAAAAACAAACAAACAAAAAAGGCAAAACACACAGGCATCACATCTTCTGACGCTAAAGGAAAAACTTTGAAAGCAAAGGAGAGCTCACTGAGATCACTTAAAAGCCAAGGCTGCTCAGGTGTACTTTTGACTGCTGTGCAATGATATCCTACAAAGCCTGTTAAGCACTATCAGAACATTTAAAGCATCCGCAGGGATTGAAAGTGCCCTGCCCGATGTTCTGCTTCCCACAATCTATACAATTTCACCCTTAATTTTCAATATGTTTTTAAAGTCTAAAAATGGTTAAAAAAAATAAATAATAATCCGGGAATGTTTTCTTCCTCAAAAAAAAGTTCAGCTGAAGAAAACTGATATAAGAATGATAAAATGAGCCTGACAAAGAGATAGTCAAAATTTGAGACAATACATGGAAATGCACTGGGAAATCAGAGTGCACTGGGAGCAGGGGTGGGCCCCCTCTTTCAGTGGAAACCAGTGCTGAGCATGAACCATGTCAAGTGAAGAAGTTAAGATGGGAGAGTAACTCAGCATCACAGTTGCTCCCAGGTTTGGTGAGAGGGAACCTGAAATCCCACCTATTCTGCAGTGAAGACAGCCAAAAATGTTGTGTTAAGAAGGAAATAAATTGGACACTTGAAATACAGATTGCCAGCTGCTCTTGAAGAACCTGCTGATGAAATCCAAGAAACTGAGTCAGGAGAAAAAAAGAAAATGCTACTGTGTAATTTTTCTGCTTGCCAACCCATTGCTGCCAACATCAGTCTCTGCTCTCTGATTACTGGGACAGCAGCAGTGGCTCTCTGTTGAGCCCCCCACCATGGTAGAGACTCTGATTTACAATAATCTTCCTGAGTACATGCATGTATGTACATATAGACAGGTGCCACCCCTGCACCCTTCTCATTTAAATTCACAAGGGGCAAAAGCTGGGATGAACAAGCACAGGGATAGGAGGCTGCCACAGCAGTGGTGTAATGAGCAGCAATATCAGGCTTCTTCTCATGCTCTGTATGTACAGTACAAAAAATATATATCTAATAAAGCTTAGGAGTTACAGTTCTTTCGTTCCCTTCAACTCCTTTCTATTCATGATCCAGGCTGGTGAGATTACAAAGTTCTTTTGCTTCAGAGCTGAACAGTTCAGGGCAGTAATTCAGAATGTACAAAACTGATGGAATAACTACATATGCTAAATGAATCAGGTCAAAATTAGAAACATAAACACATGTCCCTCTCCAGTCCTCCATCTACTCCACCCCATGCCCTTTTTCTGTGGATGTTTCACTGAGATTAAGAACATTCTCTCATTTTGAAAAATCGAATGCCTGATGGGATTTGAGACAGTGGTAACAGCTCGCAACACTTTGTTTCCACTCGCGCAGCGTTTCTGTGTCTTCCCAAGATAGAGACATTTATGAAACCCCCTTGAGTGTTTGTAAAATGCAAACCACTGCAGAAATGCAAGAGGTCTGGCAAAGGGCAGGCAGCTGCTCCTATGCAGGTAACGTCAGCACATGAGGCAGCTTCTTCAAGTGCAGCATCTGCCCCGGTGTGGTGCAGACCTGCCTTTGAGACTCTGTACCAGGCATGGGCTACTAAGGCTGGTGGTTGGTAGGTAGAGACTGTTCTGTTTCTGCTGCCAAGTACAGTAGTGACGTTTGGGTGAATTTTCTATTTGTCTGAATACAACTATTACCTCCTGTGTTTACACAGCCAACTTTGTGGGGGAAAATAAAAGTATTTTTGTTCTGTTTGTAGGCAGCACAGTACACTAGGGACTAGGTCAGTTTTTATTTCTTAGTAACCTTACAAAAAGGGCCTCTGACAACATGCTTGTTTTCCAGTGTGCTCTAAAGAAAGAGAAAACTGAGTAATGGAACATTTTTTATATTTCATTTGAAGTTCAAGTCTTGCAGTCTACAAAAAAGCAGATAGTAGATTGCAATAAATAAGCTTCATTTCTTTGCAATGAGAACTGATTTTCTCTAGTTTCATTGAAATGTCTCATAAGTTCTGCAAATCTTTTTCTTACACACATTAGGAAGGATGTTGTTTTCCCACATTTCTCTGAAGTACAGAGTAATTCCTGCTTGCTGCATCACTATGCCATCCATTTGGTTCCCAAACCTGCTCCTAACACTGGAGTCAATACTGCTACTTAACCATTGTTTTAGGTATAATAATCTAAGGCCATAAGAGAGACAAAAGTCCTTGGAGGAGAAAAAAGCTCTATTGTTAAACCAACCAACATTGTCAGAGATGAAAAGTATAAACAAACAACAAAAGAAGACAGACTTTTAAGCACACAAGCTTGAATCAGGCCTAAATCAGCAGTCATCCTGCTAAAGGCAAGCTGAGAACTCCTCTCTGAAGTTTCTGCTTATAGCATATAATGGAACTTGTTAAGGAAGGAAGGCATTGAGGTAAAATGAAGTTCTGGGGTGCTGAGGAAACTTAGTGATCTGGACCAATGACCAGGTCAAACAAGATCAGTTATTCAATCCTTTGGCCTTTGAGGATGTGAAATGTGAGAGAGAATTCCAGCAGAAAAAGCTGACTTTTTTTGGTTACCACATAAATAAATTCAAGAGTAATCCTTGGGGAGGGGGGAGAAAAAAAAGGAAGAAAAAAAAGACACCTAATTTATAAAAGCTCAGAAAGACAAAAAGCAGTTTTTTCCTCCTCCATGTTCTCATATGAAAGATTGATAGCACCATTATAGCAAGCCTCAGGATTTATAGCTTAGATGTAGAAAAAACAGACACATTTCTGGGCCTGATTCAAGATCTAAGGAAGAATATAGGCTGAGATAGCCTCACATTACCCTTATTTTTTATAAGGAGGGAAAGAAAATAAAAAAGATGGGGTTTACACCTCATTTTGTAGTTGGAATGAATATCCTGAACGTTTACATTCTTACTCATCCAAAATCATGTGCAGCACTGGTGAGGGAATAGCGCCAGAAAAATTGACAATACATCCAACATCAGAACATAACTTCAAGAAGAAAGTAAAGAAAACTTATGTATTCATACTGAGTTTTATTCTCAGCCAGCAAGGACTGAATTCTGGTAACAGTAAAATATACTTCCATTAAGAGACTTATGTATAGATGGGATTTGTAAGGATATAACTATACACAAAGAAAAGTGTGAATTTACAGAGACCTATGGTTTTTACATTAGTACTCAGTGCAGATAAGCTTAATGTGAACTCAGAATGACACAAAACAAGGTAACTCACCTTACTTTGAAAATGGGGCAAGTGCAGAATAAATGCATAGTCACCAGGGCTTTTAGCAGGGAGAGCCTGAACAGATGAACTAACGTGCTACCAAATCTGTGCCCTAAATTTTGTCTGTCTTCAGTGTCTGAGAATGCAAGGATGAGACAATAAAAAACAGATAGTGGCTTGGGGCTACAACTTTCTTTGGCCTTGTGGAGACCTGGGTCAAACTTATCACTCCTTCACCAAAATGGCAAGAAGGAAATCTTGTCTACACATGTCATCAGGGGCTCAAGATACTGGTCTTCAAAGTCCTTGTCGTGCAGCAGGCTTCTCAGGAACAAAATAGCTAGGGCTAGGTCCATGAGACAGCAAGCTCCCCAAGACAACAAGTAGCTCATGGGAAAACCCAAGAGCAAACATGTCTTCATTTTCAGGCTCAGTCAGTGCTTGCCTTTCGGTTGTGCACTGTGTGTGTGTGCACCTTGGCCCACGGCTGTATGGCTCAGGTCCTCCCTTGGGACCCTCTCAGGATACCCTATCGGAAGTTTCCCCATATGTTTCATCCCAAGGACAGGATTTGGCAAATGTTCCACCAAGTTTAAATTATCTTTGGGAGACATCTGTCTTCCCCCAAAAGAGGCATGAACCCAAATGTATTTTGGTGAGTAAATTCCATCTTTTCCATACATTCAAAGCCGTATTTCTCACTGAAGACATCTTGAAGACTGTAGCAAAATGGTCTCTCTCCTTTTCTTTAGTAAATCTACTTCAGGTTAAAAAATACAGTCACACCACCACCCCTCACGGTCAGAACACAGACAGCCTTGGGAATAAGATGGGATAAAAAAATGAGAAAAGCATAGGAATTCCTACCTGTCAGTAGAAAAATATTCAGCATCAACATCAAGACCAATCTGCTCTTGTTCAGCCCTTGAGCATGTTTTGAAAGCTGCAGGAATCTAAATACCAAAGTGCAAAACCCTCCCATAAAAGGTGGGATGCAAGAAGCAATGTACTCCAAGATATAACCAATGTGAAATGCCGAGGACAGGCAACTTGGAAACCTTATGTTGGCAAGTGGGTGTACTGTGTTACAGTTACCATTAATACCACTAAATCAAAGCCCCTTTTTTTTTTTTTTTTTCTGTGTGGCAGAAAACACAATGTGATATCAACCCATTTTTTTTTTACAATGAACTTGCTAACAATATTTTGATAGGAAGGTTGCCACTACAGTATTATCATATCAGGTTCAGTGTCTTTTGTTCTCCTACTGTCAGCACAAAGCCAGTTCTGGTCTGGTCAACTGGACAATCAGCTGTGTGCCTAGACATTAGAAACAGAGATTCCTAGGATAACTCAGGATGGAAGGGATCTCAGGGTATCTAGTCCAGTATCCTGCCCACAGCATGATTGCCAATGAAATTAGACCAGGCTGTTCAGTGCCATCTCCAAGTACAGCACAGAAACGTCTAAGGAGGAAAATTGTACAGCTTCACTGGGCAACCTGCTCCAGATTTGACTGTCACCACAGTGAAAAAAATATTTCTGCTTTACTGACGATCACCGTCACATCCTTCTGCCATGCTCCACTGTAGAGGCTGACTGCATCTTCTCAATAACCTCCTAACTGGAAGCCTGTTATTTAGACCCCCTAAAGCCGCCTTTGCTCCAGGCTGAACAACGCTGCTCCCTCAGCTTCAAAGATAAAAGATGTGACACAGCACAGATTGCTGTAGTGCTCCACATATCACAGGCTCCACAGAGTACAGCTCCTCAGCCACTACCCTCTGAGCCCAACCCTCCAACCAGTTAGCAACACACCTGCTGATCCAGCCATCCAGATTTGATGTTCCATCTTGGACGCAAAAATACTGTGGAAGACGCTGCTGAAAACATTTTTTAAGTCCAGGTAAGTGACATGCACTGCTCTCCTCTCATCACAAAGCTAGTCCTTTTATCACAGAGGGCAGTCAAATTGGTCAAGCATGGCTAGCCCTGGGTAAACCCATTTCAGCAGTTCCAAATCATCATTATCTTCCCTCAACCACTCATAGCAGAAGCCCCAGTGAGACACAGATCTATCTTTACTGCCTATGGAGCTGCAATAACCATCTCTCCACTCAGGGTACTGAATTTCCCCATTCCCACCATGAGAAGGCTACCTGTCTTCTATCATTTGAAAAACTTCTGATCCCTGATTCAGGGTTGTGGAGCCTGCTGTGTAGGTTGCCTTTGGCTGTCTGGGTCAGGCAGTCTCCCTGTGCTTCAGTTATTCACCCAGCAACACTTCGAAACAGCTCATGAAGACAGATCAGTGCACTCAGAGTTCACTCTCTGTCTGTGCAACAGTAGTAGCAGTACAAGCAAGGCAGAATCTTACTTCTCCCCCTCTTCTCTGACTGTATATGAAGACAGTGGTAAAATTTTTAAGTACATTTCGTGTCTAAATCTGTTCACTTTCTGATCCCTATGCACAGATAACTGCTCTGCTTACCCTTTAGACTGTGTTTATTTGATACCCTCTGTATAACCCCGTCTCAGTCAGCACTGAGCATCTGACCTACACAAACCAAAGCAGACAAGATGCCTTCACATTTTTCCTCTCCAGTTGTTTTAAATTAACTCTTCTTCCACATACCTCTGGGTTTTATAAATTAGGTTGTTTTTTACCATGAATGAATTTACAATTCCTTGATATAGTAACCAAAAGCATTAGGTGACCTTCTGAACTAGACGGTAGCAGAGTGTTAAAACATTTTACTTAAAACAGAAAGCAGAACACAACATCATAACAGTACTTATTGTCTCTGTACTTAATGGTTCAGAATCGCTAATGCATCACATTACTCAGGAAATATAAATTAAATCAAAGGTTAAAAGTGTAA
The DNA here is from genome assembly GCA_036023395.1 of Myiotriccus ornatus. Lineage (NCBI taxonomy): Eukaryota > Metazoa > Chordata > Aves > Passeriformes > Tyrannidae > Myiotriccus > Myiotriccus ornatus. The sequence goes on along the minus strand of JAYRBT010000139.1, from coordinate 63,900,699 downwards.
GTTGGAAAATAGGGACCTGAAAAGTTTGGGAATTCCACCCCCAGCACAGGATGCAGCAAAAGGCCAAATCTTAGAACTGGCAGAGGAGGACAATGGAGATATTGGAGACAGACCAGAAATACATGGTCCATGTATTTATAGGAGCTGCAGTGAACAGGAATGACACTATTCCAGAGCAGAGGGATTTTAATATTGTTCTTTCAGTTTAAGGCAGCATTATATATATGCACAAAAACCTAAATTGCATACACTCACACAGATCAGTAGATCACAAAGACCTTTAAGTAATACAGTTATAGAAGAGAAACAAAGGCAACAAAAGATCAAATAAACTGCTGATTCAGTGTCGTAAAACACTAAGGAAATATATTGGTAAGCAAACAAAAAAAGCCATTAGGATTGTTCAAACAAGGCATGCACTAAGTGTGGCCTTTATTAAACATGGCTGTGATTTGCCATTTAATGCAACAAAATCTTTTCTCAATTTAAAAAAAATATTTCGATGCTGCCTATAATCCTGGCCTTAAGATACAGAAGAGACAAGAAGAGAGAAAAAGCTACCAATATTTCATAAGCACTGCTAGGGGCCTGGTTAGAGCAGGGTCTTTAAAATAGTTAAATTGCAACCACACTTCTATTTCGGTTAGCTGTGCAATCAGATTTTCCTTTTTTTTTTTTTTTTAATCTATTCAAGTGGCATTAAAACAAGAGGGTTAATGTAGAAGCACTGCTTAAAAGATATTGTAAAGAATTTACACTCTTGCTTGGATTATCCCCTACAGCCTTTGTGAATTTTAACTTGTGTCACCCAATTAAATCTCTTTAGTTTTAATATTTTGAAAGCTGGAAGGGGGTGGGAGGCAGAAGAAATTTCATTATAAATTTTTAAAAAAAATAGTATAGTGGAAAAATGGCAAAATTATTATGGCTCCCTTGTCTGCAGAAGCACCAAGGGACAGTTTTAAAGGGCAGCTGGATTATCATTTCTAGCATGAGAAAGAGCAGACTTTGTATCTCTTCTATGACACAGGGAAAGTTAGAAACAAATTGGCAGATACTCTGGCTCAGAGCAGTTAGAAGAGCCCAGCTGCCCTGAAAGGTCCAGGACACAAGACATTCTCCACCAGAGGCAGCAATGGCAAGAAAGGGAGAGACTAAAGAACATAACTTTAGGGAAAGCATTGCAAAGGCTATTTTTTTGAGCCTGATTGCTCCAAATGCATGAAGTACTCCATGAGGGGAGACTTGTCCCTCTGATGTGTTCCAGAGCACTGAAACTGGTCATTATTTTCACAAATAATCTCCTAGAACATGCTCCCCCCTCCAGTGACTCTTGTGTACTATGGAAGATGAGAGTTCCTGGCTTGAGTTTGTTGACTCCTCTTACTGGGGGCTGTCAGAGCAAAAGACAAGGCAGTCAATCACCCTTAAAAATAGGAGTTGGGAGGTTTTTCTGACTTTTCTCTCCTTCTTCTTCTTTTTTTCTATTTTCACATTGTCAGCCATGCTCAGTCACAACTTAACCTGACAGATTTGGCAGCTGCTGGAAGCCCCTGTGAACAGATTCAGCTCAGAAGCCCAGATTAAGTTTCTGCAGGTTTAGTGGGCTAAACTGGCACAGGGCAAAGCGTCAGAATTTCTGGGACAACTGGAAAGTAGGTGGTAGCACCACACAGCTTGGAGCGAGGGAAGCTAAAGCAAGCAGTGTCAAACAGATCAGTGAAATAGTTACCACCTTGTTCTTTCTCACAGTGGACCGTGTAACTTGACTGGGAGCTTCTTTCCAGGTAGGGAACAATTTAGGTGTACATATATTTATTTTGTGGTCAGCCCTTAACAGCCTCCAAAAACCAATAAGCAGCTTAGAGTAAACCTTTATTTGTGTATCAGTGTAGAATTGTAGAGTTATTACTCTGAAGCAAGATAAATGTAGCCCCATTTTTAGGATAGAAATAAATTACCACCTTGCAATCTAAAACATTGTTTTCAGGCTTCTTGTTAAAAGTAACAAACCCACAATTGCTGATGTGCAAAAAGCAAGCAAATTTAAATGAAAATGAACACTTTGTTCACCTTTTTTTCTTATTGAACTATGACAAAACCTGTCACACTAAACTAAAAGATAATGTAGATAGATAAAAACAAACCTTTCCCAAAGACCTCACCTGTATTTCATTTTAAGAATATGGACTAGTAATAGTTTAGGACATTCATATAAAAGGAAACAGCTGAAAAACATCATGACCCTCTTAGTTTTCCATTCACCATGCTCTATCAGCACTGGACACAGGTGCAATAAATCCAGGCTCTCAGAAAATCCTATCCCCCCGAGAGGTATAAACTTGGGAGCAGCATTACTTGAGTCAACATGCAGAGAGAATTGGAGAGCAGCTTCCTACAGTGTCCCTGTTTGAATTCATCACCACAGCCAGGAAAACAAATGCGCAGAGGGCAAATTCCAAGGCTGTAGCTCTGGTGGACGCTCACCCTCTGCTGCGTCCTGCTCTTTAACCTGTATACAGTACTCAGGGAAAGATCATGTCTTGTGTCTTTCTTAAAAAGCTCTTCATCGTCTAGCTTAGGAAAAAAAAGAAAAAAAAAGGAAGAAGAAGATGCAGAAAAGCTTTTATTATTATCCATTTTTTTTCAGAAGCAAAGCTCATTTACTCAAAGTCTCACGCAAAGTCTGCAGCTGAGCAAATTATTTGAGACAGGTTCCCCCTTCGACAGGCACACTGAGCTGTACAGCATTTTTCCTTTAGGCCTGAAAGGAATTTATCCCTGGCAGTTATAATGACAGAAATGCTGACTTTGTGGAAACAAGAAATGCTCTCTGGTTTCTGAAGTTTTAGACAGGAAATCTTTTCATCTTCACAATCCAATCTAACAGTTTTATTTCTTCTTTTTAAAGTTGAGCTGTGACAAGCTTTATGTTTTCAAAGCCAGAAAAGACCAACCAACAATGTCTGTATAAATGTCTATAAATGGGTGAAGGAATAATCCAGTATTTTCAGTGGCGGGAGTTCTTCTGCACCAGATAAGCTGGATAAGACTTATTCCCACCGCCTCACACAGTTACGATTGTGGTACCAGAAACAGCTCAGGGACAGAGGGATCAGGGGAATACAAAGCATCCTCTGGCCTTACTCTTCCCTTCTGGCATAATATTAAACATTAATTGGAGTTTTTAGAGCTTGAAGTTTCTGCCAAGATCTGAAGGAAATTTATAGTCTGAGATCCTGTTGAAAAAACAACGAACATAGCAGAGAGGGAAATTGTTTCTTGTATGTGTTAGCTGCTAACTTTATTTACACAAAGAACTAAACAAAAGGAACAAATAGATGTTGAACAGCATAAAAATTTCTTGGAAAAAAAAAAATTGTATCTACATTATAGCTACTAATTCCGTTTTGTTGTGACACAAGTGAGAAGTCATTCAACCAATTCTTAATAAAACCTAAATCAAACTGCTTGAAACTCTGTTTCTCTACAGGAAACAGAACTGGGAAAACAAAACAAAACATAACTGTACAACCTCCATCCTCCAGCAGTGAAAAAAGGTTGTGGAAATTTCTTAATTTCTAGTTAATGTCAACAAGACAAGCATACTTCAATAACTTAATATACAGTTTGTTTACTAGTGCATATCAGTGGTTGGTCATATATATGTAATTACCTTTGTCATACAAGTGTTTTTTAAGGTTAAAGCTGAAGCATGCTGAATGCAGCCAATTTTATCTTTCCTACTGAAATAAGGATAAATAAAATAACCATCTAAGACATGAGACATCATTTCTTCATCTTTTCCAGTCCAAACCAAGAGGGGAGGGAATGGAATTTAGATCAACTGGTCCAGCAATCTGTTATAAAACATTTTTCAGCTTCTTATTATGTTAATTACCATAATAAGCTTCTTATTATGGTAAATTCTAGTAAGTGGGTGTCATACAAATTTGAATATAAAAAATTAAAAGACACACACCTAAACTGTCAGCAACAAATGAGTTCAAATAATTCTGTTCCATGAAATGTCTTCTACTGTTGCCTCTAAGATATTCATGAACTCCTCACTCCAGGTTTTCCATGAAATCCCCAGTTTCAAAAATGCTTACTGTTTGAGCTGTCTGGCAAATACTAAAATAATTTGACATTTTTGTGAGAACATGTTATGTTTGACAACACTTGATAGAGAAACTGGAAGAAATTCTAGTTCCACTTCTGTTGTGACTAGAACCATTTAGTATTTTTCTGATGAAAATCTTTTACTATCAATAGCCAAAGCTGAAGTTGGCAACAGGTTTTCACAAAACTGGAGTTCATTACTTCCAGGCAACCTATACATGAGTCTCTACTAGCTCAGATCTCTTAAATTTCAGCTCAAGCCAGGACCGTGAAGCATTTATCAGGGCTCAAAGACTAATCTCGAGCTCAGGACTGCCTGGACAGCACATTTAAAAGGGCTGGGAGTTCCTGGGATAATATTACATAGGCAGTCACGGACATAGTGTTTGTTAAAAAAACCTAACCAACCTTCTGGGATCCTGGCATAGGACTAATGAGTGGGATTTAACTCCTGAACAGGGTGTCTGGTTGCTGTCCAGATGGCAATGGGAGTCTCTCTTGCAAGAATTTTTTACTAGATTGTGTGCCTCCCTGAAGCACTGCTTTCCTGAATTCTGGTAATCCAGCTGGCCCATGGTCCTAAATGACCACTCCAGCACACGCTGAATCCACTGCTACAGATCATTGTAACTACAGACAAAAACTGTTTGTTCTATTTGACCATTTCTGCATCTGCAAGAACAGTTTCTACTGACCATTTAGAAGCGTCTTAGCTTTGTACATATGCTTCATTTTGCAACACAAATCTCTAGGGGAGCCTGTGGGAGGAAAGGCCCAATCAGCCACCTGCGCTGTTAAAATGTTCAAGAACAAGAATAGACTCAGGAACAGCAGGAACTACCTGGAAAGACTCTCCAGGTCATTCTGACTTTCAAACCTAGACAGGAGCTCTCGTACCAATTAATCAAATATTTTGCTGAGAAGGTGTCTGTCTGCGCAGTCAGTTACCCTGTTCGCAGTCAGTTCCTTGTCTCAAACCAGCAATTATCTCACCTGTGCTCATGAGAAGCCCCAGAGTTCTTGAGTCAGCCAACGAGTTCATGATTGAAGAGTGCTGGTCCTTCCTGCACACAGGCACAGCCTTGACACTCGACTACTCCTTTGTTACAACCAAAAGACAAACCTGAGTTTCACACGGAAAAGTTAGATAGCTCTCGCCACAGAAAAAATTTCATTGTCTTGTTATTTCTACTGACTTCAAACTGTTCTGTACTTCAATCTGTACTCTTTCTATGCCCTAAATGGGCTATACAGACCAAAAGGCTCTGCAACACTTCTGTTATTACCAAAAAAATGAACTTTGATTCATGACAGTTTAAAATTCTCTAAACAACCCAAGGGCCATATTTCTAATCAAGAATCTCTGTTTGCTGTGTACTAGAAGTGGTTTAAAAAGTACAGAACATAACAGGGGCTGGAGGACATATCAACACCTCCCAGAAATTCTCTGAACTTTGCCTGGGATTCCTTTTCATGCTTGCAATAAGAAAAAATAAATAGGAGATGCAAACTTAAGAAAAATATTAAGAGCATGGAAGTAATCGAAACACTTGTCTCTGTCATGCATGATCCACCAATCCACTAGAAACTAATTTTTTCAAAGTGTATATGTACTTGCTACATTGAGCAGCGGGTTCAAAGGCACCAGCAGTTACACTGTTCCATGAGGTGGGTTAGGGCAGAGATGTCTTCCGTCATTTACATTGAACATTCCTTTGACTGTTACTCGTGTACTGAATATAGTTTGATGAATTCCGCGAAACTCCTTTTGGATTGCCTGCTGTAAGTTTTGCTTGTCAATATAGGAGGGTCAGAAGTATGTTCACGATCTTTACCTCCTGCAAAGCACAGTGGTGATACAGAACAGTAAGATCTCAGTAGACGATGAACTCGCCTCCCATTTATTCTCCTGTTGCTAACCCTAAGCAGAACACAGCTTCATGTTTGGGAATTGTATCATTTAAATGGGAGTTACAAGAAAGATTAGCAGAGTTGTCAGAAAGTGAGCTGTAACACGGTTTTGGCTGCAGCGACCGTGATGCTGTCAGACCTTTGACCTGACCCAGTGTGACCCAGTGACACAGCATTTATATCAGCCCTTCAAAACCTGTTATTCTCCACTTCTGCTCTACCCTGCCCTCTTCTCCCCACACATCAGCTTAGAAGCCAGAGCTCTGATTGAGGATTTAGGCAAGATCAAGAGTCTGCCCAAAGAGATTCAAACTCACATTTCGTGCCTTCCAAGAGGCTTCCGCATATGTTTGGGTGGAGATTCCAGGTAGTTCCCATGCAGTTGAGATTATACTAGCACCGAGACAGATAATCAGTTGGGATCTGAAGGAATGCCAGTTACAAGCCAGTGACTAAGGCAATGTGGCAGGGAACAGATATAGCTTCTACTGGCTGCTCCAGACACAAGAGAAGAAAAAATAATGCAATCACCAGCTTCAAAGTGTATCCTATTTGACTTCTGGAAGGAAGGTTTTAGCTCCTTTCTTTAGGCCAGGAATTACAAGTGGAGGCACAGATAATTTAGCTGTCTTAGGGACACAGCTCAGGATGTTTCCCTGCCTTTAGCAATCCCCATAGCCTGGCCTGGGTGACTCCTGTCTGTCCTGGGGTAACCAGCTATGCCACCTACTATGTAGGGAGTAAAGGCATCTGCTGGCATTCCCCAAATGCCAAGGGTTTGCATGATCCCAGGGACATACTACAGAAAAAGCCACCAGCTGGAAAACTATGCAAGACATTTATCTCAAAACATAATGCCGTGACAAGATGGGACATCATAGGATCACTTTTTTACAGACCTTCCAATTTCAGCTGTGGCCTCATAAAGACCAGGTACACCTACACAGCTGTGGAGGCAATGTGCTTGCTCTTAGATAGCAGCCTGCACCCTGGCAAGGCAGTCCTGCTTCAAACCTTCCTGTAGATCCAGTTCTCCACTTTTCAGGTAGCAACAGCTGCTACTGGAGAAAAAGAAGTGGAAGCTGTGCACTTCTCAGGCTCTAGGACTTCAAAGTCAGAGCTGCAGGACACAGCAGTCCTGCTGCTTGTGATCAAAGAGCATTTAATCTTTTCTCCAGCTGACTGCATGCTCTCTCTTCTCCTCTCCTCCCTTTGACTAATTTCATTCCCAAACCCAAAAGAGAATCTGAAATAGAAATATTTATGTATTTGCACTGAGCATGCTCACGTGGCTCAAACACTTAAGGGAGCACTAAAAAGAATCCTGTCTTTTAGGAATATTCAGAGCAAGAAGAAGAAAAAAAAAAAAGCAAATAGCAGAGATAAAGTGATAAACTTACATTGAAACCCCTGTCACATTGTTTATTCACCCAGCAGTCCACAGGAGTTCACATACTCAAACACACATTATCACCCTTAAGTCATAGTAGTTAAATAAACTCTAGTTCAGTTCAGTTCAGCCAGATTTTAATTTGCCATACTTTATATACATTAATAAACATTTCCAGATAGTGATGGGTTTCCCATGTAAGAGAAGATGGGCTAAAATGACATTCTCAGTGCCTGTTCAGTTTGCATTTCCTATAGTATTCTGCAGTCTTACTTGAGATAGCAAGAAATCATTAGTCTCGTTAAAATGAAGGCAAATTTATTATTAGTTCTAACAGACATTTATTCATGTGCAAATGACAGGATAATAGAACTGTTGTTTGACAGCTTGCTGAGAAAATTATAGCTTTCATCATCTCAGATGACAATTTTTTCCTAAAATAAAATGAACACTCATGGAAGAAACTGGAATTAAGGGTTTAGAAAGAGGAAAAAATATGACAACTATTCTACTTGACTGAATCAGTTTCTGTGGTCTCACAAGTGGGAAAAATACTTTGGTTCAGAACAAGACAAACTCAGATATCACTTAGCAAGCTAAATGTTAGAAATGGGCAAAATATTTGCAGCATTTAAAAGGAAACGTAGTAAACTCACTTTCAGATTTTTAAAGCTCGTTAGTTTATTGAAAACAAGCAATTTAATACTTTTCTGTTATCCTCGTTTCAGAAGTCTCACACAGCAGCTTGATTGCAAAAGCCTATTAAGGCTGTTAAGTAACTTTAGTATTTGTTACAGGATTTTGAGTCTTGCATCTGAGAAGGAATACTTTTCTTTTGTAAAAAAAATGTTATATAGGTGGATTAAAATATTTTTAATAGAGAGAACAGGAAAATTCCAAGACCTCCCAGAGGATTTGAAAAATAAAGTGCTAATCATCATGGGAAGAACGAGATTCTCTTTGTGGAAAGAACATTATTGGAAAGTTCTCTTTTCACATGTCAGTCTTGGCATGCAGAAGAGAAAACATAAGCATTTTTACAGCTGCCAAAAATGAATTTAAGGTTGAAGTGTTTTGTTCGCAGAAGAAAAAAAAGTAAAAAAGATTAGTTTGACCTCAAGTAAATCATTCAATTCAAACACAAATCGTTATTCTGCATTTAAATTGAATAAACTATGAAAAATAACAGTATCTGCAAGTGCTCCACATCAATATCAATTCAACTTACTCAACTTTCTAATCTTCAAGGGTGAGAAAAATAAGACACTTTCTGAAGAATAGTTCAGGATCCTAAAAAGCAAAAGAAAAAAAAAGAAAGAAAGAAAGAAAGAAACAAAAGACTTAATACCTGGGTTCATGTTAGCAAAATGACAACCTTTTGACAACTTTTTTTTTTCCCAGGCTTTATCCCCACATGCTAATCTATGGGTAAACAGGAAGTTAAGACATTTCCAAAATTTGTCAGAAATATAGAACTTCTTTGAGATTTCTTAAGACATTTCTGTAATCATTAAACAATTAATCCAAAGAAGAACATTAAGCAGCATTTTATTTTAGAATATTTATTTTAATCCTTATCAATTATGCAAAAATTGTTGATATGTAACATTAGTATTTCTCAAAACTTCAGGTCAACTCTAGGACCCTCAAGTCCATATTCAGTGCCTGTCTTCTCATTTTTATGACTTTCTCAGTTCTCTCAGGGGTTACATTTTGTCATGGACCCTGCTCTGGACTCATAACTTCTCTGATCCAGAAACCAAGCAGAGGAGGACCCAGGGTGGCATTTACCCTGCAGACCTATTATACCTACACAAAGATAATCAGACCCTTCAGAAAACACAGTCATTGCTCTTTCATTTTAAAACACAAAGAGGAGGCACCTGACGCTATTTTAGTAGTCTGGTAAAGAGTCTAAATGGCACTTAGACCTGCTCCATCTAAATGAGATTTAGTTTCCATCATATTCTCCCCATTTGACATCTGGACAAGACTCAAATGCTCCCAAAAGGGAGAGGTTAGCTGAAACAACACCTCTGTGACATTTTGCAACTGTTGCTGAATTTCACATTTTCATTTTACTTCAGAACTGGAAAGAAGCTGAAATTTCAGGTTCCCAAATTCTCAGAATACTGAATGATAGAGACTCTTCTTAGGGAGTGACTTTACAGATACTTTTAATGCTTTTCTACACTAGGGAAGGAGTTAACAATCCGGAGAAGGGGAGGGGAAAAAAAGACAAAATAAACTTGAAGAAAAATGTCAAATGAACAAGTAGTTGGATTCAGAGGTAATGAACTGATAGGAAAATTTTCACAGAAAGCAAAAAATGTTCCCCCCACTATGCTCCCCACTCCCCCAAACACTGGAATTAGCCTTCCTCTTTGGGAGTACAAACAGTTCATTCAAGTATAATTTTGTCTTTTCTCCTATTGGGTTTGCTAACTGAGAATGTTCCCCATCTCAAAAAGTCGATATTTCTTCAACCTTTTAATTATTTCTGACTTGCAGATGGTCTATTATAGAGTCCAATTTCAGTAACTGCTAGTGTTTAAAATTCTGGGCTGAAATGGATGCTGTTTAGCCCTCCAAGGGACTCAGTGAAATACCGCATATAGTTGTTTGTTTACTTAAAATATATAAAAATCCACTCAGCTGTCTTTCAAAATCTATCTTTATATTGAGGCATTTCAGTTTTAGGACATCTCAGTAATTGTTAAATCTCTTTCCAAGGTGTGAGAGGCTATACTTTCTTTTTCTTGCCTTAGACTTCGCAATCCAGTTAAAGCCAGCCCTAGAGAGAGCTACTGCTGCAGCTACAGATTTAACTATGGATAACTGGTCTCTGTGCAGTAAACAGCCTGGAGGCACAAGGTCAGTACTTTCTTCCTCCTTGAGTAGGCAGGAGCCTTCACCTTGAATCAACTTGAGAGCTGTCTGCACTGGTGCCAGGCGACGATGCAGCACTGCCATCAGCATCACAGCAGTGCTTTGAGACTGCTGAATTCTACACAGAAAAACCGTGAAACACTGTTTCTATCCTAAATAACTTTGGAGGGCATACAAACAAATCTAAACACAAAGGGCGAAGGCAGCAGCTGAAGGCTGTGACTGTCCCTGGCTATAAACTTTTTCACCCATTAACTGGGATTCAGCTCAAGCAAGAGATACTTGTGTGCAGAAGCAACTTCTCCAGGTGTCATGGCACATCACTCTTGAATGTGCCACTGTTGTAGTTACAAGCTGTGGTAAATCAGAATGCGGTTTTAAAAGAAGACTAGAAGTGCAAGCAACCAAACGGAGACGTGCTCAAAAGTGCAACACACATTTTCATTTGCCAAGTCAAATGACAAACAATTCTCAACAGTAAATGTTATTATAAGTAGGCCACTGTTCAAGAAAGCCTATTCAAATCAACAAGACATGGCTCCAAAAATATTTAACCTCAAAAATGCATAAACAAGTCTGCTCAACTACGATTTGTTTTCTTCAAACAGAAACTAGGCAAGAGTTTAAGAAAGACACATTCAGACAACACTGAAGTAAAGACTGCAACCTCTTTGACTTAGCAGTAGATAGAAGTATTACATCAATACAAACTTCATGCTAATTTGAGTTATTTTTGGCTCAAAAATTATGTTTGTCTCAGAAACTATCAGTAAGAATAACAAGAGAAGAAAGCAACACATATAGTAGCAGTGGCGACTTCTAAGAGGAAGAAAGGGAGGTGGAAAAACTCCCCAGACTCATAAGTCTGAAACAGCACATTTATAATGGAATTTATTTCAAAGTGAGAGATGAAGCTACAACTGGCTGTCTAAGAATTTAAAATAATTAACTCACATGATGAGCAGCTCCATTTCAGAAAGCAGAGAAATAAAGCAGAAAGAGACATTAAGGGTTTTAAAAAAGTGTTCTGTGTCCTTACCAGGTTATTTACTGGGAAATAATAAATACTAGAAGTTAAAGGACATTTTACATCACTCTGATAGCACACCTGAAGCACTATCACCTCAAAATCGTGACTGATTCATCAAAGCATTAAAAGAACCTCTCCCTTGCCCAACTCCTTCCGTACCTGTGGTTATTCCTCATGCAGGCAGTAATTTGAGTGGTCAGTTTCTGCCAGTTCAAGTCTCTGATCACAGAAGGTTGCTTTCTGGTGCAAAAACCACTGCACATCCTTCCCTTTGTTTTCTAGGTATCCACAAAGGCTATCCTTAGCTATTTAACCAGAAATACCACCACAATTAAGAATCTAAAGACACAACACTGACAAAGCTGCTGGATAAAATCTGAAGAAATCAATAGCAGTCCTGGGAGGAAGCTGCTTGAATTGATAAAGTTCCTTGGTATAGTGCAGATTGCATCTCTCTCTTTCTTTCTTCCTTCTCCCTAGGAGAGTAAGATACTGGTTTTGGGTTCACATAGTCAAAAAATAGGATCTGAACTCTCATGCTAAATTCAGTTCGGATCCAGTAATTTGATCACAGAATTGTCTTTTACATGAGACAATGAATAATAACACTCACTTAGAAAGTAAACGTTTACTCACATTATTATTCACCAGCCCTTAAGTAGTACCTCAGATTATATAAAATATTTTAGATATTTTCAATTTTCATGAAACATACTGCTATCTAGTTGAATTCTGCAAGTTGTATGTTAAATGTTACAACTGAATGCGATATGACTATCAAAAACAAATCATTGAAAACCAGAGAGGTGTGTTATTCTAAAATAATGCTGTAGGCATATAGAGCAATTTCAGTTAAGTAAAGATAGATCATTTTTTCACACATTTGCTATATACCTGTAGAAAACTGGTGATCAGTTTTGTTTACGACTTAGAAAACCTCTCATGTGAACTAAGCAAATTACTCATTAAGAATAAGGATCCAATATTCTGGTTAAATAGGTTAGAAGGTATTTCATAAGCCCCTTGAATATTCCTGATGCTTTCTCCTAACAGAGCAGTTACTCTTCTGCTTCATTTATGTATCTGTGAGTGGATGCATTTTGGTATAGCCAAGTTCATCTGTCACTCAATGTCAATATGTCACTTCTTTGATATATGAGTAGCAGAAGAAAACCAACAACATCTGAGGCTTTTTTGCTGAGCCCCACACATCAAATGCTGCTTGATAAAAATTATCACCACAAGGAATAGACAGAAAACACGACAGCCATATACTTACTTCTTTTATTCCAGACCATGACAACTAGACCCTTTTAAAATGTTCACGAGACAAGGAAGGCATTTTTCCTTGTCAGTTTAACATTCACACCTCTGGCAAACTAGAGGCATTATTCTAGATCTTACATAGTTTGTTTTCCATTTCCGTAAGGGTCTTACATTGAGCCTAAAGTCCTTTCTCCTGAAAGCTGTTACAATACCCAGGTATCAGGTACATTCCCTGTACAGCCAAATCCTCGTAAGATCTGTTCTCTTCACAAAATCCACAAAGTTCCTTTCACCTAATGAAGCACCATCACTCCCTTCATTTTCCAGCATACATCTGCATAATGCAGATAAAAGTCTGAATATCACTTCAAATCCCTAAATATATTCATATAAAATCATAGTTGATATTTGCTAATGAGGGCAAGAGTTATGTTTGTATATGAAACCATAAAAGTCAACTCAGTAGGAATTCTTCTGAACAACCCTTTCAAGGTTGAATGGTCTAGGTTATAGAAGATCCTTATAGGCACACAGCCCCCAAGCAGAAGTAACTCCTGTAGCCTCCTGCTACGCTGCAGGTCTATCAGATCAGAGTAGGAGATCTCCTGCATCCACATATTCATGGTTTCCCAGCCTTGTCCTAAAAAAGTTGAGACTGATCCACCACATGGAGCAAGCCCTATTTCAGAGACAAGGCAACGCTTTAGGTAGAAGTAACTTGGCTAAATCAAATGTTTACAAGCAGATATCCTTGACAGTGGAATGAATAAGTCATACCAGCCAACACACTGCAGCAGTTTTATCACTTTAGAAAGAGCACATCCCTGGTCTTCTGGAGAAGAGTCTTCCTCATCCTCAGCTCTAGAAGACAACTCTGGAAGTCTGACAGTGGTGCGGCATGACATGGCCAACAGTGCTTGCCTTAAATATCCTAGGCTGGATATCTTTTTCCTTCTTCTGTGTGCAGTGGATCCAGAGATCCTTCCTAGAAGTCTATCATGGAAAACACTATTCATGTGTCTAAAAGCAGTTTTCACAGATATAAAGCTAACTCTGGACTAAACTATTAAAGAAAACTGGAGAGGGGAAGGCAGGGTAACTAGATAGAAAGCTAAGTCTGGTTATACATTAAGAACTGGTTAAAAGCCAGAGAAAAGAAAAGAAAACAACAATTTTGTCATGGGAAAGTACTGCCAGTAAACATAGCTGTGAATAGATGTTCAGATCAACATTGGTCTTGTTCAGTTCTGTGAAGTAAACAGAGGAGACACGAGGCAGGGAAAAATATACGAACCTGATGACAGAGGTCACAGTAGGGTTATGAAGAAAGCCAAAATAAACAGGGCAGTGAAAATTTAAGACAAGGGAATATAGAGTGCTAAGGAGAAAAAACAAGCCAAACAGATAATTTCCAATCAACTTTTCACATTTCACTGAAAAGTCTTGCACATTGTCACTCTGCAGCTCACTAAGGGAGTGAGTTTAGTACATAGCAGTCAAAAATAGGCTTCATAAGGAAGGGAAAAACGAAGTGAAAATGGAATGTGATTTACATAAAATCATGATACTCAACACTACTTGAATATTATATTCAGTTCATTACTTCAAGTCCAGGAAAATTATTAAAATAAGGCCTAGGGAAAGGGAGATCTTGGCATCGTTGACTTGCAGGTCCAGAGTTCCTGTTGGAATACTCTCATTCACAGGAAGCCTATAATAATACATAATATTTTTTCAGATAAAGACATTTGTTAGCTTTCTTCTCTCACCTTCTTCTGACCAATTAAAATGTTAGAATCTTCTAAACACATCAGGAATGTAACAAACAATGTCTCTGTCTGAACTGGACAAATATTTCAGTATGTTTATTCATAAAACAGAAAATTAGGTTTTCTTTGGCTGACTTCGTAGCCACTTTTATTACATGATCAGGCACATCAATGTATGGGTATGAATGTTTATAGAAAGAATAATTTCAAATAATCTAAGCACTTGAAAGAGGAAAAAACACCCACAAATATTTTTAATTCAGAAACACAAATGGTACACTTTGAGCATTCTGACCATTTGAAAAAGGCATTGGCTAAAGAGAAAAATAAGCAACACTATCTGAAAATTCTGTTATCCAGTATCCGGACACTAGGTGAATATTTTAGTTCTGAGATTCTTCTTTAAGCGAATCTTTTCATAAATTACTTTCCATACTTGGGGCAAGCAGGAACACAGTGGGGAAAACATGTCAGGTAACTCACTTAACTCAGCTGTCACATCTGGGGAAGGGGAAAAGATATAAATCCAAATAAAAACAAATAAAACCCACTATAGTCAAGATGACAAAAAATCATTAAGTATTATACTTAAGTGTGCTCAAAACACACTTGTGGCTACATGTTCTTATGTCAGTAGGATGCTGGAATCTACTGAACAGCCCAGTTTTTTCTTAGTGTATCACACACTTGAATTAATTTCTGTCTTCAAACACACCAGCATTGTTTCTGGTGGACATGCCAGAGGGATCAGGCTTCAAGAGCCTGGTAGAAATTACCCTACATCCTACCCCTGCTCAGGGCTAAGATATTTGATTACTCATTGTGCTGAGAGTAGGAGGGAAAGAACAAGTCAAAATATGTGTATTCACTTGGGAGAAGATGGTTTGGTGTCAACGGTCATCATTCCAGGACATGGGCAGCACAGTTCATGCATCCTTCAATAGGGGATGGAATGAAGTCCAGGGACCAAGCTGAATAAAACTTGCTTCCCTTTTATTTCCTCTGTCTCCTGCTTAGCATCATTAAACTTTCATAAAACAGTTCTGTCTCACTTCTAAAAAGGATTTGTTTGACTCTAAACCTGAATTTCATACTTAGAAAACAGAGGGGGAAAAAATCCCTAAATCAGTATTGCTTGTTTTCTTCTTTTTTTCCCCTGATTAATGGCTAAGCACAGCTCTTTTCGTGACCCTTCTAATCAGCAGCTGCTTTGTGACTCCCACTGCTGGCTTCAAACAAGCCTCATTAACTCCTAATTAATTTCAGATAACATAATCCCTTCCACTTTTTCCTGGATGAGACGGGGGTCATGACAGAGAAACCAACCATCATTCAACTGCCACCACCTCTCAAAAGAGTAAATGGGTTGTGTCAGGGGGCTGCTCCAAGAGCTGAGCCTACGACGTGGGGCTGAAGCCACAAGTAAGGGGAAGCACGAGCTGAACTATGACCATGGACGTATCTGCGCAATGTAATAATACCCACGGTTGTTAAACTTTTAGTATGGGAAACACTGTAGCTTACTGTCCCTATTTTCTAGCCAAAAAGGAGAGTTTAAGAGAACATACTCCAGAGACCCTGAAGAACAGCTGTCTCTGCTCTAAAAGGAAAGCTAAGCAAAAGTGTTGGCAGAGTTAAAGTGGCTTCCAGCTCACAAGGAAGAGCACATACACTAGATTCTTGTCTCAGTGATTTGAGGAGGTCAGTCACAGAGTATCTCTCCAGATTAACAAAGTTCTTCTTAAAGAGACAGAAGTGCACCCCTGCTTGACTAGTGGGAGAGCAGAGTTGGGGATTTTTTCTCATTGTTGGAGTGCAGATAGACCTGCACTGTTATTTTCCTTAAAACCAAGAGACAAATGTAAACTTTTTCACTAATGTGACTATGGCACTTACTGTGTAGGGTCACTGGAAAGCCTCATCAGCCTGCAGTGAGAAGCAAAGTTAGCTAAGAAAGCACCAGATTCTCACGACCACCTGCTTCCATGTCACCTTGAGCAGCTTTGCATAAACCTCCATTGGGCACAGCTATCTCTGAGTTGGTCTTACCTGTAACTGGCCTAAAATCTTCCCTTTGATTGTAATGTAAAAATGTAAATAACCAAAATGTGACAATATTTATTTTTTTTTAATTGACGACATTACATTTTCTAACACTATAGTAGCACCACAGCTGATGTATGTGTTTTTAAACCCCGCGTGAAAAGCATACACCTTTAATGATTTTGAGAAGAATGCTTTTGAAGACAATAGTACTCCACTTAGCAGCTGTCTCCAATGACAGTATCCCTTGCTTTTCAGACTAAACCTTGAGCTGCAAGATGATAAATCTAGAGACAAATTCTGAGACTCCCTCGTGGCAAAATGTTAACTCTAATTTTCTCATACTTAGTACCTGACCCATTGGATTAGGTTTAAAAAAAACCTCTAAAATATGTTTGCCACTGAAGATCTGTTGGTCTGGAATAGGTGGAACAAGTGCATTGGTCTAAATACATGCTAGATACATGAAGTTCTTAGCTCCTTTATCTACAATTTTATAATCCATTCTGATGGTGAATTAATCTTATAATGCTTTGAAAATAAAAGTGACAATATGAGTGTAGGTCTAATTAATGGAATCTCAGTTGATTTTGAACTAATCTATGAAATACCTTCAGGAAAACCTATTGTGATAAACTTTCCTCTCTTCCTTTGTGAGCCAGGGGCACAAAAACCTAAAGCAAAGATGGTGCAAAACCACTACTGTTTTTGTTAAACACAGTTGTTGACTGTTTGCCCAGAAGAAAGCTTCAAGACAGCAGATCACTTCTACTGAGGACAGCAGGAGAGCAGCCAGATGTTCATCCTACCTGTGCAAGGGTTTTCAATGGATTTATATCAAGTAAGAGAAACTTGAAGTGCCATGCTATAAGCAAAATTTCAGTTAAGAGAGCTGCTCAGTCTCTCTGTAAAAATGACATGTTTATTTACAGCAAGACTTAAAATATTCTCTTCTACGCTATTTCAACAAAAAAAAAAAAAAATTGACAAAAGTAGAAGGAAATTGAACTTTCCGGGCTAGTAAAAGATTTTCATTCTTACAGATGAGCTACAAGCATCCATAAAATACTAAGTGCCTGAGACACTGTGGTATAAAGAGCCTTAAGCTTCAAAGGTATAAATGAAAAATAACCCAACAAAATCCTAAAGAACAAGGAATCAAGTCTCAGTGCTGGATAGTGATGTTTAAATTGATTAATTGTAATATTAAATAGAAAATTTATAGGAAAAGTCCTTTAAAGTAGCTCCAAAGTTTTTCCAGCCTTTCATCCATGAGAACTTCTCCCATGTCAAAATGCATGATTCTAACCACTCAACTCCTGACATGTTTGGTATGTTTTAGACTGAAATCACATAATCATGGAATAATTTGGGTTAGAAGGGACTTGCAAAGGTCATCTAGACCAATCCCCCCTGCAATGAGACTCTCACAAGCACAAACCATGTTCTTTAAAAGCAAAGCAAATTATTCTGCAGAACTAAAACACTAAAACTTTTTATAAAAAACAAAGTTGTGGCACAGAAGAACCTCAAGCACTCACCCTGCCATATTCCAAACTTCAATGAAAACTAGTAATAGAGTCTATGAGCAACTTCAGAGCTCCAGAAAATATCATGGACCAAAGTCTCTTTGTACTTTCATCACAGAAAACCCACCCACGCCCATGTACTTGCACCCAGTGGAAGGTCAGTGCAGCTTTTCAGGGTAAACATCACCTAACTCACTACACTAGGGCAATAAATAAAGAAGGCTCATGTTTCAGTAAACACTGGCTGGTTACTACACAACACGCACTTACGTATGTTCTCCTACAGACTCAAGAGGTTTGCTGGTTTTCAGTAAAAACATGTATGCCCTGAGGCTGCAAAGTTGAGACTTTTCAGGAGGCTTTTAGTGTAAACTTAGCTCTGCAGATCTGTACCTTAAACTGCTCACACAGGCAGTAGAAATTGGTCAAAGGACATGAACTAGAGAGCAGGTCATACAAAATATAGGACATGATGTAGCATACTGATACCTTCTTTCAACAAGAATTTAATCATACTGTGATCTGAAGGACCAGATCACAGACCTAAAATAATTGACAACGATAGGATTATCTTCTGTAAAGGCAAACCAAAGCAGCAGGAGTGACACCACACCAGCAGCTAAGGTGCAAGTTTGTGATTCTGGCATTTAAAAGTGATAGACACCCTGCCAGGACAACACAGTATGAAAGCCCCTGCACTTTACAG
>JAYRBT010000139.1:63855728-63867191 GCA_036023395.1 Myiotriccus ornatus | reverse complement strand
TCTGTGGTGAAGATCCATGGTAGGCAAGTGTGCCCTTGCAGTCCATGGAAGAGAAGACCTTCAGGGCCTGGGTAACCTCCCAGGCTCCGGTCTTAGCCCACGAGGGTGGTAGGCCCAGCCCTGAAGCTGACATAGAGAGAGAGAAAGAGAAATAGTTCCAGCTGCAATGAAAAGGAGTTGTCCTAGAGACAACAGAAGAAGAACTTTTGAGTGCTGAAAAGTTATCTTAAAGATTTGGAGCTCCAAAAAATGGAGAAAGAGACTGCTTCTCCTCCTTGAACTGATACAAAGGGGAGAGAGGTATTTCTGTAAATACATAGTACTTTTACCTAATTAGAATTATTGTAGATGTAGTTTTTTAGTTTTTATCTTGCTAGTAATAAATCTTAATATTATTCTCCTCTATCAGATCTCTTTTGTCTGTATAAACCTTCTCTCAGTTTATAGTAATTGTGTGGGGGGTGAGGAAAAATTGACCCAGAGCAAAACCACGACAATTCCCCTTAGAAGGGAGTCTCCTATTACAACTGCCCTTCTTTTTCTCTTAACAGAGAAGGTCTTGATGCAGGGTACAGGTGCTATTGTTTTAGGAGGCCCCACTACCCCAGAAGGACCTTTGCCCACCTCATGAGTAGTCTGGCCTTTTGGTGCCAGAGCCTCATACCTGTTGTAGAAGGTGCTGGTCCTACCTGACCGGTCAGATTCTGAGGAGGATGAACCTTCCTCCTGGAACAAGCAGTGACCAGCTTCCAGCCTGTAACACACCCTTGAGTAACAGTCCTTTGAGTACTTACCCTGCAGGTTCTGAGTCATGCTGAACATCCTGGCAGCACCTCTTTGTAAAAGCAATCTACTGGCTGCTATCTCCCTCTCTCCCTTCAGACTGCAGTCCTTCCTGGAAAAGGAAGGGCAATTTTAAGGGAACAACCCAGTTTTAAGAAGAAATAGGAGACAGACCTCATTATTTTCAAGACAAACAGACACAGCTACTCTCACCAAAGTTCCAAGTCCCAAAGGATGTGACATCCTTTCTGATCCTAGCTGATCATTCAGTGTTTTAAGAGAGAAATATCAAGCAACAGTAACATTGTTCAGATATTAGAGGCTATACTTGAACTATTTTACTAGTTATTTAAATATTAAGTACTTAGTCAGATCAAGGGTCAATCTGTTCTAAATATGCTCCCTTCACCTAAAGCCACTGTTGAATGCCTAAGGAAGAGCAAGGGCAGTGCATTTCCCCAGAATTCCCAATTTCCTACTACCTTCACCTCTGCAACTTCCCAACTCAGATATTTCAGTGCATTTATCATACCTTTATGGATTTCTTTGTCATTAAATGGACTAATTTCCTTTCAAGCCCTGAGTAAACTCTCAGCCTCTACTGCATCCTGTGGGAATGAGGTCCTGCAATGAGTCAGATAAACAGAAATGAGCAGTATGCAACACGCACATTGGTTTCAAACATCCCTACCATCCACGTTAGAGATACACTTTTTGTCATTGATTTTCACCTTCCTCAGGGAAACCAGAGATTAGCTAAAAGGGCTGACATGCCTGTGTGCTCCTATGAGGACACCTAGCCAAAAATGCCACCAGGAATGCTCAAGGCTTTTGCAGCAACTCAGTCCTGGCAGCGGCGTTAATGCAAAGTTATTCCAGTTTGCAATCTGTAGTGGAAGGCCACAGGGGAAAAAACCCAAACCAAACAAAAAAATGAATCCCCCCCACATAATACAGAAAAAAAAGTGTTTTAGGAAGGCAATATATACCCCTACTGATGCCATGGGGGTAAGGGAATTGGGGGAGGCCATAATGTATAAAATACTCTGGGATTCAAAAGTATATTATTTGTATGATCACATTACAACTGGATGAGACTAAGCCAACTTACTACCAGATGAAAGGTCAGTGTTGTGATTAGTATTTCTACAGGCATACACTCAAATACAAGAAATAGTATGCAGTCATCTCCTCCTTATCTCCCTGCCCATCACTTTAGTGATTGGAGCTACTCACACAGCTGAGGGGCTAAATGGGAAGGGGGGCTAAAGAAGCAAGGAAATTAGGTAAGAAAAACATAGTTTCAGAGCAGCTGTAGGACAACACATCTGAACATATCAGTTCACACACGTTTTCCTCCCCTCATCCGTGATGAAGTTACTGGGTCACAAATCTCAGTCCAGCCCTTTAGAAGAAGGTATTACCGTTAGGAAGATGCTGTTGGAGTTTTACTCTTCTATCAGAGAGATTCATCTATTAAATCAGGGAAAAAACCCAGCAGATTATTGAAACCACTCATATTGGTCACTGTCCCTTTCTTTGCTTTCTTGCAAATGTTCCTGCAATTGTTTAGGCAGGCAAGACTAGACAGGAGAGAAAGGAGGCTGTCCTGTGAACAGAAGACCTGAGTTCATTTCTACCCACAAGTGTGCCTGTTTGTGCTTGGGCAAGTCAATATATACTTTGATTCCTTGACTGAAGGACAACAATTACGCTGCATCACTAAACCACAGGAAGGCTAGAGAACTAGACCGTGAACTTCCCATATGTCAGCAGGAAGCATTTTAAGAATCTTATCCAGAGTAATTTCACATACATATATAATCTTATCCTTTCAGTCAGTCAGGAATTCTTTGCTCCCTCTTCCTCTCCATAAATTGGTGGCTACTGCTCAGAGCTAGTTGTGCTCGTCAGGTGATATCATGATATTGTTCACACCTGGGGAATATCCAAGAGAAGCTGCCCGACTGGAATAGTTCCAACCTTAGCTAACTACAGTAGAAGTCCAATTATACTTTCTCAGTGTTGGTTTTAACATTAACAGATATCACATGCTGAGTTTCTTCATTACATTTATTAGCTGGATTCTTAGAAAACAGCTTGTGTGTTCCAAGTACAAGCCTATACCAGCAATAGACCAAGCTCTTTTCACCAAAAATTGTTTTGCACCTTTGTTGTGATTTATCCAGTTACTCATCTGCCTTTTCTCTTCTTCCCTTTGAGAAAACTCCCTGGATACAGGGCTAAATTTACTCCTGTGAGACCACATCTTATCACAATGTAAATTCAGTCATGGGGCTTTGCACTAAAGGCTTCTTAACCTGCTCACTGAACAACACTTTGAAGAAAAAATTGCACAACAGAGCCATGCTCCATGAGGTTACAAGAGACTTGCTTACACAAAATGCTTTGCTGTACAGAGATCCCAGCTATAATTCCAGTTTGAGTCAGTCCTCAAACCATGACAAAAGAGCCTTTGTCAGGTCCCCCAGCTGCCTTATGTTTATACAAGTGCACACCTAGATTGCTCCACGCAAATATATCAGAAAGCCTTTTACCTCTCTGACCCAGCCTTATACTTCTCTGGTTCTCAGCATCCTCCTTTCTTAATGGAAACTGGGAAGAACTCAGAGCTCAGGACTGTAACACCTTCCCTCTAGATATATACACACAAGGCTTTTTTAGCACTGTCTAATAAATCATGGCCACAAGGTTTTAATAAAGTCTAGAAGTGAGATTGTTGCTGAAAACTCTGATGTCTTGCAGACCAAATCAGTCACTGAAAACAGTTTTCCAAAGATCCCAGCCTGAATGGTGAAGTTCCATGTCCCTTTTTTTTTTTTTTTTTTTTTTTGTAATCATCCAAAGCTGACAGGGTAAGCAAAAAAGCTCCTTTATTTCCAGTTTTAACCATGTTACACAGTGGAAGTGCTGAGCACCAGGGACCACCCAGTGACAATAACAGCAATAATCATTGAAAATACCAACAATATCAAGAGAATTCACAAGAGAATCAAGGTTACAATGTTGTTCTACAAAAGATCTAGTAAAGTTAAAAAAAGCTTTTATAGAAAGTAAGCAACAAAGAAACCTGGGAAAAATAGAGAACATGATTAAGTTCCTTAAATTAGTCAAGTAACTTTTTATTTTGGGCTGCATTTCGTCCCAAAATATCAGTTTATATCAGCAACTGCTAATTTACACCTCTGATTGTCTATTCCAAGCTCTATGTTTACAATGAAATAACAATGGAGTTTGATGGTATTTATTTTATATTAGCCACTATTCCTAACTCTGGATTCTTGCCAATACTGCTTCCCCTTCTACAAGGTTTTGGCCCTGTTAAAAGCAAGTAACATAAGGACAGTACATAATGTTAGTGATAATACAGCTTTGAATTAGGTTGTTGTGCTCATCAGCACTATCATCTCGATGCTACTGGGCTCAAAGACACAGGTAACCTCTGCAATGACCTATGTCTTCCTTAAGAAGGAATCTGGTTCTTGCATGACCTCTAGTAGAAGTCTTACCTTGAAGTAAAAAGATGCATGCACAGTTGCTAAGAAGGGTAGAAGGATAAAACATGATTCAGAACCAAGCCATCCACAGAGCTTCTTGCAGGTCCTAGAAGAACTATTGCCAGTCCTTCTGCTTGTAGAAGGTATACAGCTTTCATGCAGTGCAGCTGCTTGAGCAGGACTCAGAGAGAAGGATATCAGAATATTCAGAATGTTTCCTGCAAGGAGCCAAAAGGGTTAGATTATGACTGAAACTGAAGAGGAACAGCTTGCAAGGTATCAATCATTATAAGGAGCAAACACTAGAGCTTCCCTCAAGATGCAAGTAGGCCATCAAATTTCTGAATCTCCAGCAACCTATTGTTCAGCAGCTATATTTATATTCATCAGAAACAGTGCAGAGCAACATCTGCCACCACTAGACAGGCTGAGATCAGTTACACTGCTTCTGTATTGCAGATTTGCAGTGCAAACCACAACTCTCCTTCTCCATGAGCCCACATGCAGCTCCAGACCAGCAGTAGCAGACACTGGGTTTCAGCAAACAGCAGATAGGAAAGGAACAGCATCATTCCAGTGTCAGAACTCTGCCTGTTCCAGCAATGGCCCCATCTGCAGTAGCTCTATAACCTTTATTAATTCCAGAAAAACAAAAAAACCACCACCCAAACAAACAAAAAAAGGCAAACAGTGCTAAGCACATGGGAGTGTCACCCTCTTGAACTTCTTGGCAAAAACTGCAGAACTAGAGTGATGTTCTTCCCATGAGGCACCACTAGACACTTCTCCCCTTCTCCAGGTTCTCCACTCAAACCATGTCTTGACCTTTTTCACGTTAGGGAGAGAAAAATAGCTCTTCTATAAAATAAGGAGTGTTTCACCCAGAAAGGAGTGGGAGTTGTGCATGTTCTTTGTTTAGAGTGGCTTTATTTCAGTTGGTTGTGGGGTAGCATGCACGTTTTTGGGATTTCAGAGCAGGGATTTTTGTTTGTTAATTTTCTTGTTTGTTTTTGGTGGTTTATTGTTTGTTTGGTTTTTTTTATAGTTAGCTGTTGTCTCATGAAGAAGATCCCACAACAGAAATTTTGGTCATCTTGGCAGTGGATCTTGGTAGCAATGGAATCTATTAGTCACACGGAGATGAATAGTTCAGATAGCTTTCAGCACATATTTACTCTTTAAAAGGCAGACTTTTTGTAGATGGAATTAAGGGCTTTTTACCCAAGGTTTGTGACACATAGTTCTAGACAGCATTGAAATCCCATATTGAAGTGGGCTTTCAGCAGCACTGTTAGTCTAGTCAGACGTGACTCCATGTTTCTTAGTCTACTCAGAAGAAATCCAGATATCTATTGCTTCTGTAGAGGTTCTGAAAACCATGGCATATTCTCAGAAGATAACCATTTAAAAAAAAAAAAAAAAAAAAGGAAGGGAGAAAAAGTCCTTTCTACTTGTTTTGACTGAGTCTGGATCAATCTCCACGATACCAGGCCTGCAGAGAAAAACCTTCAGAAACAGACTAAAAAGAAAATAAAAAGTCATACTGTATACAATAACTTGAACACCCTGAGCCAGATCTCTGGAATGTGACCATTTCTTTACTTGTCTGTTCCTGACATCTCAGAATAACAATACCGAAAACTATTCTCATTATAGATCTTTATCTGTAAAAAAAATATCTGCCAACAGTACAAAAGCCACAGCTTGCTTAGCCTCCATTTTTTGTATAGTCAAGAAATAATGGCTCCAGACCTTTAACCTAACAAAGCTGGACTTGATTCATATGCTAGTCAATAACTTTGAAGTCAATAGCCTCACTCATGTGAGTAATTCTAGATACATGCTCAAGTGCTTATATGCTCAAGGTCTAAATTAAGACAAAGTACTTTGGCACTGAACATAAGGTCTCAACTAAACTACAGTAGAGTGTAACTAATCATTTGTTTTACATTTACTGCCAGAGAGAAAGGACAATTGGAGAGTTGAAGCACATTCTGTTACTGTGAATTTAAATTCTTATTCTTTATCCTTGAAAACCTAAGTAACGAAGAGCAACAACCTGCACCTAAAGTGGACTAAATTACTGAAAGCCCATACACAGAATTAAAGGAAAGCAAGAGAGGTGCTTCAAAATATGCGTCCTGGTTTGTATCAGAAATTTTGTGTCCAGCAGGACCAGGGCAGTGATTGTCCCCCTGTACTCAGCATTGGTGAGGCCACACCTCAAGCGCTGTGTTGAGTTCTGGGCCCCTCACTGTGAAAAAGGCATTGCGGTGCTGAAGCGAGTCCAGAGAATGGCAACTGAGCTGGTCTGGAGCACAAGTCTGATGAGGACCAGCTGAGAAAGCTGGGGGGTTTTAGCTGGGAGAAAAGGGGGCTCAGGAGAGACCTTATCACTCTCTACAACTACCTGAAAGGAGGTGGTAGCCGGGTAGGGGTGTTCTCTTCACCCAATTAATAAGCAAGAGGATGAGAGGAAATGGAAACAGGCTCAAATTCCACTAGGGAGGTTTAGGTGGGATATTAGGAAAAATTTTTTCACTGAAAGTGAGGTCAAGTATTGGAACAGGCTCTCCATGGAAGTGGTGGAATCACTGCCCTTGGATCATCCAAAAAACACGTAGATGTGGCAGTTAGGGACATGGCTTAGTGGTGGACCTAGCAGTGTTAGGTTCATGGTTGGATGATGATCTTAAAGGTCTTTTCTAGCACTAATGATTCTAAGCTTCATAAGAGATGTTCTTATCAGCATAAGAACTGACAGATTTAGAGTAGAATTCCTCTCTCCTCCTACAACTACTTTAAATGTGATTCTGCACTCTTTCACTAACACAGTCTCTTTCAAGATGGTTTCCAGTTAAACAGGCTGTGCATCTGTCCTTTCTCCCTAGCACTACCGTAATCCAAGTAGGCCTTTACCCATACAAAATAAAAGAGAAAAGAAAAGCCTTCACTCTCTCTTGATCACTAAGACAGACTGACGCACATTTAACCACACAAGTCCTTAGATGGAAGAGAGGCATCAGAAATCAGGCTCCCTCAGCAGCCAGAACCCAAAGCACTAAGCCCTCTATCAAGCGAGATGTGAGTCATCACAGCCAAAAAAGCTAATCAGGTTAGCAGATTTTATGCTGAATACATTTGATACAATTTTTAAGTTTCTCTTCTAAAACTTCAGTTCCCTAGAGAATGATCATTTAAGTAGTTGAGAGATATGATTAAAAACATGAAATAGTTGACATATGCTAAAACTCAAAAATTAATATTCAAGGGGAAAAAAAAAAAAGCTATTTCTTAAATCATACTCAAACCTCCTCTTATGATATCTTTGGTTTATTACTTTAGCTTACTTCTTTCTGTGGTGCTGTCTCTCACCTGCTCCATTATAACTGAAAGCTACCAGGCATTAAAAAGTGTTAAATAGAAAAAGCCAAGTACAGGCACCTTAATAGTTTACCAGTTTGTCTCTCACACCATAAGCAAACACATTCAACAAATGCAAAACATTTCAAATGGATAAAACACTCCTGAGGTTGAGTTTCCTCAGTCTCAGAAACCCAAAATATGAGGATTCAAGTTCACTCCTAAAATAATGAAAGAAAAAAATTAAATTACAATTTTTACAGATACCTGATAAAAGCTATGTCTGTTGTAAGTTAAAGCATCAAAACCTCATTAGAAAGACTTGCTGCTTCTTTATATGCCTGTAATCCACATAAATCAGGGACCTCAGATCAAATTCCCTAATAAAATAATTACTTTATACACTGTCCTTACCTTAGTGAAGCTAAACACAAGCGTATTCAGACAACTATTCACTTGTGCTTTTCCACTCATGAGAGAATACTTTGTGCTTATCTCCCTTTATTTTAAGGGACTGGCTTTTCTTGGTGCTGCTGGGCTGGATTGTTTCAGCTGGTGTACTAGGACTTTCCATCACCTGCAGGGACTTGACCCTCCCTCTCTTAAGCTAGGAAGGACCTTTTACCAAGAAAGCTCTCATGTTTAGTTTCTTAATATTTCTTCAGCAACACTACAGCTAGAGGAATTTCTTTGTGTATTTTAACTATGTAGCATTAATTAAATGCACTGCTTTTCAACAGATGTCTGATCTTGGCTTTGCTTTGGATAAGGAATCATCACTAGCAGCTGTTACCTTTGCTGCATTTGGGTGTTATGTAATTGCTAAAAAACTATTCTTCAGAGAGTTTGGTGGCAAAGCTGAGAGCCTGTTACTATGCAGCCTCACCCAAACAGATCAACTTACTGTATCTCACAAGTGCTGGCTTCCTTCTTTCTCCATGCATGATCTAGCTCTTGGGGCTTTGGCCCATTAAAGTTTCATTTAATTTGTTTTCTATTCTTAGAGGCTGTTTAAGGACTTGATTTCCAGGTATGTCTTATTGTTCCTGAGTTGTTTTGCCAGGATTATCTCTATGGGTTGCTGCCCATTTTGTCTAGAACTTACATTATTTGCTTGCATGTTCATTAGGTTGAAGAAAAGCCAAAAAGGTTCTCTGGGCCTGCTGAAGGATGTAACCCCCTCCTTTAACAGCACAGAAATAGGAACAGGCAGGGATAGAGCCTGTCTTTGCCTTGTTTTCTTTTCTCTTGAGTCAAGCACTATAGCTAAATGCTTAGAGAGGGGTAAGTTTGGAATCTGTTTTATAAACTTCCTTTTAGAATAAAGTAAGAAAGAGACCATTTCTATGCCTGTCATGAATTGAATAGAGAATAATAAACCAACCTGTGTGATATATTTCCTTGGGGATATTCTGTCAGAATGTCTTCAGCATTTTCAGCATCACTAGTTTTTCCAGTGGGTTGTTAAAGCTGCTGTAAAACAGCTGGTAAGTCAGAGCAATGCTCTGTGGTATGTTAGTGGTATCAGTAGGGACAAAATGAACTAATGCACCTGATCTGGATTTTGTGTAACAAAATGAGAAGAAAATAATAAATTCTTCTATGTAAGTGATGTGACCTTTCTGAGACGGCTGCCAGGAGGGTATAACTGAATAGATAAATACAAGTCGTTATAATGCCTTAATGAAAGAATAAAAAAAAGGCCCACCTGCAGCAGATACAAGTACTTAGATTTGTTGCCTCTTTTACTCCCCCCAGGCTGCTGTTTAAACACATAAGGATCTACTATTTTCAGTGTTCTGATCTTTAATTCTGTGTCATTGTCATTAAAAAAGATCTAATGGAAAGATATAAGCTTAAGCAATAGGAATGAGTAAGCAAACAGCTTCAAGGACAGACTTTTCATTATGTTGAGGTGCCTAAATAAATATAAAATCTGCTCTTTCACTGGCTGTCTTACAGATATCAAATGTTTTGGCGAGAGCAAGGGTGGATTATAAATAATTGACCAGAGAATTTTCCTTTCCTATATTTATTTTAAAACATACAGTATAGTCCAAACTATTATT
This sequence comes from Myiotriccus ornatus, assembly GCA_036023395.1. Classification (NCBI taxonomy): domain Eukaryota; kingdom Metazoa; phylum Chordata; class Aves; order Passeriformes; family Tyrannidae; genus Myiotriccus; species Myiotriccus ornatus. The sequence goes on along the minus strand of JAYRBT010000139.1, from coordinate 63,857,458 downwards.
TTTGTACCTATTTTTTTCTTTTTACTTCTATCCAACTGAGCATTAAATGAGACTTTTAAGTCTTTCTAAACTATGCATTTTCTTCTATTCTGATGGGCAAATTCAAACTTGTTACAGCAGCAGATAAACCTTTTCCTGAGCTGTGGTGAAATAAAACTTCACTTTTATCAAGCTGCAATGAGAAAAGGGACAGTAGATAAATATTGAATTATTAATGCAATGATGTCCCAAATAAACACAACTCAGTAAAGAGGCAAACTTACCTCTTTTGAAGGGTTTTGTTAATTTGTTTTTCTCAAACCATTTTTACCATCTCATGTAGGACAAAACCAGAAAAGCAGTTTTCCAAGGATGTTGGTTGTGTTCCTGAAACCTTCCTCTAAGATGTTTAATACCTCTTATACATGAACATATTTCTCAGTGAACAAAAATTCTTATTCTGCAAAAGCCTTAGCCTCCCTTTTTTTTTTCTAGAAGAAAATTAAGTTTATACTCTCCACAATGTGTCAATTCTATCTCCCGACACCTAGAAAACAGATTTGGTATGTTTTGGGTATTTAAACCTGCAGATTTTGACTGAGTGCTAAAAGATTCAAAATTTTTTATTTTCTCCAGTTTTCATCTAAGTAGGCAGGTAGTCAGACAGCAGAAAAGAAGGAAAAAAAAAAGCAAACCCACCTGTTATAGTTTCTACTGAGTGAAAGAATGCATCAGGAACTCCCTCCCCGGTACATATCAAAGAAACTGTATTTGGTAATTTTCAGCTACAGGGAAATCTTCAATTTGTAATAGATTGGATACTGAGAAACCAACTCCAGGAACTCCACTTGAAACCAAGTTTTATTTGTTCTCTTTTTTATAGAACTCTTGTGTAGAATATTCCCTCCCCTCCCCCCCCCCGGCCCAGCATAAGACAGGCAGACAGGCAGCCTCAGAGCTAGTCAGCGGCAGAGATAAATTGCCATGGAAGCAACTGGCTGAGGCTGAGCTGGATGCAGGAACTTGTTTCTGGGCACTGGGCAGGGAGAGGTTTCTCATTAGAGTCCAAAAACCATGCAAAAAGATTAATATTTCTCAAAACTGAACATAGATTCCCAAAACTCCTCCCATACTTTGAGTCTGTTCCAGTTTCATGAATCTCTGCTTAAAGCAAAGCAGACACTTTATCAAGGTGAAATTCCACTAAGCAGAAATTTAGGATGTTGGGAAGTGCTCTGTTGAATTGGAGCCTTTATGGCTCATTGGCTGATGTAACAGAACACTGAAGAACTTGCTGAGTTAACAGCACATACTTTGTAAATCCATATATTTCTCTATTTGTTTTTTGAATGCAAGAAATAAAATCATTGCAACACTTTCTTTAATACTAATCTCTTAAATCTATGGCTTGCCACGATTTTACAAGGAATTTGCTGCCCTCTGTTGATCAGTTGTATTAAACGTGACACCTGAAAAAACTCTTTCGGTCTTCAAGGACTTCGCTAAAGGCACACATAAGTATTTGGGTGTTTATTTCTTAGACTTTGAACCTTTATAATGCAACTCAAGAAACGATGTATGTCTTGTATCTCAATAATACTGGCTGAAGATTATACAGCTGCTGTTCCTGTGAAAAAAACTGGTGCTGTGCATATGTTATCTTCTCTTTCCACAAAACAATAATATGGATGAATGCATTTGGGAATGATGTGTAATGTTATTCATTATGTCTGTAATGTTTCACATAAGAG
>JAYRBT010000139.1:63843284-63855628 GCA_036023395.1 Myiotriccus ornatus | reverse complement strand
AAACAATAATATGGATGAATGCATTTGGGAATGATGTGTAATGTTATTCATTATGTCTGTAATGTTTCACATAAGAGATCAGTGTTCATACAGGGGCGTCTGCTACATGGATGGTAAATTATATTGTTTTGAACTCATACTGCATAGTTTTGTAATATTGAAAAGCCTGACTGAATGCCCTCACCACAGCACTTTGTTTTTCATAAACTGGGAAGCAAAATCATGCAACAAAAAGCTTTTTAACAATGAATTAAGTATGTAATACTCACAGCCCCTCTAGGAGCCAGAAAAAACTCCTGCTGAAATCTCAGAAGGCACAAACAAGAAGCCTACAGCAACTTCGTAGCTGTCGAGGGAGAGACTCACTTTCCTCACCCTTTCTGTGAGTGTCTTGAAAGATAAAGAGGACCAATTGTTTACAACATTGGATTGCAAAGTATTGTTTGGCAAAAAGTTCTTCGAGTTAAAGTCTCTATCAAAGCAAGAATATATCCTGGCATGGTAAAGAGTTGAACAATTAGCAAGGCCTGCATTTAACAGATGGAATTGGTATTTATGTAGCTCCTGCTGGGAAGAACAGACATTTCTGAGATTTCAGCATGTGTGAGCTTACTGAAAAAGAATAGTGGTTAAATAACTGCCTTTTTGTTTTCTACAACAACTCCTGAAACCCAGGAAGAGCTTCCTTAAATATCCACCCACAGCTTTTCATACCTCAAGCCAAAGGCTTTTCAAGGCAGCAGTTATCACTCTTAAACCTTTGATCTTGGTGGGCTTTTGTTTTTGTTGCATCTCTGGCAAAGGGGAAGTGTAGAGGTCCAGCAGCAGGTTTTGCAGTCATATGAAGATTCCTCTGTTTCTCTTTGGCACAAGTCAGTTCTTGAGCAGAATCTGAGCAGGTCTGAGTGACGAAAGCTGACACCAGTTTCAGTGGTGAAGTGAAAAAATACTTTTTAGGAAATTACTCTGTGCTTATCTTTTTTCCTCCTTTAAAACAGGATTTCAGGGGTGGTAATGATTGCCAGTTTGATAGCAATAGCCTGGGATTAGACATTCAGTTTTTAGGTGCTTATTTGCAACTTACCTTCTTGGAGATAGGGTTCTATTGCAAAGACCGGAAATCCATGTAAATATTATTGTAGTTTTCAACGTTCAATAACCCTTTCTCAAATACCTTCTAGAGTGGTTCTTCAGACCATGTTTGCATAGAAAATAGGTAGCAGCAAAGTTCGTGCAGTTGCTATCAATAGGGTTGCGTATTCTGCTTTCTCCTTAAGGAAGAAACACGCAATCATCTATAGAGCAATTTATGTAAGCTTAAACATACTGAGTTTTCTGGCCTACTGTTCAATATTCTCACTGGATGGTATGTATAATCCTTAAATAATATCTTGGACTCCAGAATTTTTAGAATCAATAGAACCGATCTGTAATTAAATAGAAATGCTCCTGTCTGAGCAGATCAAAGTTACTTTTTTAATTGCTCAGAAGGAATTAGTTTGATTCCTCCCCTAAAAAAAAAGAATCATGTCACAATTTAATTGCTTTCTTCACCGAAGTCTTTAAATAGGTGTCAGAGAAATCTTTCCCACTCACAGGCCTGTAATTCTTCAGAGAGAAAAGACTAGAAATTGCTGGGATTTACCATATAGCAAACTGATTTCCAAATACAAGAGGAAAACCAAAGCACAGAAAATTCAAAAATCTAAACAGTTTTAAACCAAATGCTCTGTCTGCTTATTAAGGCCATAGTTGCTTTCAGTAAGAAGAAATTCTGAAAACAGTGGTTTGTCTGATGTCAAGTTCATGTACCTGGGTCCAGCATCAGTCAGTGCTGCTTAAAGTAACAGAGGATTTCCACCAAATGCACTGTACAAAACACCTCTGTGCACAACTCCTTCAGCTCCTCATTCTCTGCACTTCAGAGGCATCTGTGTGCAGTCCTGTGAAAGGACATTCTGTGGGTGTCTGGATGAGACTGTGCTGGACACTGAAGACTCTTTGCTTACCTGCAGAAAAGGATTCCTCTGGTGTGTGTTTGCTACTTGTTAGAAACAGGCCCATGGGTGGGTGCCACTGGCCCTGTGCTGGTCTGGATGTTGCAATGTTCGATACAGCTACTGGAGGGTCACTCTCAAATATCTAATCAGAGATTGCTTTACTATTGCTCTATTCATAGAATCCTGAAGTGTTTTGGGCTGGAAGGGACCTTAAAAAGATCATTTTGTTCCATGAACCCTGCCATGGGCAGGGACACCTTCTACTAGACCAGGTTGCTCCATGACCCTCCAGCCTGGCCTTGAATGCTTCCAGGGATGGGGCATCCACAACTTCTCTGGTGACCTGTTCAGTGTCTCACTGTCCTCAGAGTAAAGAATATCTTCCTGATATCTAAACTAAACCTCCCCTCCTTCAATTTACAGCCACTCCCCATTGTTTTATCACTCCAAGCTCTTGTCAAAAGTCTCCCTCCAGCTCTCTTGTAGGTCTTTTGGATACTGAAAGGCTGCTGTAAGTTCTCCCCAGAGTTTTTTCTTCTCCAGACTGAGCATCCCCAACTCTCTCAGCCTGCCTTCATGAAAGAGGCACTCCAGCCCTCTGATAATTTGTGTCCCTCCTCTGGACACGCTCCAACAGGTCCATGAGCTTCTGATGCTGTGGTCCCCAGAGCTGAACTCAGTACTCTTGTATTTGTCCTTTACTGGAGCTTACTAATTACTCTTGCTCTGAATAGCCAGATTTTTTTGTGTTACCTTCTCAGTTCAAAAGCCGATAATCATTCCCTGGCCCCTTATGAAGATGCTTGTTGTGGTACAGAGAGAAGCAGCTCTGCCTTGCAGATTCTGGATTTTTATTTTGCATGTGGATAATAACTTCTTTGTCATGCTGAACTGAACGTATTCTGAGCCATCTGCTGTTCTAAAAGTGTCATCTGTATAACTAGTTGAATGTAAGAAAACTTGCCTCTTACCACTTTTCTTCACCTTCTGTCATAGTTTAACTCCAGACGGCAAGGAAGTACCACCCAGCTGCTCACTCACTCCACACCCCTGGTGGGAGGGGGGAGGAGAATCAGAAAAAAGTAAAAATCACAGGTTGAAATTCAGCTTAACAATTGAAATGAAGTAAAAATTGATAATGATAATAATAGTAATAATAATTAAAAGGAGACAGAGGGGAATCAAACCCAAGAAAAACAAGCAAAGCACAACACCACTGCTCACCACCCACTGACCAATACTCAGCCCGTCCCCCAGCAGTGATCAGTGGCTCAGAGCCACCTCCCCACAATCTCTATACTGAAAATGACACTTTGTGGTACAGAACATCCCTTTGGCCCGTTCAGTTCACCTGTCCTGGCCATGGTCCCTCCCAGATTCTTGTGCAACTCCTCACTGGCAGAGCATGGGAAGATGAAAAGTCCTTGCTTAGGGTAAGCAACGCTTAGTAACAACTAAACATCAAAGTTTTATTGTCATACTGAATCCAAAACACAGCACTGTACCTGCTACTAGGAAGAAAATTAACTCTATCCCAGCTGAAACCAGGGCACCTTCTTAATCCCTTCTTGCTACTTCTGTTGTTAGCAGCACACTGGATTACTAATATTTCAGTTGTGTTGTAAGACTGTATGGTTTAATGATAGACTTGATTTTAAAGGCCTTTTTCAATCAAACAATCCTATCATTGCCTTTGAACAGTCTCAGTTCACCATTTTCCAAGTAAAACCCATCCTCAAAACTTCAGTTAGTCACAAACATTTTAAACGTAAGTAAAAACCACAAGAAGGAAGATTTTTTAAATTTTTTTTTCAGTTTCTTGTGCTTCATATTCCTTCTTGTGCACAAAACAAAAGCAGAAAACTGAAAGGTCCCAAAACTAGGGGACCTTCTACTCAACCTGCTCCACAGCTTTCCTTCACCTGTGGATGTTTGTTTGCACAGTTTGAGTAACATGATATTTCTGGTGACTTTGGTCTTAGACACCTACTTGTAAAATTAGGAAACAGGCACATATTTCAAGTGGTGGTGAGCAGGCACTGTGCAGGTGCTTCCTCCTCATCTAAGACCCTTTTTAGCTGTGCGTGATTTAAAATCATTGCTTTGAACTTAGGCTGTGAATGAACAGGGGTATTTTGAAAGCTACAAATTATCAAGAAGTAGCAAATAACAATACAGTGTCCTCAGCTGAGGCAAGAAGAACAACAGAAAACAAAAGAGTGTGTTTGTATATATATACATAAGTACTGTGCATATACCTGAATTAATAAAGAAAAAAATAGTGCACAATACATGGAAAACCTCTGAAATCTGATGCATTATTATTCAATAATTATCCAATATCTGTTTTTATCCAATATACCTATACTCCTCTAGATACAAATTTCAAATCACCGAGTCAGAGCAAATCAAAAGAACTATGGCAATTAACCCATGGGCTGGACTGCATAGAAGTGAAAGACATCAGGCAATCCAAAAAGGCAGCCATAAAGAACACAGTTTTGCTCCTTTTCATCCTTGGCCACAGAATCATGTTCATGTACTAAAATGTTGACTTCAAGGGAAGCTGCAATATCTGATGTTTGTCTGTTTAGCCAGACTTCAATTTTGCTTGTAACAACTTTCCCCGTGTTATACAAAAAAGTCAGAGGACAGATAAGAAAATGTTTCCAAGAAAATATTACTCTTGCTGGAAGAGCATGGTAATAATAACAAGAATCTTTATATGTGCATATATACATACATATATATACATACATATATATGGATCGCAGAGTTACATACATTCAAGAATAATATTTTTACAAGTTTCTGGTAACATAAAACATTTTCTGCTGGTTCATTTATACAAACTTGACTGAACTTGCCTCATCACGTTGCTGTAACTGCTGCAGAAGACTCACAGCACTCTTGGCAATTCTAATGGGCAACTGGCTGCTTGATGGATTAAGGTCCTTTTGGTCTTCATCAATAAATTAGTTAAACTGAGTCAGTTTGGGCTCTAAAGTCCTTCTTGAAAATGAACTCTTATTAAGGATAAATACTCAGTAAAGTGTAAGTATAGTATGAGCAACCAGAAAGTGCACTAGCTAAACTCTGGAGATGGGGCTCAGGCTAGCAATACAGGTAGAAATAAGTGTCCATCTCCTTGTCATCCAGGTTAACATCTGTAAGGAGATGTGATGTGGGAGTTATCACTGTGCAATATACTTAATGTATTTGCTGTTATTTTTATGTGATTACAAGAGTTGGCTACTGCACTAAGAGCTTTGGATATGGCTTACTAAATGTTCCTTACCTCCCACCATTTGAGTCTTAATATGCTCTATATAAGCAAATTGTTAAAAAAAATTGCTTAATAATTCAATTTGCTTCTCTTTAAAGGTGGAACAGCAAGACTTATGGAAAAAAAGGCAGTAGATATGATATCTCCTGACTGTGGTGAACCTCAGTGGGAGGACTGCATGATGTTTTTCCAAAAATAGCAAATGAAATTTTTGCCTTGATAGAACTGGCATGGGTGGATATGAAACTTGTCAGGAAAAATATTTGAGTAGCTCTCAGCAGTTTAGTGTCAAAGTGAAAGAGGTACATGCTGTCTCCTGTTTGGTTCAACAAGCCTATCTATGGCAGATAGCACAAAATTTGCAGTTCTTCAGAAAGCTGGAGGCCAGGGTTACAAGTCAGTGTGATCTCAGCAAAGCAGAGAGAGGTGGAAAAGGATGGGTAACACTGTCTGGAAAAAAATAGTGCCACACAGGGTAAAGGTGAGTTAACAACATCCTGCTGCATCAATGTGTCAAGGTCTATATGTAATCTAACCTGAAATATAGGCAGTATTCTTCTCTTCTCCATGCTAGAATACTCTTTTTGTGTTTCTGTGCTGAATGGGAGCTATTTGAAAACAGACTTGGTGAGAACAGTAAGAAGTCACTCAAGAAGAATGAAAACAGACTCAGAAAGACTGGAGAAGTCCCAGCCAAAACCAGGAGAGGAGCTGAGGTTAGAGAGCCTGAAGGAAAGAAAGGTGAAATGAGGATTGAGACACATATGAAGACAAATATAGAAAAGCCTATTGAGGAAAACAAAGAGAATAACTATTATGCATGTCAGTGGCTGACAAGACAAGTAGTGGGACAAAATTACAACAAAAATTTAGAATTGATCTTATTTAAGGCGACCTTGTGCAAAACTGAAATCATCCTATAACCCCCAATTCTCTTTCTCAATAAGTGGTTGTCATCCAGAAGTTGCTTCCAAGTGTAATGTGTTTCACTTTTAATAACAGAGATTGCAGTACCACTCACCATGTTGACTCCTGTCTAGCCTGCTCTGCAAGACCCCCCTTTAAATGCATCAGTGATGTACAGTCTGTGCAGAACTGGACTAGATTACTTCAACTCTAATTCCTCTTTTGCCCAGGGTTAATTTAGTCTCATCACTTTTCCCCCCTTTTTTATCTGTTGTCTGAACTACCCACAAACTTCTTGAGAAATTTGAAAATACTGTCCTCATACTTTGATTAGAAGAATTGGGTGAAGCTGCTGCCAGTAAATGCATTTTGAAGAGCTGGGAACAGGGGCAGGAGAAGTAAAAAGGGCATAAATCTAACTAAGAAGCAGCCTTGCAGAAGACGTGGAACACAACTTACTCGTGGCCAGAGAGCCCAAGAGACAGCTCTACTGCTGCATATTTAACTGCTGTAGAGAGATGCTGATGCTGATTGTTTGGAAGCAGCAGTACTTTCCAGCCTGAAATTCCCTGCTTACTCCTTATCTAGGGTCACATAATAGGAGGAATTTGCTCTGATCATTTAAATCATGTTGGGAAGGCTCAGAGCAATTCCACTTCGGCAGTTTTCAAGTTGTACACGAGCTAATAATGATGGATGATCTTAATGGTCCACTGTTTTAATTTACCACAATTTATTAGGTGTAGTACATGAATCAGTTAAGCTTGAGAACTGTTGTTCTCCTTCGGTCATCAGTTAGGTTAGTGATCATTGCTAGGCTGGGCTCATAAAAAGAATTCTATTAGTCTTCCAGGGTTCAAAATCAAACAGCAATTCTTGAATCTTTCCAAAGAGGTCTGTTAAATCTATATATTGAGATCATGCTTCCTTTTTCTTTTCTGGATACATGTGTTCTAGAAGATGTTCTAGAAGAAAATTATTTTAAATCTCATCTGATGTTATCATCCTGCTCTTTAAGAATATATTAAATTATTCAGTTGGAGCTGCCACCTATAAAAACAAAACAAAGCAATCCAAAATAGCTATTATAATCCCTATGAGTTTCAGAGAAGTCCAGATGAAATGAAGGTTTCCTACTTCATGGAAAAAATGATGTTCTGAAATGTTTCTTTCATCCCAACTGAAAATTTAAAGTCCACATTACCTAACTTGTAATTAAAAAAAAAACTTGTAAACTAAAAAAATTGGGAATATATTCCTCACAGTTTCTCCTTTAGTGGTACCACATTTAGAAATTATATGATATATTAGCTGTTTTAATTACTTTGGGGTCAAAATTAAGTGAAAATTGTTCATTCTCTCTCACTCATTTCAGACCAAGCAATATTTACCAAGAGGACCTAATCTGTCAGCAAATTTTGAGCCACTATAATTGGTGCCTTGAAGGGGTTGCCCCACTTTTTCATTTTCCTCCCTCTCATACTTCTATCTATGACTCTTGTCTTATGTACTGTGACCGTGGCAAAGATGAGACAAGAGAAATACCCCCTTGAGGAAGGTGTTGAATAAAGGGCATTATGTCCAAGCTCAGTATTGTTGATGGATCTTGGACGGTGGCAGATGCAGCGCAAAAAATCAAGAGGAGCCCCTGGGAAGATGGGCTACAGAGACCAACCTCTTGGAGCCTGTGGTGTAGGTCAGCTTTTCACTGCTGGCAGGGTACCCCGCAGGGCCTGGTCTGTGGCTGGGCCTCCCTCCCCACAAGGAGGGATAAGGAATTATTTCCATGGTGTCACAGAAAGGAGGTAGAAAGGTGTTCAGATGGAACAGCAAAGATAAATTGCATGGGCTCTGCTTCTAACTTTTATTCACAGTAAAAGAACAAAGGGCTATAGTGCAAACCACGGGACCTGATATGGCCCCTCTATCTCTGCTTATCTCAGCATCTCACTTGAGTCGCTGCTCAGGACTGTCAGAGGCAGAAGAAGTGCTTGGCAGTGTCAGTAGGATAATTCTAAATGAAGCAGACATCTCTGTAGATTAGCTGGTCCATTCCCCCCCCTTTCTCCTTTCCCTGCCTCCCTCCCCTTGGAGATCCTGTGGCTTTTGTAGAAGATTGGCAGATCTTCTCTGTGATAAATGTTTGGTTTTATCTGGGACCTGACACTCCTCAATTCATTCTTCTCCCGGTTTTGTAGGGACCACTTTGTTCTTCAGTAAGATGGAGTTTCATCTTTGGGAGTTTGTACCACTCGAATGAGGGAAGTTCACTGCCCTAAACTTTGCGTATTGTTTCAGCTTCACAGGTCATGAGTTCCTTTGGCATTATCAGACAAAAAAATGCAGCACGTGGTGTGAAATTTCACGTGGGAACTGCAGTTTTCCCTTCCCCCCCACACACTTGTTTATTTTACAGTTTTCTGAAGCGCCTGAGCTCGCCGCTAGATGTCAGTGGTGTTCCAGGGAAGGGGAAGGGTTCGGAGGGCTGAGGGGCCGCGGGTCTGCGGGCGGTCCCCGCCTCGGTCACCCAAAAAAACCCCGGAGCTATTGCAGACGCTCTGAAACCCGGGAATACAGGCATTTCTGATACTTTTCATCGTCAAGACTTGGATGTGAGAGATTAGGTGGAAACCACGATGGAATCAAGAAAACACGTGAGCGTCTTGTAATAAAAAAATTTAGTATTTTCATCATCAAATGGCAATTTTTCACTAAGATAAATGCAAATGCAAGACCTAAAAAGTAAGACTTTTTTCACGGATTTGTTATTTCTTCTGCTGTTATCTAACATCGAACATTTTCAGATTGATTTCACTGAGGTTTTTATTTATGTAATAAGCATCATATAAATACAGACATACACAAGCAGCCCATTATCTGTTAATTCCTGAATTCTTTGAAGTGGGGGTAAATCATCGACTGACAGAAATGGAGTTTTGATTCCTCTTTGATTCCTCAGTAGCAGTTATTTGGATTGCATTGGTAAGAGTTATTTATAGGATGACGTGAAAGTACACATTTTCATCCCTGCAAGGACTGGACAATAAATTGCACTTTAGTATTATTAATAGATGTTTGCCTCATTTTTATTTCACCTGTATTAAGGCACAGAGTACAATGTATTTCATTCCATTCCACCATAAATATTGAGCCTGATCCCAGGGCTGCTGCTTTCCTAAGTTTTGCTGAAAGTAAGGCTGGTCATCAGCACTGTGCTAAGCCTTGTGGATGACTGGTTTTACAAGGAAAATTACATCTTCTGAACGGTCTTCAATGTTTATAAGTGGAAATGCAGGATATTGAAGGGTCTTTGTTTCCTAAAAAAAACATGTTGATTGCCCAGGAATGCAGTTTCTGTTTCCTGGTAAATAAAGCACCTACATCAGGGCAGCAACACACAGGGAACCCCGGTGGTTTCTTTCCAAGCTCACAAACTTCGTGGATCGGTGTTGTGGTTGTGTGCGCACACCTATGGAGAAGAACATCTTGGGATTAGGAAACTACTCCAGCACTCACTTCCTCTCTTCAAATGCTTAATTATATGACCACGAAACCATAATTCCTCTCAAATTTATAGGAGTTTCCTAGTTCATCAAAATTGTAGTGTACTTCTGCTTAGGAGAATGGACCACATTTGTGTTTTAACATGCAAAACAGATTAAATGAGTTGAAAATAAAATCTTCTTCCTGTAATTTTGGTCAGTACAAATTCAGAAACTGCTTAGCAAAATATGAAGGTGTTCACAGAAAAAAAAAAAAATCCTTTTTCTTGAAGTATAAGTCAGAAACAAACCTAGTGTGGAGTAAATACAAGTTGCAGAGAGAGATATTTGCATTGGCAAGCGTCAGTTCACACGAGTCAGGAGACTGCAGATGACTCAGAAGTTCAGCTATAAAAGATTGGTCACAGTTAAATATGCCCTTAATCCACCACTAAGAGTCCCTGGAATGCAGTTAGGTCCAGATTTAAACAAAAAGAAAAGAGAAAAAAAAAAGTATACCCCAAAGTTAAGACTTTTAAGGCAAGATTTTCAGGAGAACAGACAGGCTGTCTTTTCAGGAACTTTGTACCTTGTACCCTTAACATTCCTTAGGCTACATCAGTGTTTTCTGCCCTAGTCTGGAAAACTGTAGATCATGCAGTGGTAGTCCTAACTTTACAGGTGTCTTAAAATCAGACTGTTCAGTTAGCAATATTAATATTTGTTCACGTCTCTCTGCATTTTTGTATTTCTTTCTCTCACTTTTTATTTGTTTCTTTCATCTTACTTCCCCATTGCCTGTGGAGCTGCCTTGAGCTGGCTCTACCTTTCTAGAATCATGCAGAAAAATATCTTCCACTGTCCTCCACAGCACACAAACCGACTGATGCTAACACCAGTATGTGAGCATTAGTTTCAGGGGTTTGCACACAGAAATTAGATTTCCATTAATTACTGTAAAATTTGAGGAGGCATTTCCACAGTGCCTAAGTATTTTATCCTGATTTATATTTTACAGTGTGTCAAATTGAAATTAAGCCACATATGCAAAACAGAAGGGGCTTTTTAGGAGTACCATCTGATTACTTTAGTTCCCCAGAATATTATTCATAACGAAACATTATGAAAACTCTGCCTATGGCTTAGGACAGGAAGTGAAGAAAGATCTGTCTTTACACACAGGTTTCTATGATTTTGTGTTTGGTATAGAATGAAAGCTCTATTGATGTAAGGAGATCCATCAACATATTATTTTCCCAAATATCTACATGGTTTTCTGCAGTTACCTGTCTGTACACACCTTGCACCACAGTGGGGAATTCACCCCCAGTTCAGGGAGTTCTGGAGTCACATGGGCACTTTCCTGTCTCTCTCCATGGCTCAATAACCCCATATTGCACCATATTACACTGCAATCTTAGCCTGAGTCAATCTTTTTAAGTGCTATTATTTTATTTTCTTTGGCAAAAATATCATGTTGTCACTTCTATTCTTCTCCTCAGTGCCTTCACTTGCTTTTCTTCTTGCTTTGAATCTGTCCTATTTCTGTGCGTCATTGATCAATTCAATGCAAGGTAAATCCACCCAGCATGTGATTTATTCTGTTCAGAGAGGAAGCTGTGAAGTGTTGACACTTTGAGACTCTCCATGTTTTTTAGCAACTGTTAAGACTTCACCACATGTGTAAAGTACCAGCTAGATTACCTCTCTTTAGGTTTTGGAGTTAAGACAGGACAGAAACATGGACATCTGCAGTCATAGGGAGGAGGATTTACTTTGATGACAATAAAAATCCTGCTACTAGTCATAGAACTTCTCTTCCCTCTGTCAACATCCTCACCTCATCCCCTGATGTCACCTTTCCTAATGTTAAGCCACAATGCACTGAAAACCCATGCCTACACGAGCCTATTGTGAACTTCATGAGTTGGATGACATGAAGTAATTCTCCCAGCTTCAGTGCTTCATGGGAAAAGGTCAGTCATTCAGGCTTGGAGGGCAGAAGCAAAAATCCATAAAGGTTGTTATGGGAGAAATGATATCTTCATTCCTGAGGAAACCCAGTAGAATTTAGGTAGCGGTAAACGATTCCGGCTGCTTTTAAAAGCCTGGGTCACAGTCTTTGGATATTAATACCCATTCCTGCAAATGTGTCCTGATTCTATATTAGAAAATATAATACTGTCTTATTAGATCATTACACAAATCATGGTTAGTAAAACTATTAAAGAGAGTAGCAAGAGACCATGAAAGCTGTCGTTACGAGCTGCCTCTTAGATTAAGCTCTTTAAAGCATACATGTAAAGAGACACTCTTACATGTACATTAAGATCAAGAGTGAAATAATACATTTGACAATGTCACCTTCAGTGGCCTGCAACCATTTGCACACTTGCAAAATGTAGAAGTTGTCCATCTGCATTGGGCTGACAGAAGTAGAGAGCAAAAGGGGAATTGTGCAGCAGGCAGGCGTGTCACTTCATGAAGGTCCCAGTGGAATCCACTGTCTGGCTGGTTTGTACGTACTGGTCCATACTGCTTTAAATAAAATTACAGACAACACTGTGGCTTCTATTTGCTCAAACAACTTGTATTCTAAGTGGGGAGTTTCTGAATATAACCTTGAATATTGTTTCTTAAGAAATCAAATAAAACACTTAAGGAAAAAAA
>JAYRBT010000139.1:63769925-63835373 GCA_036023395.1 Myiotriccus ornatus | reverse complement strand
GGGGGCACAGGAAAAGGGGGATGCAATAGAATAAGGGGGTGAAATGGGGTGTGAGGGTGCAACAGGACAGTCGAGGTGCAATGGGACAGGGGTGTGATGCGATGAGGGGGCTGTGCTGGGGTGCAGACGGGTGCAGTGGAGTGGGAGGGTGCAGGGGGGCCACAGGAAAAGGGGGGTGCGAAGAGGGGGCTTCGTGATGGGGTGAAGTGGCATCCACGGGGACACAGGTCACAGTGGGATGAGGGGGTGCAAGGGGGTTGTGATCGGATGAGGGGGGTGTGATGGGGTACAGGGGAGTGCAGTGATGCAGGGGAGGACAGGACAAGGAAGTCCAATAAGATTAGAGGGTACAATGGGGCAGGAGGGTGCGGTGGGGGGGGCACTGGACATGAGGGATGCAACGGGGTGGGAGAGTGTGACGGGGCAGGGGGTACAACAGGACGGAGGGTGATAGGACAGGGGATGTTATGGGATTAAGAGGGGTGATGGGGAACAGTGGGGTGCAATGGGGTGAGAGGGTGCAGTGGTGTGGGAGAGGGCTATAGGACAAGGGGTGTTCGATCGGATGAGGGGGTGAAATGGGGTGGGGGCAGCGGGATGGGGGGGCCACAGGACATGAGGAATGCGGTGGGATAGGAGGGTGTGATGGGACGAGGAGGGTGTGTGATGTGCGGGAGGCTGCAGCGGTGTGCGGAGCACCGGGGGCAACGGGGCGGGGGTGTCCCCGGCTGTGCCGGCACCGGGTGGTCCCGGCGGTACCGGTGCCGGTATCCCCCGCGGGGCCCTTACCGGAGGGGCTCCTCCAGGGGTGGGTGACCCGGTGCACCTTCAGCGGCGCCCCCGTGAACCGCGCGTAGGTCTGCGGGAGGGAGCGGCGGGAGCGTGGGGGGCTCAGCCCGCGGGACCCCCGGCCCGGCCCGCCACCGGCCCCGCCGCCCCGGCCCCCCCGCTCACCAGCACGGCCAGGCACTCGGGGTCCACCGAGGGCAGCCCCCAGCCCCCGGCCCAGCAGAACAGCTCCATGGGCGCCGCCATCTTCCGCCGACCCGGAACCGGACGGGCGGCCCCGCACCGCCCCCGCCGCGGGGCGGCACCGGCGGCACCGCACGGGGGTCCGCCACGCACCGCACTCCAAGGACGGCGGTGCCCGGGACCCCCGAGCCCCGCACCTCCCAGCTCAGCTGCACACTGCTCGGCCCCGCACCGCTCAGCTCAGCTCCACACTGCTCGGCCCCGCACCTCCCTGCACCGCTCAGCTGCACGCTGCTCAGCCCCGCACCTCCCAGCTCAGCTGCACACTGCTCGGCCCCGCACCTCCCCGCACCGCTCAGCTCAGCTGCACGCTGCTCAGCTCCACACTGCTCGGCGCCGCACCTCCCCGCACCTCCCAGCTCAGCTCTACCCTGCTCGGCCCCCCTCCGCTCCGCTCAGCCCCGCACTGCACTGCACAGTCCTGCTCAGCCCCGGACCTCCCCGCAGCGCTCCACCCTGCTCAGCCCCGCACCGCTCAGCTCCACACTGCTGAGCCCCGCACCACACTGCTCCACCCTGCTCGGCCCCGCACCTCCACGCACTGCACTGCACAGCACAGTCTTGCTCAGCCCCGCACCTCTCAGCTCAGCTCCGCACTGCTCAGCCCCGCACCTCCCCGCGTTGCCCCGCACCGCACCGCTCAGCTCAGCTCCACACTGCTCACCCTGCTCAGCCCCGCACCGCACCGCACAGCCCTGCTGTGCCCCGCCCCGCCTCGCAGAGCCCGGCACCTCCATGCTCGGCCCCGCACCACAGAGCCTCGCATCGCTGGACCCCGCTCAGCCCCGCACCCCCTTGCGCGTCTCCACGGACCGCAGCCGGGCCGGGAGCCCGCTGGCAGCGGCGGAGGGAGAACGCCCCGCGTGCGTCTCGGAACCGCCCCCCTCCATCACTGCCACCCTCCCTCCCCCGTTACGCGGGGCCGCTGGCGCGGGGCCGGACCGGGGGCGCGGGGCTGGGGCGGCCCCGGGGCCGGGCCCGGCCCGTTGTTATGGCACTGGGGGAAACAGCTGTAAACACGTCTTGGCCGGGGCTCCGCGGGAGCGGCTCGGCGGCCCGAGCATCCCCCGGCGGTACGGACCGGCCCCGGGGCTCTGCCGGCCCGGGGGGCTCCGCGGCGTGGGACAACCCCGGACAAGCGACCCCGCGGCCGGTCCCGCTCTCCCAGACCGGGATGCTCCGGCGCTGCTGGGGCGGCCCCAGCCCGCCTGACCTCCCGGTGAACCGGCGCTGCGAGCGGGGGCTGCCCTGGGGGCGGGCAGTGCCCGGTGCGGGGGGCTCCCCACAGCCCCGGTCCCGGTGCGCCTCGACCGCCCGCTGCTCCCCACCCCGTCGCCTCCGCGGCCGCGGCCGGTGGCCCGCCGGTGGCCCCGGGATGCGCCCGGTGATTGACGGCTCTTTGTTTCCTCCTCGCCGGCCCCGCCGGCCCCTCCCCCGTGCGCCACCCCGCCCCGCCGCGCTCCGCTCCGCACCGGCGGCACCGGCGGCACCATGGGGGCACCGGGGGGCCCCGCGCTCCTGGCGCTGCTCCTGCTGGGCGCCGCCGCCGCGGCGCGCCCGGGGCTGCAAGGTATAACGGGGAGGCTCGGGGAGGCGGCGGGGCGGCCCCGACGGGGCGGCGGGACGGGCGGCAGTCGGGGGTCGGCGGCGGCAGCAGCAGCAGCCCCTGTCCCGGAGCCGCTGACAGCGGCTCCGCTCGCCCCGTGGGAGCCGGGCAGCGGGGATACGGGGACATTCATCCCCGGAGCGCCGGGCGGCCGCCGGTTCCGATGCCGGCTCGGGGCGGCGGGGGGGTCCCTCGTCGAGAGCTGACCGCGGAACTGGAGCTCCTCTCGGTCTGCACGGAGCAGGCGGGCACCCGTGCGGCTGCGGGACTGGGCTGTCCGCGTTCCCCCCCGAGCGCCCCGGGTCCCCGGCCGTCTCTCTGGGGTCTCCCGGTCCGGCCACCCCTCGTTGGTGCTGGGCGCGGGGGGTTCCGCGGAGCGGGATGCGGGGAACCCCGGCTGCGGGGCGGGCTCGGGGCCGTGACTCCGCCGGTCCCGGCGGTGCGGGGGCTCCGCGGGTCCCTCTCGGCAGCGCGGCCGGTCCTGGAGCGCCACCGCGCGGGGGCGGCCCCGGAGCCCCCGGGGCTTCCCCGGTCCCCCCGGGGAACGGCGGTCCAGGGTCACCCTCAACCCCCCCCTCGGTGTGACCGCACCGGGAATCCCTGCGGTCAGCTGCCGCAGCTGCGGCTGCCAGTGCGGAGGCGACCCCGGTGCTCGGCTCCCGCAGTCATTGACCTGCTGCTGGTGAGCGAGGCGCGGCAGATGGCCAGCGTGGCCCACAAGATCCGCATGGAGCTCCTGACCGTCAACGACGTGTACCTCCTGTCCACCTTCCGCCTGCCCCCCAAGCAGGGGGGGACCCTCTTCGGCCTCTACTCCAAGAAGGACAACACCCGGTGGCTTGAGGTCTCAGTCGTGGGGAAGATCAACAAAGGTGCGTGGGTGCCCCATGTGTGGGGACGGGCTGGCCCTGCTCCTGCCCCGGTGCTCCGAGGGAAACAGGACTGAGTTCCTGCCGTCCAAGGGGCTCAGGGGGAGGAGCAATGGGTGCCTGTTGGTCTCAGGGTGCTGCTGGTGCTGGGGGGGAGCTGATGGCCCCTCTCTGCTCCTCCGCAGTCCTGGTGCGGTACCTGCGGGAGGACAACAAGGTGCACTCAGTCAACCTGCAGCACGCGCACGTGGCGGACGGGCAGAGCCACTCCATCATCGTGCGCCTGAGCGGGCTGCGCAGGGACATGCTGAGCGTGGAGCTCTACGTCGACTGCAAGCAGATGGACTCCAGTGTGGGGCTGCCCGAGCTGTCCGAGATCCCCCTGGCAGAGGTGGAGGCCATCGAGGTGCGCACGGGGCAGAAGGCCTACCAGAGGATGCAGGTGAGTGCTGGGGGGAATCAAGACCCCCACCACCATGCCCTTGGGGATGGGGAGAGTCCCCCCACACTGACTGCGTCTCCCCATGTACATCAGGGGTTCGTGGAGTCCATGAAGCTGATCCTGGGGGGGTCCATGAGCCGCGTGGGGGCCCTGAGCGAGTGCCCTTTCCAAGGAGATGAGTCCATTCACAGTGCAGGTAATGGCTTGGGGGGCTTAAAGAGTTACCTGTGCTCCTGCCTCTCCTGGCCCAGGGTCCCCACACAGGTGGGAGCTCCAGCGCTGCTCACGTGCTGACCAGGAGTGATTGTGTGAGGTGATGCTGCTGGCGTGTGACGGCAGCATTTGGTAACGTCTTGTCTCTCTCCTTGCAGTGACGAGCGTTCTGGCCTCCATCCTGGGTGAGTCCCTGCTCTGCTTCCCCCATTCCCTGGCCGGAGGCATTTGGGGCTCCACGGAGGCAGAAACCCTTCCACAGGCTGTCCCAGTGCCCCACACGGGGTGCATCAAAAGGCATGGGTTGTGTTATGGGGACAGGGATCCTGTGTGAACCACAGAGAAGAGCAGGCTGTCGACTGCCTCGTCTTCCAGCTCAGTGCTGGTGGGCAGAGCAGTCCCTGCCCATGGTCCCAGGGGGCTGTGTCTGTCCTGGGATTGACCTTGTCCTTTCTGCTGCTGGCAGGTGAGCAGACCAAGGCGCTGGTCACGCAGCTGACCCTTTTCAACCGGGTCCTGACTGAGCTGCGGGAAGACATTAGGGACCAGGTGGGACAGTGGGGGGGTACCAGCCCTCCCTGAGCCAGATTTCCCTAGAGCACAGTGCCAGCATCCCCTGATGCTCCACGCTCTGCTGCCTTGCAGGTGAAGGAGATGTCTCTGATCCGCAACACCATCATGGAGTGCCAGGTCTGCGGTGAGTGCTGGCGAGGCTCTGCCCCCACCTCGGGGGGGGCAAAGGGCTGCCTTGTCTCACCCCTCACCTGCCCTTCCTCCCCTCTCAGGCTTCCACGAGCACCGGTCCCGCTGCAACCCCAACCCCTGCTTCAGCGGGGTGGACTGCATGGAGACGTATGAGTACCCCGGGTACCGCTGCGGGCCCTGCCCACCGGGGCTGGAGGGCAACGGCACGCACTGCGCCGACATCGAGGAGGTGGGCACGCTGCTGGGGAGACCAGCAGCCCCAGCACTGCCAGGGCAGTGCAGGCAGAGGATGCTTCCTCTCGGGAAAGGCCCTACTGGGATGGCAGCAGCCACACCGATGCAGTCCCCGAGGGTGAAGCCGGTCTCTCTTCCCGATGCTGCAGTGTGCCCATGCCAACCCCTGCTTCCCTGGCTCCAAGTGCATCAACACGTCCCCAGGGTTCCGCTGTGAGCCTTGTCCCCGTGGCTATCGAGGCAATACGGTCTCTGGTGTGGGGGTGGACTATGCCAAGGCCAGCAAGCAGGTGAGTGAGGTGCCACAGGACTCAGCCGGGTCGCTGTGGGTGCTCCAGACTGTGGGGCAGGGTGGAGGATGCAGTGCCTGTGAGGAGAGCAACTTCCCAGGGGGGCAGGAATGGGTAGGGGAAGGCCCCACGTGAGGGTTTCTCCCCCACTACTCGCAGGTTTGCACGGATATCGATGAATGCAACGACGGGAACAACGGGGGCTGCGACCCCAACTCCATCTGCACCAACACGCTGGTGAGCAGCCCTGTCCCGCTCCCTCCCTGGCTCCCAGGGCCACCTGGCTCCCCTCATCCCACTCCTGCCCTCTCTTCCCTCCAGGGCTCCTTCAAGTGTGGTCCCTGCAAGTCGGGCTTTGTGGGGAACCAAACATCGGGCTGCATCCCCCAAAAGTCCTGCGGCACCGCCACCGCCAACACCTGCGACGTCAACGGCTTCTGCTTGTTCGAGAGGAACGGGGAGATCTCCTGCGCGGTGAGCGGGGCACAGGGGTGGGAGGGGGTGTGGGGGTTATGGCAGGGACAACACTGGTCCTGCCAGGGCCCTTCCCAGCCCCTAACCTCTTCTTTCTTCAGTGCAATGTGGGCTGGGCTGGCAACGGCAACGTGTGTGGGCCAGACACGGACCTGGACGGTTACCCGGACGAGCCCCTGCCCTGCATTGACAACAACAAGCACTGCAAGCAGGTGGGCTCCTGGAGGGGGCACAGGGGGTGTGGAGTGGAGGGCCCACAGCAGGGCTGTGCCCCAGACCTCATCTCCTCCCCTTCCCTGCAGGACAACTGCCGCCTGACGCCCAATTCTGGGCAGGAGGATGCCGACAACGACGGCATTGGGGACCAGTGTGATGACGATGCTGATGGCGATGGCGTCAAGAATGTGGAGGTGGCTGTGCTGGGGGGGTGGCTCTGCTGGTGGCTCTGGGAGGGCTTCTCCTTTTGGCTCAGTCCTGAGTCCCTCAGGATGCTTCTCTTGGGGAGCAGCAGGCTGGTGGCCCAGCATGCTGGAGACATCCTACCCTGACCACTGGGAGACTGTGGCCTCTTGTCTGCAAGCCACCGCAGCACCAGCATCCCTGTCCTCTTCCCCACAGGACAACTGCCGGCTCTTTCCCAACAAAGACCAGCAGAACTCGGACACCGACTCCTTTGGGGATGCCTGTGACAACTGCCCCAATGTGCCCAACAACGACCAGCGGGACACGGACAGCAACGGCGAGGGGGACGCTTGTGACAACGACATCGATGGGGATGGTGAGTGGCTATTGGGGTGGCCTGGTTGTGCCAGGAGGGCTATCCCAATGGAGTTGGGGGAGGGCATCCACCACCCAGCGCTGTCCTTGCAGGGATTCCCAACATGCTGGATAACTGCCCCAAGGTGCCCAACCCTCTGCAGACAGACCGGGATGAGGACGGTGTTGGGGATGCCTGTGACAGTTGCCCTGAAATGAGCAACCCCACTCAGGTATGGCCAGGGCCAGGCTGGGACAGGGGGCCTGAGGCAAGTGGGGCCCGGCCCGGTGGGGAGCAGGGGGTCCTTCTCGCCCTGGGGTGTCACTGAACTAGGGCTCTGGTCTCCTCCAGACAGATATGGACAGTGACCTGGTAGGAGACATCTGTGACACCAATGAGGACAGGTGGGGACGGCGTTGCCGTGGGGTCACCTCCCCATCCTGTCCTGTCCTGTTCTGTCCCTGGGGGCAGAAAGGGTTCAGGACCTGGCAGGGGGGATGACAGGGTCTTAAGGGCTCTGGGATGTAGTGCCAGGTCATCAGTTTTGGCACTGCTCTGACCTTGTTCTTGCTCCCAGCGATGGGGACGGGCATCAGGACACCAAAGACAACTGCGCTGAGATCCCCAACAGCTCCCAGCTGGACTCGGACAACGATGGGCTGGGGGATGACTGTGACAATGACGATGACAACGACGGCATCCCGGACTACGTGGCACCCGGCCCAGACAACTGCCGCCTCATTCCCAACCCCAACCAGAAGGACTCCGACGGTGAGTGAGTGTTGGGTGAGGGGAGACAGAGCCACATGGGCTCAGCCCGGCCCTGACTGGGCACGTGTCCCCAGGGAATGGCGTGGGCGACGTCTGCGAGGAGGACTTCGACAACGACACCGTGGTGGACCAGCTGGACGTGTGCCCCGAGAGCGCCGAGGTGACGCTCACCGACTTCCGCGCCTACCAGACCGTCATCCTCGACCCTGAGGGGGACGCCCAGATCGACCCCAACTGGGTTGTCCTCAACCAGGTGTGGGTGCTGTGCCCCGTGTTTCTGGGGGCTGCGCTGCAGGGTGGGAGCTGAGGGGGTCGGGAGGTCCCCGGGGGTGCTGGGGGTGCCCCTCACCCAGCTGTCCCCCACAGGGCATGGAGATCGTGCAGACCATGAACAGCGACCCGGGCTTGGCTGTGGGTAAGAGATACCCACCCACAGGCCCTGGGGGCAGCCCCCCTACTCCTGCCCCTCTGCGTGGGGGGGGATGAGGGCCCGTTCTTTGCCCCACAGAGGGTTGAAGGGTGGGTGGGCTGGGGAATCCCACAGCGTTTCCTCCCTGTAGGCTACACAGCCTTCAACGGGGTGGACTTCGAGGGCACCTTCCATGTCAACACCGTCACCGACGACGACTACGCCGGCTTCATCTTCAGCTACCAGGACAGCGCCAGCTTCTACGTGGTGATGTGGAAGCAGACGGAGCAGACGTACTGGCAGGCCACCCCCTTCCGTGCTGTGGCCGAGCCAGGGCTGCAGCTCAAGGTGGGTGCTGGCCCCCCATGGGCCAGATCAGGCCCCCAACTCCCCCCTAACCCCCCGCCAGGTCCCCCCTGACTCTCCCTGTGCCCCCCAGGCAGTGAAGTCCTCGACGGGCCCCGGGGAGCACCTTCGCAACGCGCTGTGGCACACGGGCCACACGCCCGACCACGTCCGCCTGCTCTGGAAGGACCCCCGGAACGTCGGCTGGAGGGACAAGACGTCCTACCGCTGGCAGCTGGCACACAGGCCCCAGGTGGGCTACATCAGGTGAGTGGGGGGGGTACCAGGGCTGCTGAGGTGGTGGGGGGTGTGCTCACCACGGGGCAGGGTGGGGGTCCAGCCCTAGGGGGACCACAGCAGTGGGGGAATGCTGATCACTGGGCAGAAAACAATCCTGGTGTGGTCCAGCCCTGGTGAGGACAATGATGACCACCAGCCAGGGTCCTGCCCTGTGCGACCACCCTAGTGAAGGGGTGCCATGTGGGGAGGGATCCAGCCCCGTGGGACCACCGCAGCGGAGGGATGCCGACCGTGGGGAGGGGTCCTGCCCGGTGGGGCCGCGGGAGCGTTTCCCCTTTAAGGCTCCCGCCGGGGCGGCCGCGGTGGGGGGGCTCCGCCGCCGGGCCCTCCGCCCCCCGGGCCCCCGGGGCCATTGTCCCGTCGCCATGGCGACCCCGCCGGCGCCTTTCACATGCAAAGTGCCCGACAAAGGCGGCGGGGCCGGGCCGGGGGCGGCGCGGGGGGCTCCAGCCCGGCCACGGCGGGGGCCCCCGGCCCAGGAGTCCAGCCCGGCCCGGTGCCCCCGGCCCAGCTCCCTGCGGGATGTCCCAGCCCCAGCCCGGTGCCGCCATCCCGAGCCGGGATGCCCGGTAGGGCCCGATGCTGGTCCTGGCAGGGTCCCAGGGGGGTCCTGGCGGGGTCCAGGTGTTGGCCCCTATGGGGTCTCGGTGGGATCCCCGATGCTGACCCAGGTGGGGTCCCGCTGACCGGTCGGGCCCCATCCCCCCCGCAGGGTCCGTCTGTACGAGGGCCCGCAGCTGGTGGCCGACTCCGGGGTGATCATCGACACCACGATGCGCGGGGGGCGGCTGGGGGTCTTCTGCTTCTCCCAGGAGAACATCATCTGGTCCAACCTGCAGTACCGCTGCAACGGTGAGCAGGGTCCCCCGGGACCCCCGCCCCGGCCCGCCGGCCGGCCGAGCATCCCCTCCCTCGCCCCTGCGGCGGCGGTCGGGCCGTCGGTCCTGGGCCGGGGACTTTACCGGGGCTTGCTTTTCCCGCCGGCTCCTGACGCCCCCCGCGCTGCCCCCCGCAGACACGATCCCCGCAGACTTCGAGCCCTTCCGCCGGTTCCTGCTGGAAGGACGCGAGTGACCGCGCCCGGCCCGGGCCTCCCCCGCCAGCGGTACCCGGGGGCACCCCAGGCCCCGCCGCCCCTCCCGGCCGGGCCCCAATCCCGGCCCCCCGCGGACTTTGCACTGCCGGTACCGGGCCCCCGCGGTGCCGGGGCTTCCCCCGCTCCTGCCCCGGGCGCTCCGGTCCCTGCCCCACGCCTGGCCATAAAGTTTTGAGTGTTTTCTAGCCTGCGCGCCCGGTCCCTGGCGGGGAGGGTCCCGGTGCCCCGAGGCATCGGCAGCACCGGGACGGGGCCGACTCCCGACCGCAGCCAGACCTTGTGCAGGCAGTCACCCCCTCTGCGGGGCTTTGCCCTCCGTGAAGCCACCCCAGGTCGCACCCTTCCCTCCGTCTCTGCATGCCATCACCTCCACGAGGTTCCCCCGCTTGTCGGAGGCGGGCAGGGCCGGGCGCGTTTCTCCACACACCCCAAGGGGATATAGGTAAAAATAAAGGGGGAAAAAAAAAGGATCCCTTTTGGTATCGTCGGAAGAAGCAGCTCCGGGGCAGGATGAGGAGAAGGGTCCCGGGGAAGGCGGCGGGGAGCTTGCGTGACCCAGGGGAGGAAGGCGGAGGGCAGCTGTCCTCGGGCACTCGAGTCGAGCAAGCCTCTTTCATCTTTTCTGTCGCTTTGGCTTAATTTACCTCTGCCCTCCAACGCCCTGTGAGTTTAATCACATCAGATCTCCTTCAAGCCAGAGTCAACGACTGGAAAGAACGAAAGAATGAGAAAGAGAATGAAAGAGCAGAAGGGAGAGAGGAAGGAAGGGGAAGGAGAAGAAGGAGGGGAAGGAAAGGAAGGAGGGGAAGGAAAAGAGGAAAATAATATAATTAGAAATACGAAATTAATAGTTCCTTTCTCTTAGGAAAAAAGAATAGGCAGGTGGTCACAGGGTTTCTGGTGACATCTGACACAGCAGCAGAGAGGATGTTACTGTTCCCTGGGCGCACAAGCACGACCCCCGGGTCGGGCGCGGCTCCGCTGGGGTGACTGAGGCTCTTCCGTAGGGCCGGGTGGGACTTCGGCAGCTTCTCGTCACATCTGTGACTGTGAAACCGTTTGTAGAATTGACATGCAACACAAACATGCCGCCTTGAGAGCCTGCTCGTCCCTGGGCACCTTTGAAATCTAGGTCTGTTTGGGAGGTTGTGTTCTTTTGGTTTGAGGGGAGTTTATTGGTGGGGTTGGGGTTCTTTGGGGGGAGAAGTGGTTGCAGCATTGCAGTTCTCGGCATGGTCCCTCGAAACCAGCAGAGGAAAGGTTTGCTTTGTTAGTTTGGTACCAACACCATCATACGTGTTTGCAGTCTTTTATTCCAGTCGCTCTGCTGTTTGCCTGCGAAAGGAGAAGCAGGAGGGTTCACACCGCTTCCTGGAAGACTTGGTTAATGGGCGCGGATCGATTAGTTGTCAGGCAGGGCTGTGCCCTGGTCTGCACCTTCCCCCAGTCGACGGAAGACTCGAGGGTTCCCGGTGGCTCCGTTGCATTCCTTGCTCCCGCATCGTCCCCAGCGCTGCGGGCGAGCGGGGGACCCGCAGCCTCGGCGGCAGCCTGCGACCAGCCAGGGGTCCAGCCAGCAATCCCACCCGAGTCCTGTATGTGCTGTCTTATTTGTTTGCTTGTTTTGAATCGCCCTGTCTCTGCCTCTCAGCCCTCTGCCCTCCCTCCACCGTGCAAGTGCCGCAGTGCCCTTCCCGGCCACAGCACATGGCAGCGGAGAGGGGAAAGCCAGGGGAGCGGGAGCCTTCCACCGGCTACCAGAAGCCGGAGGTCGGGACGCCTCTCCCTGCGGCACTTGGGCTGCCCTGGGCCGGGGCTGCTCCTGAAACCCTCGCAAAGCCACCCCCGCCCCAGCCAGGGTCACCTGCGGGAATCCCTGGATGAACTCGTCGGTGGGGGACCACCCCCCGACCCTCCTTTCCCCCAGAGGAATAGAGGGCTTGACAGACTTCTGTCACCTTTGAAGCTCTTTTAATGAGCAAATGTGTTCCCTTCCAACCCCCCTTTCTGCCCCATCTACTCTGTTCAGCCTCAAGCGGGTGGCTCGGAGGGAGGGATGGGGCAGAGGGACGGCTTCTCTCTCTGTCGGGTTGGGGGGTAAGGGGAGTTGCTACCCAGCCCTGCTCCCTGCAGTACCTTGGAGCAACAGCAACGCTCCCACTTTGCAAACCTGGCTGACCCAGCGTTCCTGGCTGTTTTCCAAGGATGAACCATGGCCGTTCCCTTCATTCTCTCGGTCACCGAAAAGCAGCCACCCCTCGGTCGGTGCCGTGTGTGCTCACCGAGAGCACCCAGGGAGGCGACCGGCAAAGATTCCGGCCCACCTGTATCCCCGTCCCAGGGGACAGGGCGAAGGAAAACTCGCTGAGCGTCACGGCCAGTGACAGTCCGGACACCCCCAAGGGGCAGCCAGAGTCACCCCTAGGAAGCCCTAAGCCTCCAGGGGTCCGACAGAGACCAGTGGATAAAGGTTTATCCACGAGTTTGTAGGTGGATAAAATAGGACTTTTTTTCGGGTCGCTCACCCCCGCCGGCGGCGGCAGTTTCTCCACAGCGCTTGGAGAAACGCCGCTCGAATGTTTAAAGAAGGTAAAAAGTAAAACCAAGCAAACAACACCCCTCCCCCCTCCCTTCCAGTGAAGGTGGTGTGTAAGACCTAAAGGCAAAGAGGGACTCAAGTCGGATGGACAACTGTCACTTCTATTTGCCTGTGTGATTAGTTCACTTTCCAAACAACATTCAGCTGTACTGTCGACAGCGGTGTTAAGTCCTACTTGGTAACCTTACTGAAATTGTCTTACTGGTCGATATAATTCAGACACTGATTCTTCTTGCAAGAAAAAACAATCATATCCAAAAGAGTGCTCTACCAGGATTTACACTTTCGTATAACAATAGAGCAGAACCTCAGCACTAAGAGCTATTTTTCCTAAGAATACCTTTCCTCTTTTAGGGAAAGCAGGCTAATGTAAAAGTTTGTGAAGTCACACGTAGCTTTAAATAGGCACCACCATTAACAATCACGAACCCCGCGCTAATAGCCCTTAAATACCGTGCTAATAGCCCCCACGTGGAAAGAAATCCTCAAGTGTTATAAATTCAGTTTAACGAGCAGAGAACCTCCTAGGCAACAGCGAAATACGAAAACTCCCTTCTCCGACTTCTCTGTCTTTAATTTATTTTTAACCATAGGCTCATGGGAACGCGGCACTGGAAAATCACGTCCAGATGTACCTAAAAGAAGCGCTTCCTCTGTTAAAACGCCCTCTCTTAAAGTAAAAAGAAAAAAAAATCTTTTAAACAGTTTGAATTTTGGTTTTAGCATGGATGTATTTGTAAAAATACGGGGCGAAGCGGCTGCTGCGCTCTGTGAAGAGACGCGCAGCTGGGTGGGAGCAGCTCTGAAAATAGAGCGCAAAGGAGCTGGACTCCTCCGGGGCAGCGCTGTATCCGAATGCGAGGGAGGCATCTCGGGTCCTAGGGCTGTTCGTTTATTTTCCATACATTGCGAAGATGCCCGTGTTTGCCCGGAGCCGGGCGGGCTGTGTCCAGGCGGTGCCGGTGCCTCCGCGTCCCACCTCCTGCTCTCACGGTAAAGTACCAAAGATTTGGCTGAAAGAGTTGGGTTTGCGGGAGGAGGGAAGAGACCGGCCCTGAGAAATGAAGGGGCTTTTCCCAGGTAAGAAATCTTTTGCCTAACGCTAAGTAGGGACGTTTCGTTGCTTGAAAATTTTGAACGAAAAACATCTATTTCAGCTAAGTTTCACAAAGTTTATTAGTCGTGAGGTTTGGGATTTTTTTTTTAATTTTTTTTTAATTATTTTTTTTTCCCATTGAGAGCTACATCTGCAATGGAATCGGGAAAGGGAAACAAACATGGCTGTGCTCACTGCTTGCTCTCATTTCTTCGATTCTATCTAATATTCCATATATTAACAGTAAAAAAGGACGAGACCAGTCATCCTCTCTCAATTATACAATGCTGGATTCTTCTGGCACAGTAATTTGGGGGTGGATGTACCTGTATAGATTTATTTTAAGATTTTGTTTCCTGATGAGAGATTAACAAATCGTCTGAGCAGTCGCCTGTACGGAGAGTACAAAGCTGTCTGTCCTCGCCTTAGTATCGGGTATTATAAATCAAATCCAATCCTTTTCACCTCGTATTATTGGAAAAGGTTATTGGGAGCTGGCTTTTGTTGCAGGAAATCCCATTTAAAAATTCCTTTATAGGCCATTTGCTGCAATCCTCGACATTGATCTCATTACAGCTCCCTCTCACTGCTGTTTATAAATCCTGGTATTTACCAGCCCTTGGCAGCGATGCCTGGTGGCATTGCTTGCTAGGGACTGTCACTGGGAGGAGGATAAGAAATGGAGACTAGGTGCCACTTTCTGGGTAGTTTTGTCTGGAGGAACCATTATTATTTATTGAAACAGTCGGTCAGAAGTAAATCTTTTGTAGTGACTCATCCAGTATAATCTCTTAAACCTCCGGGCTGCCCGTTTTTCAAAGGATGTGGGTTTCTGTGCTGGAGCCTTCTCACGCAACGGCCTAATTCAGCCAGGAGGGGAGAAGCACCCCTCTAGGTGGTGGGTTAATTGTCAGATTTAATAGTCTGGAGAAATATGAAAAGGCAAATTAATAGAATTAATCTCGGTTAAAACTGGCTATTACCGAAATTTCGAAGGAGTTTGCTTCTGGAATATACCTCTTGGCATGGCTGTGTGGTTGGACTTGTGGCTAAATAGCTGATAATTGACAACATCTTCTAGGTATTAGCAACTGTACAGATAAAGGGAGGAGCTGAACTTTAAAGTTTGACTTTGTTCTGAAATGGGAAGTTGCAAAACACATGTTGGATGGAAGTGAAACAAAATGTAATGATGAGAGTACTTTTGTACTACCAGGTAAAGCCACTAATCAAACGCTGGCTGAGAGTTCCCCTAAAATACTTTTTTTTTTTTTTTTTTTTAATGGCAGCTGGATTTAGAACCAAGGAAATAGGTGGCTATGTTTTATTTCTGCAATAGACAGTATGAAGATTTTAAGCCCATTTCTGAATTGTAATAACAATAGGATTATGCCAGTGGCTATGTTTAAGAGATTTCTGTTAAATTCATGTGAGGACAGAACTGGTACATAGAATAACGCCTTTTTTTCTCCTTAGGGAGTATCTGTACCTGACGCTTAAGTCCTCAGTGGGCTCTGCCTGTTGCAGTACTGACAAGCTGGCTTGGGGTTGGGTGGATTCAGAAGAAACATTGAGTCTCAAGTTCTCCAGCCAGAGACCTGAGGGGGAAAAAAAGATAAACCCACCTAGACTTTTGGAAAGAGCAACAAAAAGAACACACAGTTACCTCTATCTTCTATTTACAAGATTTCAGAAGAAGGCCAGACCTGACAATCCACACTGCATAAGATACCTCTAGAAGCTCCTTTTTCATAGCGTGTCTTGTCTGAAACAGCTGATATATTTTACTGAGCTGCTCAACAATTAAACTATACTCTTAGGGTCTGGAAGACCAATTGTCCTGCTTGAATTAAAGCACAAGACTGGAGTGAAGGCTCTTGCATTCCCTGCTATGAGGTTGTCTAGGGTGAGGATTTTTTTTAACACTTTTTCATTTTAGGAAGCTAACTAAAGGCAGAAAATGAGGCAAGACTTGGAGCCAAGACCTCCTGAGTGTGAAGTGTGTCATTGTCTTGTAGAGATTTTCTCCCCATTTTCAATTTTTTTGTTTTGTTGCATTTTTTTTCTCCCCACACTTATTTCTTATACTGATTTCTAATGCATGCTAATGACACTCCTGATCAGATTGACTATTCCTGTATTGTTATGAATTTCTCTGGAGCTGTCTGGTGCAGCCCTCCTGCTCAGAACAGTCAGAATAAATAGCTGAATAGTTCAATGGATTTTTTCTATATTTGGCTTTGTGTCCATTGCGTGCCTTCACTGGATACCACAGAGTGCAGATCCATCTTCTTTACTCCTATTTCTTATAGGAGTGTCACTTACACACACTGATAGGATTCCTGGAGCCTTTGTTCCAGGCTGAACAGTCCCAGCTCTCTCAGTCTCTCTCCATAGAATCTTCAAGGTTGGAAGAGATCTTTAAGATCATCCAGTCCAACCATGAATCCAGCACTACCACTGTAACCACTAAACCAGATCCAGATGCCTCTTGAATACCTCCAGGGGACATAGGACAGATACTTCAGTCCCTTAATTGTCTTTGTGGCCCTTCACCAGGCTCACACCAATAAGGCTGTGTCTCTCATCCTGGGGAGCCCAGAGCTGCACCCAGTCTTCCAGATCTGTTCTGTCACTGTTGAGCACAGGTCACCTTTCTTGACCTGCTGGCAAATTCAGTTTTAGGATCCCACTCCTACATACTCAGAGAATCTCTAAATTCTTCCTAGGCCATCTGCACTTGTTTCTCTTCTCATATTTTCAGTTCTTTGGGAGTTCCCTGTTTATCCATACAGTCAGCTTTTCTGGGATTTTTTTTTTTCCGTCTCCTGGAAAATGTCCACAGGATTCTGGCAAGTACATACCTGAAAGAGCCAAAGTCTACTGGGTCATGATCCTATTGTTTGCTCTTCCCATCAGAACCCTCAACTTCATAATTTCATGGTCACTGCAGCAAAGGCTGCCTTCAACCCTCTCGGCCCTGAACAGTCCATCATTTCCAAGGATGATTAAGAAGGGTGTCTCCTCCCATCTACTCCTTCACCAAGAAGGTGACAAGAAGTTATTAATGCATCTTGGAAACAACCAGGATCTCTTCCTTATGCCCTGTTGTGTTGCCCTTTTGACAGGAAGTTAAACCTTACTGTGAGCACTTTATAATAATAAATTATTAAATAAAACTATTGTTAGAATAAATTATTAAATAAAACTAAAGAGCAAAAATGTAGTCCTTATTTAAAGTGATACTTTAAGTTTCAACTTGCTTACCTAAGTGTATAATGAACTGCTAAATGGAAATTACTGTGTTTTTCATGGTAAAAAATGGACCCAGTTCAAAGGAAAGCTGTATATCCTATAAAACACTGTGTTCCATGGAGACATGCCTGAGAGCTGTCATATTATAGAGGATCTTCTAGTTAGGGATCCAATTTGGGATACCTGGATTAAGACTTGAGAATCAAAGTCTGTGGGTTGACTGTGGCTGACAGCTGAGCCTCAATCCATCTCCTTGCTCATTCCCCCTCAGCAGGGATTGGGGACCAAATTGGAAGGGCAAAAATTGGGAAAACTTATGGGTTGAGATAAAGGCAGTTTAATAAGTAAAAACAAAACCAAACAAAACCGAAACAAGTGATGTAGATGTAATCACTCACTATCAGCAGATCAATATCCAGCCAGTCATCAAGTAACAGCTTCTCTGGGAATAACCATCCTACAGTTCTATTACTGAGTGGAATATTACACAGTATGGAACATCTCTTTGTGGGTCAGCTGTCCATCTGCATCCTCTCCCAAACCCCTGCTCACCCCTTGGCTGCTACTTCCAGGGGCAGAAGGAGAAGCAGAGGAAACCTTGATGCTGTGAATCTGATGAATGCTGTGCATTTTTCATCAAACTAAAACACTGATGTGACACCAGTGCTGTTTTGGGCACAAGTAGGAAACACAGCACCATATGGGCTGCTGTGAAGAAAATTATCTTCACCTCAGCCAGACCCAGTGAAAGGGTTTACATTGTTTTTCGGAGGAAAAAAAATTTGAAAAGCTTCCCTGAACATCACAGTTGTTTTAAGTTGGGGGTTGATTTTTGTTTTGGTTTTTTCTTTTTTTTTTCAAGGGAAACATTACAGTAACATTCTTAAGTGGTTTCTTCATGGCATGACAGGTGAGAATAATAATATCTGATAGAAAGAATAGCATGGCTTGGCTTCAGTAGCACCTTTTAGCTGATTGGCAACTTGGGAAATAGGACTCAAGATGAGCAGAAGTAAACATTCTGCTCCAGTCATAGGATCCCTCCACATACATTTGGGTGGGATGGGATGTCAGTGCTAGGGATCATATGGGAGGAGTCCAAGGCAGGTCAGTTTGGTAAGACTTGATCTACTAATTTAAATATTTCTTTCTAGACACAATGAGTAAGAGGGACAGGTAGAGTGGCTTTTGTTCCTGTACTTAAAGGCTTTCTTTGGCTTCATTAGTTATATCTAATATTTAATGCTTTGCTGTCTTTCTAGAGAGTGACCTTCTCCATCTGAGCTGCTGTTTTTCTAGACTTTCTTCCCTGGTAAACTTCAGGACAAATCTTAAGCTTTGTACAATCCTACATCACGGTATCTTTATGCACACAAAAAGTCTCACTGGAATCACCCCAAAGTATTTGATGAGGAGGCTGGCTGTGAATTTATAGCTAGCAGCTAAATAGCCTCCATGCCATCTAAAAACTCAGAAATATTTTGTTTTCTTTCTGTGCTGTTAGTGTTGTTTTACATCCTCTGTTATCTTAGATCACTTTTCACTGTCCAGAAACTGAATACTATTGAGTCTTTGAGTCACAACCTCAGTGGTATTACCAGTGTTTCATCAAATTAATGACACGACAGTGAAAGAAATCTGATAAACTTGTGCTTAAATTGCATGAAAGATTATCCAAGTTTGCACTTTCTTTTTGAAATATTTTAAACTAGTATGATTTTTTGGGGGGAATTTCTTTTTATCCAAAGGCTAAAAAGAAATTCTCAGCCTGTAGCTTAATTTATACAATTATTAAAATGTGGTCATTTTTTTCTTTGAAAATCAGCTCTTGTTTGTTAGTATCAGAATATGCATACAATAATTTGGGGAATATTCTTGTGGTTTTTTTTTTTAGTGAAGGGAGAAAATATCCATTGATATGGTATGTTGAAAAGACTAAAATGTGTTGCAAATGGCTTTTACTTTTAATGGGGATACTTTATACTTTCCTAGCTAATAGTCTTGCTCAGTGGGATGAAACAAACAGAGCTAATGTAATAGTTTTCATTGAAAGATACTCTGATGGGTTTTTTTATTTGGTACTTTTCAAAATAACATCTCTCCAAACTGTCTTTTCATCCTCCAGAATAAAAAGACAGTTTATTCCCTCAGCAGTTTACCGTTTAAATAATTCCAGAATTCTCAGCAGAACCTGAAACCTCTGTAGCCCTTCAATCTTCTGGTATTTCAGCTGGTGTTTCAGCTCCAGTGTGTGATGCAATGGGAGCCACTTCAGCTTATCAGTAAGGTCATTAAAACAAAACTGTAATATTGCTTTTAGAAGCAATATTACAGAAACTTCACAGAAATCCACAATCCATAGCACCACAGCCCAGCAGCCCGCAGCAGCCCCCGTGTCTCACGTGAACCTTTACATCAAATATGTCCATCACCTGAAGACACTCTGTCTCCTGATGACTGACTTGGCTGCCCTGTGGTTTGCAGAGAGAGGTCTGAAGATTTTCCTCGACATGTTTATAGAAATACTGTACAGGTACAGGAAGAGGGAAAACCGAGTAATTCTTACACCAAAGTAAAAATCAGGGTTTGTGGCTTCCAGAGATTGTCCACCACCCCTGGACTCAAGTCTGGCTTACAGAAGTAACGGGCTCTTATGTCCCAGGCTAGCACTCGAGCATGTGTGTGGCAATACCTCCAGGAACACGGTTGCTTTAGGTACAGACACAGCACGTGCCACAGCTGCTCACCACGTGGAAGAAGGGCACACATGAGCAATGTCATGGGTGAGATAAACACACTGATGGTTGGGGTCTTCTGCCTCTGACAAGGGATGTTGCTTGACGTTGTCCTGGGGCTGGCAAGATCTACCCTGGGCATGGTGAGAACCACAGAAGGCATTTCCTTCACAGAAGGCTGTGAGCTGCTGGCAGCCTGAATGCCAAAGGGGCTTGCTCAGTTCAGCGAGATTCACACCTTTGGCTTAATTTGTCCCGAGTCCCTCCAGATACTGAAATGCAACAGATCACTGCGTGCAACAGGCTGCTCTCCTTGGGGGGTGTTCATCCTCATGGGCACCCAAGAGAGCCCTGCTCTCCCTGCAGCTGCCTGTCCTGTGTGTGGCACAGAAACACAATGTACTTTTTGCTTACCCCCTTTACTGATTGAAAAAAACCCCCATATAATCTGGTGCAAATACAGCTACTTCCAGTCCGTTACTGAACACACACCTGGCATAGCAGGGTTTTATTTGTGAGTGTGAAGCATTGGCATTGATACGTCTGTCCTGGACCAACTCAGCATTTCTCTGAAATTTAGGTTAAGCTGAGGATCATCTCACCTATATTAGACTGATGTTTCCCCAGGTATCACCTAGCAACAAGTCCCTCTTTCGTCTGGCAGCTGGCACTGCTGTCCTCATGCCTATGGGAAGTTAGCAAATAGTTTGTTTTCTACTAGCAACCTTTCTGTTGAAAAGAGATGCCAGGGCAGGAAGGAAAAACTAACACTGGATTCTGGGACCTTTCCCAATCCCAGTGGATGCTGTTGTCAGCACTCTTGGCTTTGTCCTCTGTCCACCAATCTCTGTTACTTTACTTAAGAGATTTCATCCTTTCTTCATGGCATGGTTTGAAGCAAGAATCAAATAATATTTCTTAGATTTCTGTGCATAATATTATGCTTCAGTCAAAAAAGACCCAAAACCTTGCCTCACTTCTGCTGACCAAAATGCATAGGAAAATTCATGGGCCAGATTTGTCCCCACAGCTCTCTCAA
The DNA here is from genome assembly GCA_036023395.1 of Myiotriccus ornatus. Classification (NCBI taxonomy): domain Eukaryota; kingdom Metazoa; phylum Chordata; class Aves; order Passeriformes; family Tyrannidae; genus Myiotriccus; species Myiotriccus ornatus. The sequence continues at coordinate 63,815,106 of JAYRBT010000139.1, read as the reverse complement.
GCAGGCTTGGCTCTATGATCCACAGTGGGAAGAGCTGGGGCTTGCTGAGGGACACTAGTGCAGCTGATTGCCCTGAAAGAAAACCCTCCTGTTTATCAACTGATTTATGTCAAGGAAGTGCTAAAAGGAATTTTCCAGCTATTGCTCCTAAATGCCAAAACTCACTGAGCTGAATTTATTCATCTACCTGACTATATCTGAGAGCAAAACTGATCTGTCATCTCTGATCTTGCCTTTGCATATGATCCACACATTAGGAACATGGGTCAGGGAATGAAAAGCCAAATGAGCAGCATTTTTCTAAACCAGTTTCCCTGCCGAGAGAGTTGTGCAAGAATGACGCCTTAGGAGGGATACCTACTTCTCTGTGTGAGCAGCTGAAAATTGTGTTTGGGGTCCCTCACCTTTGTTCCTTCACTGCCTCGTGCTGAGCAGGAGACCCAGGGGCTGGTGTCCTCTTTTAGATGCAGCTGATTTCTGACAAGCCCATAATGGAGCTGTCAGCTTCCTCCTGTGACCAAACTAAATGGTTTCCCACCAGAGGAGCTTACATACTCCTTTAGTCTTCAGCTCACTAGGAATCGATGATAGGTGTTTGGGAAGTGTTTAGGAAAAATTTAAAAGAAATTGGAAGCCAGCTTCAGTGCTGACATAAAACTCAAAGTGGGTCTTCTTAAACTATGCGTCAGGAAGAAAACCCGAACTCAAAGAGCATTTACAAAGGAAACATGAGGTGTTACCAAGATCAGTAACAGTATCTCTGACTATATTATCTATCCAGCAAGATGTTCTTCCTGGATAAAAGCTCTGCAAGACAATGTAATACTTACCCTAGGTCAAGTGTTCAGAATTCAAAGGTAAATTCTCTCCTCAATTGGTGGCAAAACTCTTTGGCTTTAATGGGAGCAGGTGAGGCTTGCATTATTTTCCTTTTAAAGAATCCCAAATGGTACAATGGTTACTTTATGGCAACAGCAAAATGAGTCACTTGTCTCAATCTATCAATCAAGTTCCTAATGGACACGTGTCCACATATAAAAAAAAATCCCAATTAGCGTTAATTGGCATCCTTGCCTGCAGTTTCTGTGGAGAATTCCGTAATGGGCATGGGAGCAGAACTCCCTCCATTTCACCCCAAGAAAGGTCTCCCCAGCAGACCAAAAGGCTCCTGGTGTTGGCAGTAGGAAGCTTCGTTACCATTACAGTGGCCATGTACAGGACCTTGGCTCTTTGGGCTGGCACTGGGGTCGTATGGAGAATGAAACAAAACCCCTTGTGCTCTTGGCTGTTCACAGGCTGGTGTTTCCAGTTGGCCCTGGACAGTAAGGGACGTCTGGGGACAGGGCTAGAGGCAGCTGCCTGGCCAAGACATGCTGCCCTTAGACAACCTATGGCAGGAGAAAGTGTTCCCTCCCTGAAATAGGGAGGTGAAAAGCAGAACAAGAATTAGCTGTTCTGTAGATCTTCCCTGCCTGCCAGCCCTTCAACAGGTATTGTCTCACAGGAATCAAAAAGACTGTGTTATTGCTAGTAACCACACTGCTTATTTAGCCGTGTTTGATTGGTTATTTGCTTCCTTTTAAAAGTTGTTGTCCTCTCGACACTACGAATTTAAGACCATGGTTTGAAAACCGTGCAGTGTTGCAGACACAGATGTAGCAGAAGAAGAGAGTGGGCTTAAAGCATCTTTCTCTGGGAAATAGACTGCAGGGCAACAGAGCCCATGTCCACTGCTGAAAAGTTATTTTCACCATTGTCATGGGGACTAGCAGATACCCTTGCATAATTTCTGAAAGTCAAAGGGAGTGGTGCTCTTCCATCATTTGGGTGGCTTTAGATTTTCAAAAGCTTTATAAAGAGATAGAGAGAACTTCATGGATAATTTTCCACAGAGCTAAACACCATTTACTTTCAGACACAACTTCCAGGCCTGATTTAAGGCCAGGTTGGGTGGGGTTCTGAGCAACCTAATGGAAGGTGTCCTTTCCCATGGCTGGCTGCTGGAATGAGATGTTCTTTAAGGTCCCTTCCAGCCCAAACCATTCCAGGACTCATTTAATCCCTTAGCTTTAAGCATATGACTAAGTGGAACGATGGGTGAGAACTAGAATCAGACCCTCGCATTACACCTGCTGTTCTCCTCTGCTTTCTGGCTGCCAGTCAGAAATGCCGCACAGAGGGAAGATGAAAGAAGAGATTTGCCTTCCTGCCTGGCTGGGGCTGTCCCCTGTTAACAGCCATGATCTTTTCATCCCTTTTCGTTTTTTCTTTTCGTTTTTTTTTTTTTTCTTTTTTTTTTTTTTTTTTTTACTCCCTGGTGTTACAAGTTTTGGGGGTTTGCAGTTCGGGGTTTTCTTGTCTTGTTACCTTATAATTTGCTTATTCAGTCAACGAGTCCATCAGGGGCACTGATAGGGAAGACCAGCTACACGAGCTAAAACTAGCAAACATGTGGCAGGTTTGGAGTGTCTGGTCAGGTTATTGGGCTGGACTTACTTCTCCAGCAGTGGCTGATAAGGAAAAGATGCAATGAGAGGCAGAAGCTGAAATTTTATTCACCTTCTTCCATCTTGGTGTTTGCATTCATTTGTCTTATAAGAAACAGAAATCTGATTTCAGTAGCAACAATAAGGTCTCAGACACAGTTTTCTTCTTCCTGCTCACAAATGGGAGTTAATGTTGATTTAATAGGACAGCAGCAGTCTGTCAAACTGGACCAAAGAGGATAAGATTAACATAAACATCACATACATTTTATGTGATTTTTGTGCTTCCTTTTGATTTGTCCTTCCTGAAAAAGCCCCATCTCACACTGCCTTATTTGTCACAGTGAAATTTATACAGTTTTATCTTTCCTCTTTCTCCAAGAAAATAATAGCTTAGAAGTTAAACAGTTATTGCACGGTATTTATAAGAACCTTATTGTACATTGAGATAATTTACTTATACAATAACTACTACCCAGATACACAAGTTAACACATCTAAAGCAATGCAGGTGAAAGACATTTATAATTATAATTCAGTAAAAGGTAAAATAGGTAATTTCCCCTTACGTATTCTGCCTAGTAATTTACATTAATGGTTACAAAAATAAATTACTATATTAAAATAATTTAGAAATAACCATAATTCACCTTAGTTTTCTGAGCTTCTGTGACTGTGAGTCAAAGTGGAAAATCAACCAGGCTTGTGAGTTTTCTCTCCTCTGGGTTGCAGCTGGGATATGGGGTGTTTCTGAAAGTTTATTCCTAAGCAATGGTCGGTAACAGCATCGCAATGTACCAACATTCTCTGCTGATTTGCTTCTTGTTTTCAGGAAGCCTTTGCTCCATGGCTCTACAAAAGAAGCAGTAAAATCCCTTTGGTCCTTGGGACTATTGTCTCCATCACCAGACTGAACTTTGAGCGAGGCATTCATCTGCCTGCGGAATATGATCTTCATAACAAAACACATATTAATTCTTTTTGTCTGAAGCCAAGAATAGTGTCTCTCACAATCAGTGTTGTCTGTGAGCATACTGATTCATTAACTCTTATCTCTTGTTGATGTATTTACAGTGGTAAAAATAAGATTAAATTTGGGCTCAGAAAATATTCCATTAATGCAGCTGCAATCAATGTCATAGCAATAGTGATAATACAAAACATGCAAACCACATGGTGCTTTTATACTATAAATAGTGCACAAGTGCTTATTTAAAAGAGAATTTCAGGGGCATCAATATGAATTTAGGAACACAAACCTCATCTAGCTGGATTGGTGGGATTCCTTCTCATGAGGATTTTAAAGTCTGTGAAAAACAGTTTTGACCTAAAGCAGAATATATAAATTTTATTTTTTTTTTAACAGAAATCTTCCCATGCCAGTCTAGGTTGAGCAAAACATTTTTTTTAGTAATTTAGATTAATATCATTTACCTTTACTATACTAAAATAAAAAGCTAATATTAACTCAAATATGAAAATCAAAATTCACTCATGAAAAACACAAACTTTTTTCTATTCTATACATAGAACACTGGAAATTCTCCTGCATTAAAAAAAAAAAAGTATTTTGTTAAATTCACATTTTTGACTGATTAAATATTTCATTAAGTAACTTCGTTAACATTCGATGAGGCATTAATCAGATTAAGTCTACTAAGTGCTAAAATTCAAGTTCTTGATTTGTGGGACAGAAGACTTACTAAGATGTGTTCAGATGTACTTGAATTCTGAATTACTGGATTAATTCTTCGTGTCTGTGCTCTGCACTAGATAGGCTTACGGTAATGGCCCTTCTGGCTTTAAAATTTATTGACCAGATCACTATATATAAAATCATTTGGTATTTTCTGGGCTGAATTGCAATAGATAGAAGACTCCAGCTGCAAATCAAACACTCGAATAAATACCTTCAAGGGCTCAGAAGCTTTTTTATTTATTCTCAGAGGGAGCACTGGGCACTCAGGATTTCTAAGAAACTTCAACAAGTTGATGAAAGACGCTAAGTGCGTTGGAAAAAAATCTGATACTGCAGATTTTCAATGCCTTACCCGCAAGGATAAAACACCCAAGGGTAGCTGGGCTTGCAGGCACGCGGTGGGTGCGCTGATATGACAGGCTTGCACACACCAAAGTCCACCCGCATTAAACTCCCTGAGTAAATTTTCGCTATACTCCAGCCGTCACTTTACCGTTTTTCCTTGGACGTGGGCTTTCTCTCTACTACTCTTTCTCAAAGCTCCTCGTTTTTTGATCATCTCAAGGCTTGTTGTACTTCTCTGTCGTGTGCTAGTTGAGGCACACACCTGTGTTTACAAAGCTTTTAAATGTTGCAGTCCGTGAACCTGGACAGAAAAGAGAACAAATACTTAATGCTCAGCAACGAAAGAGGAGAGAGCATTTGTCTTCCTCAGTTTTCTAACCAGTGTAGACTTTTCACTGCTTAAACTTTTATCTAACATGATGTTATGTTACTTTTTGGGGATTTGCCCTCATGAATATTTTTTTCCTTATCCTGGGGTTTAAAGAGTCCTAAGTGGTTTTACATTCACCTTGGCAGATCCAGTGGTCACAAATAGACTATTTCACAAAAGCAGATCCTCTTTTTCCATTTTCTTTCTTGAGATTTTCTTTCCCTGTGTATCCTTTCTCTTGGCATTTAGTGATTTTTTTTTTTTCTTTGGTGTTTCTAACCTTGAAATTCCAATCCCTACTGACAAACTTACCTTTTCCTGGAGAGAAACACCACAGTCCCTAAATGCTGCTTTCTGTGTGAGTGGTTAACAATCTTCTGCAGTTCCTGGTCACAGACATGCACAGCACAGGTCTGCCAATATAAGCTGGACCTCAGTTACACAGGAATGCCATATGTACTTGTAATAAAGCAGAAATTCACTGAATCAGAATTCACAAATCAGACATAGATTACTTAAATTGTACTGTAATTTTTTTTTCCTTGGGGAGCACTGTATACGAGTTTTTGTAGGATTGTTTACCTTGGATCCTAATAACTGAAAATGTGAAAAAAAAAAAAAAATTAAAGGAATTTACCAGAACAAGTTTAAATGTTCTGATGTTGTGCCAGATGATCCTGGAGGTCCCTTCTAGTCTGGTCTTCTATGATCCTATTTTCTGTAAATTACTGTCTTTGTATCAAAATACATCAAAGCAAATTCTTCCCTTTGTCCTCCCTGAAGCATGGATAAGTCTTCTCTAGGACTCATAAAATCTGAAGTAAGACATGATGCACTATCATGGTGATGGGAGAGTATATATAAGATTCCTTCCTCAGCTAGCTTCCCCTTGTAGTCCTGACAAAGCAGTGTAGAAGCCCAGTCACACACACTCCAGTGTACCTCTTGAGGCTTTTCTTTCATTTACAGCCTAAGAACCATACAAGTCTTTTCTAATGGAAAATCAGGAAAAAGGAGCAGGGTACATTGTCTGGAAATTCTGCTTATAAAGTGCTGTAGAATTGCAAGTATTCCTGACCCCACACAAGACAATGGGAGAAATAAAATTTTCACCAACTTCCTCTGCTGTTAACTAGACCAAAACTTCTCCAGTGGAAACATGCACATAATTCATGAAAATATAATTTTTCTTTGCTTTGTTTTATAGCCATGCTCATATTCTTTTCTTTTTCAGTGATATCAGAGATGGCAGATGCAAAACAAACTGACATCTGCTCTGCAACTCTCTGCTGGCTTCACACAGTCTCAAATTCAGGCAGATTCAGTACAGAGGTAGAGGTAAGAAAACGTATGGACAAACACTCTGTGGATCACAATGGAGTGAAAAATATAACATCATCTTTTCTATTGCTGTTGTTTCAGTCTGAAAGATGAACTAGAGGCTGGCAGCAAGCCACAGTTAGATTTTCTAAAAAGCAATGACGGTAATACTACAATATAAATGCTACCCAAATGCATGAGATACTATCCCTTTTCATCAAGAAGCAGTGAATAAAAATCAGTGTGTGTTTTGTATCTGTATGTAAGGTGTTGAAATCAACATAAAAAGATTCTGTGTTCAGAGGTGGATTTTACAGTTTAAAGATTTCTGAAAAGTAGAAGGCAGTAGAAAACAAAGGAAGAGAAAAAGAACATGAAGAGAATAACTTACCAAAAAAAAAAAAAAAATTGGCAACTGAAAATTAATCCAGACAAACTCAAACTGCAAAGAAAACAGGTTTTCACCATCGTGGTGATTCAGCAGGGGAATATTCTACCAAAGGCAACCATGTGAGGTCCATCTTTTATGTCCTGACTGAAGACAGCCTGCTTTTCTCCAGGACGCAAGTCTGTCCCATAGAAACAATTCCTCAGCCAAGCACACACTAATCTGTCCAGAAGGAGCGAAGGCAAACAAGTGTGTTTGAGAGGTATGAACAGAGTCCCTGACCTAAACCTCCTTGTATTCTGCATTTAAAAGCTAATAGAAACCACCACCTCCAACTGGAAAAAAAATAAATCACAGTTATCCTTGGATGTTAGTCACTGTTGGCAAACAGGGTAGATTTCCCTGTACGGGAATTCCAGTCTCCACTGGTTTCATCCAAGAGTTTTCCTGCTCTGGAAGAATAACATCTATCTTACTTTGAATGAGTTTTTGCCACTTAGATCAATAGGAGTAGTCTTTGGATCTTAAGGCGGGGTGGGGGGTGAAGAAAAAAGACAAATAAATAGTTCTTTTTATTCATGGAAACCTAGGAGCAAAGTCGCTCTTGTAAAACGGAGGACCAGAGCCTGCAATAACTGTGTATTTTTCAAGAGCATTTGGCAGGTTGACTGGTGCTGAATAGTGATGACAAAATGTTCAACAAACCAAAAATATTCCATCTGTTCACTAAAAAATGGGATTCTGTGAAGCAAGACAAATAACAGGAAATCCAGAATTCTTTCCCTTCTCAAGACATTTCGACACTAGCATCTCAACCCACTCAACTAGTATTATAAACTATTAAACCCGTTCTTTGTAACCAATTACCTCTAGCCCAAGTCTCAGCAGAGCGGGGAGGGCAGGACATCATAGAATCACACAATGGTTTGTGAAGGAGACCTTAAAGATGATTTAATTCCAGCCCCCCCATCGTAAGGGCTGTTCCCAGAAGACGTGGCTAAAAGCACGGCTGGCTCTCCTCCTCCACAAGCCCTGTGTCCCCGCAGGGATTTCAGCACAGTAGGCAGCACTGCTGCAGGGCATCTGCAGCCTCTGGAGGCGAGAGGAGTTTTACTTGTGAAGAAACTCAAGCTGTTTGGGGCGGACTGGCTGAGTGGGCTCTGTCAGGCTTTTCTTCCACTGCTGCTCTCCCCACCTCCCTGTCCTTGCTCAGACGGGAAGCTCTGCAGTGGGACAGTGTACAACAGGAGAGGAAATGGGCTGTTTACTCAACAATACCGCTTCATGGCTGGTTTTGACAGCAATACTTACAAAAGCTGTGAAAAATTCTCTCTGGGGAATTAATCTAGGACTTCCTTGAAGAAAAGTTGGGTAAAACAGACCTTTCTGAGATGCCTGTCACCTCTAGCCCTTTGAGCTCCTGACATGTCAGAGCTGGGGACAAGCTATAGGTTTCTCTGGGCAGATCATGCAGAAACATTGAGCTGTTTGTGCCGTTAGATTATTTTACCAGGGAAATGATTCACAAGCCTAGTTTGGGTAAAGTCAGTGACTTTCTTTGGAGTATATTGCCTTTGGAGCACGTTGTGTGCCCCAAGGAGAAGGGCCAAGGACTCCAGTCCCTGTTTTTATGATGTTTCTGTCTCTCTTTTGTTTTGCTTATTTTATTTTTTCCCAGGTAGACCTTATCCCACTTGTTTTCTCATCTTTCAAGACCTTTAGTTGTTCCCAGGGCAGACACAGAAACATCTTCCTGGTTTATCCTTACTTTGTCTCTCCCTACATGTGTATTTGAGCAAGTGTTTAAGCAACTTCAAATTAAGACTGATGAGGATTATCTTCACTGAGCAGTGCAGGAGAGCACTGCGTTGTGTTGTCATGTTTGCATAATTCATTATAAATACATATAAATTTTGCGTTGTCTGATTATTTTGCCTGTAAATCTAATTAGAAAATGGTTTTATAGAACCAGAACATTAGGAAATAGTCTTCTCTGATTTGATTTCACATCTCTGCTTGTGCTTCTGCCTTCCTGGTCGTAAAGCATGCACATGCAAACGCAGAGCCTCTGTGCTGCACGTCGCATGCCCTTCCCAAACCTCCCTTGCCGCTAGCCTCGATCCCATCTCGTGCTGCTTCTCAGCAAAGACAGTTCCAATTTATACCCGTTTCCAACCATTTCAAACTGACACTTTTAATTCATCTCACAGTAGTTACCAAGGGCTTAGCACAGAGATAAGGAAAAAAAAAAAAAGGGGGGGGGGGATGGATGCAGCAGCCTCCAAATTATCAGGCTCCTGTGACCACTTTGAGCTGTCTAAGACCACAGTGACATTTCTTGCATTTCCAGGTAAGTTGAGTTCTTTTCCCTCAGGGAAGGGAAGAAAAAGTAAGTCTGAAGATTCACCTTCTCCAGTATTTGAGAATTTATTTGATTGCAGTTACCAACTTCCAAACCATTTACAATGACAGCAGAGGGGATGAAACCAAGTAAGGCAGAGCCACAGTGTACTGGTGTCCGAGTTTGATGACGGTGAGGATGCCCTCTCTCCTGACACTTTATACTACACAGCTGCACATAGCAAAGTTGGTAGCTCACTGAAAAAACAGGTTCAGACATCAAGGCTTTGAAAGATGTATGGAGATGTTAAAACCAGTGACTTCATGGTAATGATTTACAGGGTAAAATTGTAACTGGACCAAACAACTGATCCCATCCCTCTGGTAGATGCTGTTGTTCCTCAGGGAGGGACATCAAATCTCTTCTGAGTCATTTCCACCCAGCTTTGGGGACATGGAAACTCATGCCCAGGTAAGACATCACACTCCTAGGTGCTGCATCACCGCTAAGCAGGCTGTAATGATGTCAGGTTTTATATCACGTAAGCCAGAGCTCTCCCGGTAGCAAGAGCTGGTTCTAACTCACTACAGGGTTTCTTTTTTTTTATCTTTTTTTTTTTTTTTTTCATTTTGGACTCAGAAAGAAGTGTCAAAAAAGGAAATGGTGGGGGAAAACTCCTCAGCTCCTCTCTGAACTGAAATTAAGGGGAAGTTTCAGCAATGACAAATCACTGGAATATAATTCTATGATGCTGCCAATTATTTATTCACATTGTGAACCACTCAGAAAAATACTCTAAGATGTTGCATGCAGACAAAATCAGAATTTAAGCTAGAATAAATGTATTACTCTCAATGAAACCATGTTACCTTTTTTCTTGACAAAACATTATATATTTTTAAAAAGAGATTATTGTTTAATCAGGGTACTTTTCCCTAACATCTGCATAGAGGTGTCTCTTTTGGGATAAGATCTTGTTTATAAATGGGGCAGGCATTCTTAGCAGGCAGGAACAAAGAAAAGCGTTTTTATTAGCAGCAGGAACCACATGAACAGCTTTGACCTCAATTTAGGATTTAGCTTATCATTTCACACAGAGGCTTGCATCAAGAATTTGACACTGGTGCCCTTTTCTAATTTGTAAAGCAAACTAAAGGGAAAATAATGGAGTACGGATAAGTGCTGTTCATGAACCACTGAGCAGGCTCTATTCCATTCTGTCCGAATTACTCCACAATCAGTCAGAAATCTCACGACAGACTAGGTTGTCTTTTTGTTGTTTTTATTCCTCTAGTAAAAAAAAAAAAAAAAAAAAAAGGCAAATTAAACCGCTAGGCCTGCCTGTCCTTATCCTGCTGGCGATGAGGAATATTGTGGAATTGGCATTCCTTGCACTCATTGCTGCACCCATGGAGGGAAAGCACTGCTGGGGCATGGGTAGAATATTCGCCTGTGAATATTCAAGCCGTGGTCGTGTGATCGCAGAGCAACCTAAGGTTAGGTCTTAAGTGTGCTAAAGCCCTGACAGCTTTGCTCCAATTGGCTCCATGACATTCCCTGCTCGGCCGTGATCCTAATGGCTTGAGATTGGCTGAATTCTTCCAACCCCAGCAATTAGTTTTCATTTTCTAGAACTCAGCTCACTTGAAGTGTTATTTTTTGCACACAGAGGGCGCGTCGGAGCTGGGGCTTAACCAGCCCAAATGCGCTCACTGTGTGAATCGCCTTTCAGGCAAAGCCACAATGCCTGACGCCCCCAGTGCTGACTCAGCTGGGTTTTTGTCCCTGACAGCGACAAAAAAAAAAAAAGCTTCACAAACTGCACTGGATTTTCCTGATCGAAAGAGCTGGGTAAGAACAAAACTGTACAGATTATCTTAGCAGATACGTCATATCAACATAGCCAGAGAAAATTTTCTCTTCTCTTCTCATCTCTTCAGCTGAAAGACAGCACAAGGAAAGCCCTAATCAAGTTATTATTGCTACCACTCCCAGAGATGATACCACCCATTTACACACCAATATCCTGTTTTTATGTGCCAGACCAGCACCACAAATTAAAATTTCTTTCCAGCCACATCTACAGGGGCAGCTTTTCGCCAGTCCTGTACTCTCCTGGCAGCGACCAGTGAAATAAGGATGACTTTTCTAAACAAAGACATACATCTGCATTGCTCAAAGTAATATATAGATACATAAAATATGGGAACTGCTGAGTAGTTTTTCCTCACATTACTGAGAAGCACGTATTTTCTCCATATATTTTGTAACACCAGGCATATGGCGTCAATCCAGTGAGTTATGGAAGTGTTTGCTATGTGTGATTTTATGGAGAACAGCAGGACTAAGAGCTCCTCAGGAGCTCTGCTTTCAGCCTGCATTTCCCTAGTAGGAGGGAAGAGCAAAGGGTGCCCAATGTATCCCTTTGAATCAATTTGTGCATTTGTGGAAAACACATGAAAACACAAAACCCACCATCTGTTGACATGGTTTTGTATCATCCCTGGGAAGAGGAAGCATAAGGAGAGAGATTTAGGGACTGTCATTGGGGAAATCTGGATATAGGGCAGGAGGAGAGAGTGAAGAGAAAGAAAAACGCCAAAGCTGGATAGGGCAGAAATCTAGAGGAGAGAGAAATATAAGTGAGTGATTAAGGAAAAAATTTATATTATCACTGTTCTCTAGCTGTGTCTGCCTCACAGTCTCCTGTCCAGCTCTGCTGGGCTACCTGGTGCTCAACACCCTTGCAGATCTCAAGCTTCCCTGTCACACTGCCTTGGAAAGCATCGGAAAACATGAGTGCAACATATCCTTCATGCTCTGGATGTGCCAGTCTCTTGCTTGAAAGTATCAGGATGAACATCCATCTTCACCTGTGAAATTCAGCTCTCTCTGAACTCAAACATGATTTGAGTGTTGATTTTTCAAGAGTTATGCTCTCTTTGTTGTACTTGTGACACATAACATTCTGGAAGTAATGTTGTCTGTGACAACCCATCATAATGACTACTTTTGAAGTGTAGTTTGGTGCACTAGGAGAATAAAGTTGCATTGCCCACAGACCTGATCAAACTGAGACTGTGTCTCCAGCAACAGCATAAAATGCCTTTTGAAGCCAAAACAACACACTTTAAACTGAGTTAAATCTAGCCCTTGTCCTTGGCTTAACATTAGCATTAGGAAGGTTTGCCCTGGGAATTCCTCACAAGAAACAGATTAGTGTGACAGCAGGATGACGAATCCTTAACTTGCAGACATCAACCAGGAATGCAGAAAGAGAAGACAAGACTGGAGAGTGACTGAAACTTGAGGAGTTCAAAAAGCCTACTTCCTAATTTGGTACGCATACAGCACAGGTGAAGATATAAAATAAACATGGTTTTCACAGCGACATTCTGCCAGATCCATGTCCTGAGCTTGGCTGAGGAATCCCGTGCAATATGAATCAGGGATGACAGAGAAAGGCTGAGTTCTTGGCCAGCCAGGCAGGTCTCACGATAGTGAGTACATCCACGGCGTGGTACTGTAGGTACTGTGACAAGAGGCTGTGGCTGAAGTGATACTTTATGTCTCCCAGCTATTTGTGTTTCCAGGCCCTTTCACAGCCCTTCTCCAAGGTTAGTTTAAACGTACTCAGCAAAGATAACTCAATCTGCAGCTAGAAGAGGTAAAGGATCAGCAAATGCTCCCAGCCATTTTGGTGTGTCCTGTGAAATGACCCTCCTGATCTGATTCCTCTTGACTCATCGCTTTCCTGCTATCATCTCTGCCGACAAGCTCTGGTAGACAGGACTGAGTCTCTCTGCAGAAATACAGTGGAAAAAACATGGCTCAGCAAGTTTGGCCTGAAATGGTAAAATTAAGTGATAAATTAATTCACTGCAAGCAATGCATGTCTGTGCAGGGAGTGGGATGTGTCTCAGCAGCACGTCTGCAGCCTATGGCCACTAGAAAATTCGGGAATGAAGAGCCACATGCTCACAGCTCACCTGGGGCGTTATGTCAAGGGGATGCATCTTGCAGGCTGTAGAATCAGGCACCTGCAGCAGATGACTGGAGTGCTTGTGCAGAATCACTGCCTGGAGGGTCTTAAACCTCATTGTGTACCCACAGGGAAGCCCATTTCCAACCCAGACACCTGAATATGAAGACCAGACATGGAATGAATATTCCTCATGCTCACCTTTAGATTTGGGTGTTTTCAATAATTTTTAGTAGGAAAACTAAAAATACGTAGGTATGTATATATATATATACAAATATTAATTTATTTTTTTTTTTAAACACGCAATGTTTTGACTTGTATTGCTTTGAAGTGATGACATATACCCAAATTTCCCAAAAGAATCATAGAATCATAGAATCAACTGGGTTGGAAAAGACCTTCAGGATCAAGTCCAACCCTTGATCCAACACCACCAAGGTTACTAGACCATGGCACTCTGTGCCACATCCAGCCTCATCTTAAAAACCTCCATGGACAGTGAATCCACGACTTCCCCGGGCAGCCCCTTACAATGTCTGATTACTCTGTCTGTAAAAAATTTCTTCATAATATCCAATCTAAACCTCTCCTGCAGAGCTTGAGATCGTGCCCTCTTGTCCTAGTGCTGGTTGCCTGGGAGAAGAGATTGACAGAAAGTCTGTTGGGAAAAATGAAGCAACATTCTGGCAGAATGGAGGATTTATAACCAACTATCTGTGTTAAATAGGTAAATATTTTTCTCAATTTTTCATGTGCAATCCCATTTTTTAATTTCTGGTACAGTTCCAAATAATTGTTCTTTAATTCCTTGTGCCTGTTATAAGAAAAAAATTCTAAGAAAATATTTGCTGAGATAATTCAGGACTGTATAAGACCAGGAGTGATTTTCCCTAGAGGACTCTTCTTATTCCACTTTAACCTTGATAGGTTACAGAAATACCTGAGTAGTGTGTTTTCTGGCTCAGCACATTTTTAAAAAAAAACTCAGTTTTGCTTTATTTAAAAATCTGCATTAGCTTTAAAAACCTTACTGGATGGCCTAGTTTCCTGTGGAATTATAAAAAAAACAAAGTTGTGCCTTGGGCAGAATGACCTTATTCTTTGCATTCTTATTCCCTGCAGCTCTTCCTTATGCTTTTTGCTGCTGGGATGTGTTGGATTGTGCTCTGCATCAGTCAGTGGATAAAATAAGGAACTGGGTGTGAAAGCAGCAGCCATGTGGGAGACTAAACCCTTCCAAGATATAAGCTCCCATCAGTGGGCACATGGTCTTTCCCACCCATCCAACTTCATCTGTTTGATTTTCTCACCAATTTGAGCAGAAGCAGGAGTGTGTGCCCTGGCAGCCGCACAGTCTGCTGGGAGATGCAGGTTCTGCCTGGGTTTTCTCCTTTCTAGGTGGTTATTTCTAATCATTAGACAAACATATCAAGGGTGGCCATTGATCTCATTGTCTGGAAAATAAAATACGTAGGTGGTTACCTCTTAGAGATGGGAAAGGTAAGAAGATGGGAGCTGCCTCTCACCATCTCAGGACTCTGCTAGAGGGGAGCATCCAGTCTACACAGCTCCTCTCCTACATACTGAGGGCTTTTGTCCATGGGACTAAAGTCTGGTGGGAAAAAAGATGGGCCACGGAACTACAGAGCTTTTGCAAGGTGCCTGGTTTTCACTCCCTCCCATTGCCTCACTTTGTATAAGCGATTAAATATTCATTGGGCCAGGGAGAGAAAAGCAAGAGATTGAGTCTATTGCCCAGTTGTTCGGGCGCTCACCTGGGATGCGTGAGATGCAGGGTCAAAGATGATTTGCTCCAAATGCTCCAAAGATGATTTAATTATTTATACAAAGTGGAACAGTTCCAGCAAGAAGGATGTATGTGCCAGCAAGCCTGATGACCCTCTCCTGCGCTCTACAAAACCTCTTTCCTTTTGACTGTGGGGTGGCTTGATGCATGTTTTCTCTTTGCCAAGTAAATGTTTCCTGTTCGCATCTTGACTTGTTAACTTCTTATTCTTGCTCCCTGAACCAGGGCTGTCTTGGACACGGTGCTCCACGGCAGGATTCATGGCTGAGGCTCCTGGCCAAGGGAGGTACAGCCCCCTGCCCACCAGCGACTCATTTTTCCCAAGGGTCGAGGATTAGCCTTTTACTGAGCCGAGTACCCACCTCACTCCCTGCCACCTGGGTGACCTTTCCTATCTACATGGCAGCGGATGCCTCAGAAACTGGAGTGAGAGCCAGGCTCTGAGAGGCAGCAGGGAATACAAATTTCTGTAGGGTTATCCAGGGCTCACAGGGGCTGCTGTGAACAGAGGGGTAGTGAAAATTATCAACTCCCCCTATAAGAAGGAAACCTGTAAAATTCTCTCATCCTGTTGGTTTCTTTTGAAGTGTTTTGATGTGGATTATTTATTCTACTCTCCTAATGTCAGTTCTTCTACTGTTATTTTTTCTCCTGGCTGACACCATTAACTGAGATGGAAAACTAATGTTTTTTAATTTTAAGGGCTGTGTTGTGCTGTCCTCAGCACACAAATGATCTTAATTTCAGTAGCATCCCACAGACTTTGAAAGTGTTAGGATTAAGGAGGAGATTAAATAACCTAGTCTGCTTTACAGAAAGGATATTTAAGCACCTGGCTATTAACAGAGCCAGTTTTCCATGGGACATTTAAATTAAGTGTGCCACCTTCAGCTTACTGGGTATTTTTCCATTGTGTTCTGCAGTGAACATCACTAGGTAAAAATACAAGGATACCAGTATGGTGTTTGAATTTACACACACAGTTGTAACAGCGATATGTAGTCATCCAGTTCCTCATTTCACACTTTTAGTTTGTTCTTGCTGCTGTCTATTTTTTTAGTATTCACAAAGGAAAAGTTCCTCATAAGGGCAGTTACTGAGCACAATAAATACTATTCTTTACCCTTATTATTTTTTTTAATCAAAACCAAACAAAACAAGATTTAAAAAATAGCTATTATAAAATATGTAGTGCTTATACTTGCTATCAAAATCTGGTTCTGTTGATTTTGACTAATGACTTACATACTCAATAGAAATGGCGTTGTTTACTTTCTTACCCAAGTTTACATTTATTATTACTGCTAAGTTTTGTGTTAGCACACACTGTTTTAAATTAAATGAATATCCAAATATTGTTTTGAAGTTCCTAATGACACCATATGTACTGCATTTGCTTGCATGCTATTTAAAGAAAAACTCTTAATTGTACTACCATCGCCTGAGGGTATTTTTGTGGTAAGCAATTAAGATTCATTTTCCTGTTCATGTAGAAAATCACTTCATGAAAACACTGGAATATAATAACTTTTGTCCAATTCATGCATTCTTGCTTTGATATTTTGTATTAAAGGAAAAGAGAACTATTGTTCGAAGTCTGAGTATCTCAATAAGCTTTTAATGGTTATTTCTAACTGTATAGTTCCTTCCCTATCCATAAAATGAGGAATGTAACAAAATTTAAACATTTACTTCTAAGCTTAAACAGCTATTTGCCCTCTGGTTTCACTGCTGAGAAGTTCACAAAGGCTGTAAAATAGTCAATAGAAAACTAAAAGTTGGCTGAAGGATTTAGCATTAGGAAAGAAAATTAACACCTCCCTAAGTGCACCTAATATTTAAAAAAAAATGGAGGTGAGAGCCTTCGTTTTTAGTAGGGAGGTGAATTGCAGGCTGCCCTGGCAGTGTGTTACATCTGTGCTCTCAGCACAGCCACCCACACTCAGCCGTATTTTTGTGGGGGCAACACCTCCAGATGCTGCACGAAGCTGTGGGGCTGGTGGGAGGCAGAAAAGGGTCCTTGTTCCTCGCCAGGGCTGGACCCATCCCTGGATCTGCAATGGCAGAGGAGGAAGAGGCTGGGAGCAACTCTATCAGTCCCACATTTCAACATTGTTTGGGAGTGATTTGTTCTTCATGACAGGGTCAAGCTGCTGTGAAAAGGTTAAACAAACGGGCTTTGTAAGCTCCTTTTAGGGGAAAGCTGGTCAGAAGGCCCCTTTAATCAACAATCCCCTTTAGCCCTGGGAAAAGGCACCAGCCAGACTCACTTGCAAGGCTGTGGGGAGCCGGGGTGAGGGTGGGGTGGAGGCTCCGTGCCCTCCTGAAGCCGCCTTCGGCTGGAGAAATGGAAATCCTGAAAGGGAAGGTGTTTGACTGGAAGTGCTGTTTGTGCCTCCTCCTGCGCTGAGGTGCTGCCGCAGAGGAGGAGGAAAAGAAGGAGGGGGAGGAGGAGAACATTCCTCTGGGGCCAGTGTCTAGCCCAGCATCCCTAATGCTGTCTGCACCCATCCTGTCAGGAGGGTAATGAGGGGAAAGTTCCCAGACTAAAATTAAAAGCACCTCGGCTTCAGCAGGGGCTCAGAGGAGGCTTGTCATAGCCGCCCCCACCTTCCCTCCTCTGCAGGTCTGCTGGGAGAGGATCCCTCGTGGGTCAATCCCTGCAGAGAGGCAGCTTTTAGCTCAGGTTCTGCCCCATTTTGAGGTGGACACCCCGTGCAATATACATCTGAACTGCACCGTCTTGGAGACGCCTTAGGGCAGGGATGGTTCCTCCAGATGCTTTATTCAAAGGGTGGCTTAATAACTAGTACTGGCTCTACTCCACTCCCAGGAAGAGTGGCAACAGCCAAGGGTGGCTTCGTTTCTCCTTTTGGGAGTTGTGGAAGCAGTAGGAGATGGCAGTGAGGCTTCTTGGCTCAAGGTGGTATATGAAAAGAGTGAGAAGACGTGGCAAGAGCTGAGCTGGGCAGCACGGGTACTGTGACACTGATCTCTTTGTCCTCAGAGCTCCCTCGCCCTTCATAGCTGAGTCATTTGTTAGCTTGGGCCCTTGTCTCCTCCTTGCTTGTCCCCGCTAAGCATCCTTCTTCTCCACCCTCCACCTCCAAGCCTTAGCTGTGAAGTGCCCAACACCCAAACACAGACATGGGCTTTGACTCCAGGAGTAACATCTGCAGGAAAGCCCAGGGGCTGTTATTGAGCAAACCCTGCCATCTTCCTGTGCCAATTTCAGCCATGCAAAAACCACCTCTCTGCCCACTTCCTCTCTTACTTAGATCCTTACATCTCTCACCTTGTTTTCTTCAGCTGCTTTCCTCTCACCACAAGCTAATTGGTAGTGATTTTCCACAGTGACCACAAGCTTATTTGATTCCTTCTCTTCAACCTGCCACAATTTCATCCTTTTCTTATTGCATCCTTACATGGCAGATAAATATGAAATAGGAAAGGTTCCCACCTCCCTCCTGTTTATCGTCATGCCTCATCAGAGGTACCATAATTACTTGTACAAGCAACCCTTATCTATTCCAGTGCAAAATAGAACAAATAAATGAAGTCAAAAAATGAAGCTGGTGCCCCCAACTTGCTGTGAAAGGGACCTCCATGTTGGAAATTCAGAACAACAGTACTGTGCTTCCTGTTTTGAGTTCTTCTCCAAGTAGTTCTCTTGACTGAAATAAAAATGCACGTCTTCTTCCTATTTGTTGGTCAATTTTGCATCCTTTCTGTGCCACTGAGGCTGTTTCTCAGTCAGTAGCTTCAGTATCAAAGACCTGGATTACAATTATTCAAATAAAACCACAAAGGGGAGAATGAAAAGCTTAATACTTCCAGTTAGTATGGATAGTGCACTTAATAGCCTTAACATGAACTTAACAGCCTAATCATCCTCTGTGCCACGCTGATCTCTGACTGTCATATGGCTCATGCTGAAATAGCCGTCATGTTTAACAGAGAAGGAAGGGATTTGTTAAGAGGCCAGTTTTGCACTACTTCTTCAAAACATAGCAAAATGGATATGGTAGTGTCTGCCAGCTAAGGACCTGGTACTGAGCTACTGAAGCCAGCAGTGGCTCTGCCAGCACTTTGGGTGTGAATTAAGAGACTGAATTCCAGATGAATCAACATATTTCTATCACCACAGTCAGTCTTCAGCTGAATTTAATCTCCATCCTGCATCAACTGTCAGCCAGCTGAATAGTTGCCTTGCCTGCGGGGATGATAGCTTTGTAACGATGAAGCACTGAAAGAGAAATCAAGGAGTGATCCAGTCATCCGGGACACTCTCCCACCATTTCATGCCCTGCATTAAAGTTAGGTAAATCACTTTAGATAAACTCTAACAAATATTTCTTCTAATCTGCATTTCTGTAGCACAAGTCCTGGAATTTCTATCAAATCCTTTTCTTGGATACCGTGTTAAGAAACAGACTGGGTTTCTAATGTTTATCCTGGTTTGTTTTCCTGCAAAAGTAAGTGATTTCTCATTCTTCTTAGTTGCTCTTCATAAGTGATCACCAGCAACTTTGTAGCAACATTTTACATACAGAAAACCATTGTCCTGTCTCTCTACTCTTTTTTGTTTTCTTTTTCCAGTTTAAACAAAGACACATCTTTCACCCCTCATGTTTTCCAGATTTCCGTTATCCTGTAGACTCTTTCCTGTTGATCATTATGAGGGCAGACAAGCTTTCTAACTCTGCAAGCAGCATGTCAAAATGCCATTAGGCTGGGAGCTGTGAGGCACGTACCTTGGAAAGATGAGCAGGGAGGGAACCAGTGCTCTGGAAATGAGTTGCAGTGCAAAAGGATGTGGTTCCTGTGAACAGTGGTTCTGAAGAAAACATGGAATCCCTACAAAAATCTGAAAATCTGGGGCAGCTATTCCCCAGTGACTGAGTGAGTGTGATCACACCACAGCTCAAGACACCTTGTTTTCTCTGTATTGGGAATTTAGATTATTCAGCAGCCCCCAGGCAAGTAAAGACTGATGTGATACGGCCAGGGTAGGAGAGATGCACTTGGACTGTTCAAGAGCAAGTGTGTGGCCAACCTTGCTTAGCATCTGCAAATCAAATCTCTCAAAAGAGAGAGAAAGTCTCTCAAAAGAAAGATAAATTATTTCATGGCCAGAAATAATGTTGCCACACACATCATATAGACACTTTCATCCAGATGAGTGATACAAATGTTTTTGCATTAAGCTCAATTTTTCTTGTCCTCATCAAAAAGATGCAGATACCGCAAACATGCAGTTCTACTAGTGGGGCATGGAATTGGTCCTGTAAATTATCCATAATTACATATAGGATCAGATCTGAATTAACTCAGCTTGATGTTCAAACCTAGACCCGGAAAACATGTGGTTTGTGTTTTGGAATACCAAAGTCTGAGCAATGAGTTCAGTATTCTCTAAGTTTTTCATGTGTTCTCCGTACTAATTGCTTGTAGGTCTGATTTTCCCAAAACATGATCATAAAGAACAGATTTGCAAAGTTAATTTCAGCATTTCCTCACTCTGAAGAACTTTATAGGTAAGATTTCACAGTGATATTAATGAGTTCCCATGCAACCAAAATTGATTTCAGAGGTTTAAATATCTTACAGAACTGGAGAAGCTCCAGGATGCAAAACCTCCGAGATGTTCCAAGTATGAACAGATTTCACCTCCCCAATGCTAAGGTCCATTAACAACATATCACATTGCCAGGAAACAAACAGAGGTTACAGCCTATCTGAGAAGTGACCTTTGATTTGTATTTCACAAAGTTGTGCGTGAACAATGTCAATCTTTGGCAATAATGATGTTCTAGATTTGGCACAGAAGAGTCGAGTTAACAACTCTTGCTGCAGAAATTAAGTACTTGCTTTCTATGGAGCAGGAAATTCTGTCAGCAATACACTGATATGACTTCTGAGATCCCTGATCAATGTCAGCCTAGAACAATACCTTACAGACAGACTTCAGAAGACTTCAAAAAGGGCAAAAGATACCTCACCTTCAAGAATGGAAGGATTTGGTATATGCTGTATTCTGGTTATCCTTTATACATTTTTAAACCTGTCTCTTTTAAAAAATATTGTCAATGAGACAACACTATGTGATAGAACCCAGTTCAGAAACAGACACCACCACTTTCTGGGTAAGAAGAAAACAAAAATTTGGAGGGCTGTTGTGAAGGAGAGTGGTAGAAGAGTAAATCAGGTAAAAACAAAACGTGGGGTAGTAGCAAACATGCTTGGCTGGAGAAGGGCTCTGCAGAGCCCTGTTAACGGGGAGAAGAGAAAGAAAGTGTAGGTGCAGAAGTGAGAGGACAAAATCTACCGCGAACTGTGTGTGCAGCAAGTCAGCTGTGATTGACGTTTCGTGGGGAGTTCTGTGCCTGTATTCAGACGCTGTATCACGGCTCGCAGGGAGCAGGGCACGTCTTTGTAGGGTTTTTCTCAGACAAACATACTTGTTCTGCTATGGATTTTTACAACAATCACAAACGGGTAGAAGTTTCCTGTGTGCTGGATCTGAGCGAGGCTCTAGAACAAGGAAATGACAGGATGTGCACACCAGAGAAGCATCAAAATTAATTTTAAATTACCTTTGCCTTTGTGAAGTCAAACCTGGAAAAAATTAGGGAATGCTAGGATGCAGAGGCTTCCTACATGACACCTGTGCAAATGATATCTATCTTTCATCTTGGATAGTCACCTATTTTTTGTGAATTAATTGAAGACTAGTCTTTGTTTAGTCCAGTCCCAGGGAGCGTTATCAAAAAAAAAAAAAAAAAAAAACTTTATTTGACTGAATATTGTGGAAATGTTCTCTTTCTCCTTTTCTATTTTCCAAACAACCAAAAAAGACAGAAACACCTCTAAAAATAATATTAAGGAGGAAAAAGGTGAGCAAAAAAACCACCCAGAATCATCTCTGCTTTGGGATAAAGCTAAAGGGCAGAGACAGATTCCTGAATTGTTGGGAAGGTTCATCTTCGGAGGGCTACGCAAGGATACCTTTGCCCCACATCTGCATTCGCCTTTAAAGATTATCATCATTTTACTGAGGGGCTAGGGAAAGCGATGGAATAAACAATCCCCCGGCGTGTCGGAACTCGGCTGCTCTTCACCCCGGACCCGCGGCTCGGGACGTGGGGACGCCGGGACGACTGTCACCGGGACGGGAGTGCGGCGGGGGGGACACGGCTACTCGTGGGGCGCAGGGAACTGAACGAATCCATCTCCCAGCTGGGAAGACAAGCTGCTTTGGGTGGGCAGAAATTTAGACCCCTGTCTCCCAGCCCTTCCCCGCCTGTCTGCTGAGGACCCTGGCTGCGCAGGGTTGCGCTGCTCGCGCTTTGCCCATGGGGCGGCCCGGGCTCTGCTTCCCAAAGGTGTCGGGCGAGGTGTGAGCCCTCCAATGCTCCTTCCTGAGGGAGGCCGTAAAACCTGGGCTCCAGGGCCGAGAAGGTCTGACAAAAGGAAATGAACTCGAAAAATAGGTTTCTCTCATATACAAAAATAAACGGAGTGGAAAAACAAACAAACAAACTAAAAAACCCAAACAAAACCCCAGACAAAAATGAGCCAAAATAGAGAATAAAATAAAAAATAAAATAAAAAATAAAATAAAAAATAAAGTAAAATAAAATAAAATAAAATAAAATAAAATAAAATAATCCTTCCTTCTGCCTACGCTTATTATCAGGAGTGGAAAAGGACTCCAGGCGAATCCTCCTGGACCCCCTGTGTCATTGGAGGAGTGAGGTGGAGCCGCAGGGGTTGCGGGGCGTGTTATTGGACTGTCGGGAGGGGTCTTCGGGATCTGCGCCCCTCTCCCAGGCGACGGCAGCTCCGTTCGTGGGGTGGAAGGCCACGACACGTTAGGGCGCAGCCGTGGAGACCCCTGCTCTGCCCCCGAACGTGGCCAGGAGCTGCCCCCGGGCGTGGAGACGAGACCGCAGGAGCTGCGGAACCTGCGCCTCCCGCACGAACCGGGCCGGACCGACGTGTCGGAGACAGACCCGGGTAGCATCGAGGATGGGCTGAGCATCAGCCTGCGGTCTTGGGGCCGTAGGGGGCTCTGCGTTGTCTCTCTACCCCCGGCCGGCCCCTCTAGCGTGCCTCGATGCTTTCCCACCCTTCCCCTCCCCTCCTTCCCGGTACCCCAGCCTCTCCCATCTCCTTAAATTAACCCACAAAGGCGACCTCTCGCCCAGAAGTAGGGCAGAAGATTTTTGTCATTGGCTGTAAGACATCGAAAAGCCCCTTTATTATGAACAGCCTAGTTCCTATCCAGGGCGAGGGGCAGCCTCGCCGCCCGGCTTTGACGCCAATCTTCATCCCTGTGCGCAGCCCTTTCCCCCCAGCCTCGCCCCCAAGGGTCAAGCGGGCGAGACACGGCGGTACCCTGCCTTCCAGGGGATGGTTTACCCAGACTCGGACGTCCCCACGGCACGGGGCTCCCCGGGGGCCGAGACTCTTTCCCACCTCACCTCCCGCTTCCCCGGCGAAAAGCGGCGCCCCCCGTCCCGGCTCTGGCCCCCAGGGGCGGCTCTGCGGACAGCAAGAGGCCAAGCAGTGGTGAGGAATAACCCCTGTTCCTAGAGAGAAATGTGAAGCCTGAACACCCACGCGTCTGGATCACACCCCCTCACCCACCCCCACCGCTAACGCGCCCGGGGGGCCCCTGTCGGGACGCCGGGACCCCGCACAGGCCCCCAGCGCATCTGTTTTCCCTTTCTTTTGGTAACACACGCTGAAACCTGCAACGCGCTGCCCGCTGCAGCATTTCCTGCGGACGCCGTGCCGAGGTTAACAATAATTGTCATGAGAACTCTTTGACACAACTATCTTCTCACTGTACAACTGCGTGTACTGAAAACTGGCAAATCCAGCAGTTTTACTGAGGATTTTTTCTTTCCCAAATAAAGACTGACGAAAAGCTCAGGTGTCACCACAGTGTTGGTCTATCTAATGATAGAAAGGCAGGAGAAAGTGTGCTTTCCCATCAGGGCTGCAAGACGCAGTATCCACAGTTGAAGGGATCCTATGGATTCGGGGGAAACTGTGAAGGTAGTGCTGGATGTAGACACCCTCCCTAAAGTTAAGCATTATCGTTCTTTTTGCAACGAGAGGGCAAGAAGGAGGAAATGTATCTCCTTTTCATTTGTTAACTGGCTAATAGAGGTCAAGAAACAGTTATTGTCTTTCTTAGAGGCCAAACATTGCCATAAAGAACTTAGAGTAGCTTTACAATCAACCTTGCTCAGAGACCATGGATGGGAGTTGGGGTTGAAGGGACGAAACTCTGTCTCTGCTTCATCCTTCCATCAGCTCCAGAAAACTCCACGGTGACTGAACACAGACCTGCTGTGTAGGTCTTTTCTGTTTATTTGCCTTTGGTCTACAGAAAAAATAAATAAGTCGAGGAATAAACAAACCATGCAAATGAAATTTCGTTAGGGGAAATAACAGTAGGTGGTTATGATGACATTATAAATGTACTGAATATTTCTCATTGCACTTTTCTGTGATTTTAACACTCACCAAGCCGACTTGTTTTGTTTATATATGAAACAAAGGCAAGAGCTAGAGTCTAATAACTCATAGGTTTTTTACTTAACTAGATTTTGCTTGTGTTAAAAATGCACATTCAAGTCAAGTAGATAACAATAAAGAATTGATCTGGAAATCTCTTTGTCTCTTTCCAAAAATCAGGTATTTAAAATACATTGTTTGAATATACCAATGAAAATAAAGTCGATCTTTCTACAGAGCAGATTGGGAAAAAAATCACAATAAACGATAGAAATAAACAGTATGAAACAGGTATAATGGTGAAACTCTCTAAAGCAAATTAAAGTGTCCATCTGAGGAAAAATTCAATCATACAGACAAAAAGGGTGACACTGAGAGTGGGTTGGTGTCTCACCTTGGGGTGATGGAATAATTTTGACAAACGTCAAGATTTAAAGGCAATGTCCAGGGAAAAAAACAGGAGGATAAGATCTTCAATTTCAGCACCATAAAAAGAGCTTTCCCAATGTGAGGAATGGCTAGGTAACCACTAGGTAATGGGTTGGTTCTAAATCTGCCTGAAGATGGTGCTGTTTAGATGGCAGACAGCTCGGACAGCTGCAGAAAACTGATATACTATGAAAAAAAAAAAATCAATTGTTCACACAAAATTCTGTAACTCTTGAAAAGATTACTCCAGGAACAATTCCAGAACCTAAAAAGGGGAGATGCATTGAAAAAAAAAAACCTTTAAGAAGCAATTTAGCTTTTAAATAATTTCACTGGGACAAAACAGTTTCTGCTAAGGTGAAATTTCAGTCACTGAGACTTATCAGCAGATCTCACTCTGCCACTCCAGCACGGCCAAGTTCCTTCTGCTCACTGTTCCAACACCCCACCCTGAGTAGAGCCTCTAAAAACTTACATCTGTGCATCAAGCATTCTAAATAAAAGAGAAGTCAAAGGGAAATGTTCATGCCTGATTTTTATTCAACATATGTTGAAGGAATTTAAAGTGCAATTTCCCACTATATGCAAGATTTAATGTCATTAAACTTGATTTTAATGTGAATGCAAAGTGATTAGCTATAGTTTATGACAGTCAGTTCTAGTCTCTTGGCCAGACTGTAAAACAGTTTTGTTTTTTTTCTGGTGTTTTTTTTAAAGTAATTTTTAAAAGGACATTAGGAACCGGACTAGTAGATTCAAAAAGAAATGCACTGACATATGTAAGACACTTCCCTGCAATTAGCAATAAATAATCTGAGGGGAAAGCTAGCTTTCTGGCAAAATGCAGCTCTTGCAGAATTTATGCTTTCCCTTAAATTGCACAACATTTTTTAACACCATATGCCAATCTGGAAATCTTAAGCATAGTAATTAGCTGTGAGTTTTTGGAACACTTCATAAGGCCTGGATTAATCCCAACTCTATTATCTGGTGTCAGTTACTGCAAGTTGGAGACGCAGCATAGGAGTTACCAGCCAGTGAATTGTGCAACAGTGACCAGATGTCATATGCTATTCTTGTACAATATATTCTACCTATAACTGATGTTAGATCCAATTAAGGGGAAAGCCATGTTTGCTCCCGATACAAAGCAAAGCACACTGCATTTTGCACAAGGCAAAGTGTCCCAAATGTCAGGCTTTAATTCAAACCCCTGCTGAGCCATTGTACTGTAATACGTGTTGCTTTGTAGAATTTTAAATTACATATTTTTTAAAAAATACATTATTCCAGAACTATCTAATGACCAGCCATAGGACCTTAACAGCTTGTAGGATAGAAGCCTTGAGCGGAAGTGCAACCTTGTCATGGATTAAGGCATAGGAAGCCCTTCTTACAGTCTTTTGCTCTCCTGTGCTCCCTCACTGTATCAGCATTGGCTTTGCCTCCCCCATCTTTCAGTGTCTGGTCTGTGCTGCCCTGTGTGAAGAAGTCCTCAGAGCTGGATCAGCATTCTACATTAGTCTTGCAGTGAAGTCTCCACTTCAGAGGTGTCAAGAGCACCTCATTGTCTTCTGCTAATTTCATTACCTTTCTCACTTTTGCCCCTGAACCAAGTTGGTTTAAGTGTCACTGGAGGGACAGCTAGTGCAATTGAATAGCTATGTGATGCTTGTTTTCTTTCTTGGTCCATAGCAGGAGAAAGAGCCTTGGAGCCCTCATTTTAGGGAGCTTCTGACCACAGGGCTTACCTCCATCAGGCAGAATCAAGTAATCACATCCATGGTGAATAGTTGATTATGATTTGATGAATCACTTTGCTGTTTAATGTGTCATCTGAGGGAGAAAAATGAACAAAAAACAAACAAAACCCTCCCACTAAAACAACAACAAAACAACAAATCAACAAAGCAAACAAACACAAAGAAAACCTAAAAAAACCACCCAAAACTAGACATCATTAATGATGTCATTTGTCTCACTGTCTTTGCAAAAGGGAATCAGTTGCCAGAGCAATGAGTTTAGTATCACTTGAGCCATGTAAGATAAAAGGTCCTGCTCCAGCACCAAGTGAGTCTCACACAGGACCTGGTCACACTTGAAGTCCTATATAAATATCTTGGATGTCTTTGGGAATATCAAAGCACACTAAGTAGCTACATTTAAGCAATCTAACCATGTTCTGGACATGTGGACCTTAGCCAGTCACCATGAACTCTCCTCACAGTCAGTGGAGGGTGTTAGGTACTTTTAAGGCACAGTGTCTTTGATAAACATGTCCTGTGGCTGAGACAGACTGTATGCTATGTTCATAAGTTTCTGTACACTTTAATGTGTCTAGGCTAGCTGCAAATGGCTAAATTGTAGATTATTTCCACTCCAAATAATCCAGGTTCTCTTTTTCTTCTTTATGTAGTAATAAAAATGGAAGTGATGCTGGCAGACTCAGAACATCTGTGTTTCTCACTCTCCAAAAGCCTCACAGACTATGGTTGGGAAGGAGAAAATAGCTTTTCCAGAGAAGTCATGAGAATGCCTACTAAGAATATAATGATGTTTCCAAGGCATTAAAATAGGGGGAGAGAAAGAGGGGGCTAAGAAAAACCTATGGAGGAACACAAACTCAATCTTTCAAAAGAAGGACCTTAACAGGGTTGTCCATATAGACCAGCTTGTTCTGTGCTGTGGTGGAGTTTCTATTTCAGTCCCAAGGCTAAGACTTGGTCTTAACCCGTAAGACCAAGTCCCAGATCAGAAAGATGGTGATCTAAATTAAGACAACAGTAAAAGAGGAAACCATATGAGGCTCGGTTTTCAGGCAGTGGTAGAACCAGGCAAGCCAAATATTTATTAGTCCAAGGTCAGAGGTTGTCAGATAGGGTCAGAACTTGAACACAGGATTGCCCTGTGCTGGTCTGATTTTACAAATGATCCATCTCCATCCTTGTAGGGACATGCTGGCTTGGCAACTTACAGCTTAGGATTCTTTTTCAGCTAGATGTGAAATCTGAGACAAGCTTTATGGATATTTATGTAGGGGTTTTTTTTGTTTGTTTGGGAATTTGTTGTTGTTAGGAGGTTTTTTCTCCTTTTCTTTTTTTTTTCTTCTTTTTTCAAGTAGACAGAAAGACTATGTGGCTAATGAAAATAATCAACCCTTGGAAACACTGCTCTTTGAGTTCAGTTATTAACTGCTAAATCATTTTTAAAGCAGGTCTGCTTCCTATTTTTTCCGTTTCCAAGTATCAAATGTGTCACTATTTTGTCTTGTGTGTTAAGATGTTAGATCAATATCTGAATAATTGAATGCAGCAGGACAATGAACAGCTTAATTAGCCTTGAGGTTTTCAGAGTATTAGCTATTAAAACTAAGTAGGAAAATTGGCTTGCTCTGAACCCTTTTATTTATAAATTGCAACTTGGCAAAAGTACAGATCTAAGTTTAGTGTACATTTGGTCTGTGCAATACAGAACTGCCAGAAGAAAATCTTAATCCACCTAGACCCCAGGAGTTATTTTTGTTGAGATGGGTTACATGCACTACAGTCTCACAGCACCTGTGAGCATCCTGATGGGTTCTGCAGCACCAGAACTGTTTTGGAGCTGGTTTACACCTCGGACATCAACTGTGCTTGACTTGGAGTAAACTTCTAGCAAAGGGAATGAGAAAAACGCACCCATCAGTACGGGCTGAGAGCACTTTGCAGAGGTCTGTGCTTGGTCAGGGGAGCGATGTGGCCTCGAGGTGGCACCGTAAAAAGGCCATTTGGTCTTCAGGTACAGTAACTCCCGCCCTGGTGTTTAAGCAATTAAACAGTTATCTCCACATCATATCTCTGGTCAAGGGTTAGCAAAGATGTTCTTCTATGTCATCTTATTTCCACTTATATTTCACTTACACTGATTGCACTTGCTTCTATGCAAGTAAATACAGGCACACATTTTGAAAGAAGATTAAAAGTGGAAACTAAAACAGGGAGGAGAGAAATATTTTAATCTCTTTTAAAATGAGTGCAGAGTCACCAGACACTTTTCTTTTTGACTTAATTTACAGGAGGAAAAGATGCAAAATGCTGATTCCTGCTAGCAAAAATATTTTCCCATGTATTGCCTCACAAGTGTACTGTTTCATACCAAGGAAGTCTGGCTAAATGTGCACATGGGAGAAACATCAGATAAGACTTCAGAATAGAAATAACTCCAAAACAAAAACCATGTGGCCTATGGTCAAAATAACTATCTTGAAATAGGTCAGACCCAGAAGATTCCCAGGTCAAGGAAAGACACTGTTTTATAATTACTTTCCTCACATTTCATCCAGATCCAAACTACTTTTCCTAAATGAAAGACATATAAACATTTGTGACAGCTAATAATTTCCCCAGATTCAGACTCTGTGAAAGACAACCTTAAGATTTTTATAATTCTTTTCTTAATCATGCTGATTATGGTAGAATTTTAAATAAGCTGTGTATACATATCCTGATTAATTTCTGAATATGTACAGATACAACATTTACAGTTTATTCGTGTTTGCAAAATTCATAGTAAAGAACTAATCTGGAATATTAATCTGAATTTAAATTGATTCTAAAGAATCTATAAGTCCTCATTAGGTATCAAAAAGGCTCCCAAAGCTCTCTAAATAACACTGAGGGTTATTTAGGATCAGAAAGATGCATGTACTGCTTAAATCCTCATTAATCCTTCTGATGCATCATGCAAACTGTCGATTTGGTCCTTATAGAAAGAAGTAGTTCAGATTCCCCAGACTCACATTTCTCAAGGATTACCCAGACTTAAATTTGTACCTTGTAAGGCTAAGGTACCTTTTTTTTTTTTTTTTTTTTTTTTGAGCCAGATCTCAATGGATTTCAGGGTTTGGGCTTTGTTCTTATTTTTGTTTATTTGGCTGTTTTGGTTGGGTGGTTGTTTTTCTTTTAAACTGACCTTAGTAGATATATGGAAAGGGAAAACACTTGGAATTTCTGCACAGGATAGAAAACAACATCCCAACATCAGACAGAAAGATGTTTTCTCTTTTTGACTCTGAATCATGATCTGTTTTTAATTAACTGTTGATCTCAGAAGTAGGTTCCCACAAGACTTCATTGAACATCACCAAGTCCAAGGAAATATTTTATAGCCACTTCTGTACTTTTTTTTGTGAATCGAACATGAGTTTAAGATACACATAAGCAAACATAGTTATTTTGGAATAATACAATTGTTGTGCTTAATAAAACAATTTAGATTATGCTGGAAATGAAGAGTTCCAGATGAATCAATTGTTTTTTATCCCTGTGGACTAAAAGAACAACAAATCTAAGCAAATTTAATCTACTGTGGTTTTTATCCTCAACTGAACTTGACTTTGACTGCACTCTACCATGTAATGATTTGGCGAAAATCACACAAAACTTGCCTTTTATGTAAGGGAATGGCTGCCATGCAGCTTTATATGGCATAGTTTTGAGGCTGTGTGCATACATTTTTAAGGATAAGCAAAAGATGGGGAGATGAGTCAGGTCATTATTCTGCTTCTGCTGTTCTTCACACTAGAAGGAAAAAGTGGAGGAAGGGGAAACCAAATAGAGAAAAACAAAAAGTGAAGAAATAAGGTAGGCTTCTTTTCAATCAGTAATAACCAGCTAGATGTTAGGTGTTAGTTTTAATGTCAGTGACTTTGGAGCACTTGCAGTAGTGATCATCCCTGCCAAGCAGGGTGCACAGAGAGGGGAGAGGGATTACCCTCTGCAGGTGTCCCTCTTGCCCCTCTGCACAGTAAAAGTCAAGATAAATCCAAGGGATTGACATCTGACTTCTGTCTGTCTGCTGTTCCAAATGGGGATCGTGGGGCACTGGAAACATGTGCTGGCTGCTCTGGAGAGCCACCTTGTTTCACACATGCATCCTCCATCCCTGTGAGCCCTGTGGAGACCTGAGGGTGTTCAGGCCTCCACAACCAAAAATGTACTGATAAGATCTAAGTCTGACTATCATGATTGTCAGACATTCAGGAGACACATCAATGCAAAAGCTGTGTTCAGTGTCTTAGCAATTACAAGCAGATGGTGGGCATGTTTCTTTCTTGCTAAATGTAAGAGGACAGCTTCTTAGGCCTGACCAAGTCTGGGTGACCCATCAGGGCTGCCAGGGGGATTGAATCCACCTCACCCTAAGCAAAGAGCAAGGCAGGGTCAGGCAAGCTCTGCCAAAGGTGGAGACAGAGCACATCATATTTCAGCAGCTCTGAGAAACACGGTAGAGTGTTTTACCTGATGACAGCTCCAGAGAAGAGGGATGCAAAAAGACCCCAAGCTCCTGCTGCAGAGCAGTGCCAAAAGCCCCAAGTGCTGGCATAATTCCAGCTGCTTCCCCCTCTGCTGTTTTCCCTGCTGACCTGTGCAGGCAGTGAGACAGTAGATGTGAATGAAGGAAAGACTTAGCTCATCTGGTTTCCCTCTTTGACAAGGTAGACATATTGCATGCATTTTCTGCGTGGGGTCATTCACGGGAGGAAGCACCATTTCAGATCACCTGGAATAAGCTTCGGAAAAAGTTCCTCTTGTGCACCTCGAAAGTACAGTTGGGGTGAAGATGAAAAGTAGGTATTTGAAAAAAGGTGGCTCTGGGGTACAAGAGATGTAAGTGTTAATTCTCCAACCCCAACTTGCCAAATGTTGTTCTCCTTTACTGCATGGAAGCCTCACTTAAGCACAAGCTTGTTTGCTTATTTATTAAATACATATGTTTTATGGAGTCTATGATCTGCAGAAAACATTCCAGCTTTTGGACCCAGGGGCATAATCCCTCTTTCTAATCTGCACAGACGATCTTTATGTTGATATTTTGCTCTTCCTGAGGGATTTCCATGTAGTGAGGGAAAGAGAAATCAGAGCTCAAATCCACCAGGTGTATCTGAAAGGAAAAACCTGCTTTTTAGTCCTCATCATTGCCTCCATCAGGAAAGGAGAACTGTAAAGAGGAAAATGCAATAGGAAATATGATGATCGATACTGCTAATATGTAATAAACTGGCTGTTCTTCATTAAACTTGGTGGCTTTTTGCAATGAGATAATAGCCCCATCAGCATTAGCAGGACTTCATAGCTCAGCAAAAGAATGGAGATACTTCTCTCCCACTTATCTTAGGCATTTTCTGTGAGAAAGAGCAATATTTTGAAAAGGTTTCCCTTCCACTCTTTAGATGTGTGTGATCTTGGATCACCCCTCTAGTTTCTCTTCCTTTTTTTTTCACCAAGTGTAGTCATTTCCAATAAGGTTCATGAAGGGTTTCTGCTTTTGAAGGTCCCAAATGGCTTAAATCACTCCTAGCACAAATGCACTCTCTATTGTGGAAACTGAAACCTGCCACACCATAAGGTGATCTGTATATTAGAACCAGATATCCCTTTGCATCTGTATTTCCAAGCAGCAAAGTGGTATGTTTTGAGTTAACCTACTTTTAGAGTGGCTCATCTGATAGAGATATAGCTATAAATACTGCTAGAGCGCTGGTGTGTGCCAGGCTTTTGCAAGGATGCTGGATGGGGAGGGGAGGAAGTGTAGGCAAGAGGTAACTCTCTTTTGCAAAATATACATCACTTACTCAAACTACCATAACTGCACACCTTGATGACAGGGCATCTTTCCTTCCCACTGTCTAAGGAAACTGTGGTCCTTGTCAGATGAACAACAGGGTTCCGAGTGCTTCAGGTGGGATCCATGCTGGCCCCAACATCTAGTCCTAAGTGCAAATGGCATGACACAGTATGGCTCTTCTGCTCCAAAACAGGATGGTCTGATATCTACCAGGAGCAGTCTATGGACTTTATTATCCCATAGATGCCTTGACATGGACTGGAAAGGAGTGATAGAACAAAAGCTGCCAGAGACTAAGTTTACAGTGAAGACTACGAACAGGCATTTGCCTAAGCCTTTGCTGTGATACTTTTTAACTTGCCTATGTACACTCAGACAAAAAAGACAAGTTATATGAGGCATTTGAGCAGGACAAAGGTAGACCAAGTCATCTGTGACCTGAGGCAGAGAGACCACACCACTATACAGTGTGCCCACTAAAGAGTGCAGTCGTACTTCCAGTCGAGTGCCTTCACCTCATAAAATTCTGCATCTTCTCTGCAGAGCTTCCCTTCATCCCTCTGCACCATGGTATGTATTGGCATGGAGCAGCAAGAAAGTTTCCCCGAGACCAGACAATTGGAGGAGTCATGAAAAGTGATTCACCTGACTTTTCCTACATGACAGTCACCCCCTGAATGTGTGGAAAATGTTGGCTAGATATGCTTTATCTTTAAGAGGAACATAGGATGAAAAGGTTAAACATAGAGATCTCTGCTTAGTTTGATTAGTCCCTCCAGTAGATGTGGGAGGAGAATTTTGCATGAGAGAAGGACATAAAAGGGGTATTGGCACGTCTTCCTACTTAGTTGAACTAAGGTGCACCTTCAGCTCTCCTCGCTCACCTCTCCAGTACTATCTCCATTTAAATTGAGACTTTAGCTTCCGCTGGGCAAGACGGGCAAGATTTATAAAGTGTAATATGGAAATGTTCCTGCAGCAAGTCCACTTATTGCTCCAATTTCAGATAACTGCAGTGCAGATTTTATTATTCATAGCCAGAGGCTTGTGTAAATTTCTGTGTTGACTTCTCATGTCCTCGCAAGGGCAGAATGTGAGCTGTGGTGTTCAGGTTTCATGAGGAATTACTGTGGGAACTGGCTTGTGCTATCCTAACAGAACTCAAGGAGCTTGTGAAGTCAAAGGGGAATCTTACAAGAAGGAGCTGATATGGTTGGGTTTCCTGCCGAGCCCCACTGAGATTCTGGGCAAGATAGAACTTCCCAGTGCTGCTTGCTGAGAGAAAGCAAAGAGAGCTTTACCACGGAGTTCACTCAGTGCTTGACCCAACCTTCCTACTGCTTCAGGGTTTTCTAGGACTAATAAGACTTGATAACAAAATAATTCAGAACAAGAAAGTGAATGCATTTGGGGTTTCCATGGATTTACATTAGGATCTGAGTTCATTACAATATTAATTTTGACTAGGTCCAGTCCTTTCTAAAGGCATTTCAACACTACTTTCATGTTATATAAAAATGTAATTTTTGTATAACATAATAAATATATTCATAGGTATGTAACTGTATATACCTCCAGATATGTATCTCCACATATGCTGGAGCATTGCAAAACCATTTATAATCTATTACAGAACCTTTTGAAAATTACATTCATCCCCAGATTTTAATGACTCACATAAACTCTACTCATAGATTTTTATAGAGTATTTCTGGACTGACTCAAAAATTCATTGTTTTACGTTTGCATATATATCACTGGTGAAAGGCATTCTTTTTTTTTTTTTTGGGGGGGGAGAATCTGTGTGCCTTACTTAAATATGATTTGCAGAAGCATAATTTTTATATGACAATGGAAAACACTTTCCTTGATCTAATGACAGTTTTAAAGGTTGATATGTTGTACTTTTTTATGATGAATGACTTAAAAGTCAGTGGAAAGAAGACGTTTTCTGTTTTCTATCTATGCAGAGCACACTTGCCTCATATTAATATAACTCATAAATATGTGATTTTTAGTATAATGAAGTTAAATGTAATTTTCAAACATTTTCTTGAACAATTCCCCTAGAATAAGCACAGTTTAAGTTGTTTTACTATCAAAGTAGAAAAGCTAGTATGATTTTTACTCCAATGTTAATGTTATTTGAGGGCTAGCTTTGATCCATGCACCAATTTTCCTTTTACACAACTGCAAAAGTACAAAAGATGTTTTGTACTGTAAGTTCTTAATACTTTCTTTGATTGAATTTGGCTCCATCCTGGAATTAATCTAAAACTCCTGAGTCAATCAGATTTGAGGAGGTATGAGTTTTTCAAAATTCACTAAGCTCCAACAGTTTTTGAAGTTTGATCTAAGAATCCAATGTATCAACACATGGGGAAGTTCATTACAGTCCTTAACAACATTTAATGCTCCAGTAAAATCATTCAAGATTGGATGAGGGAAGGAGAAAGAGCATTTTAATGAATTTTTACTTAATAAGCCTCAACTTCAAGTTCTGGAAGAAAATTTTCAGAATCAAATTGTAGATACATACAACCTAAATACTACTCTGTTAATTAAAAAAAAAAGTTTGATTTTATTATGTTGCATAACACAAAAATCCAATGTTATATGTTATTTCAAAATTGAGACAGTTATACTCAGTTGTGACACTGTAATATTTTTTTTAGCTCCCTAAGTGTTTTGATTTAGGCAAAATAATGAGCTGAATGGAGTGTTTCACTTCAGGAAACCTTAATTTTCAGGAGGAAAATAGTTCCAAAAGTCTTACAGATAATAGGTTAATGTTCTGAAAAGCTTTGCAAAGTTTGTTTTGTTTTGTTTTTTTTTTTACAGTGTCTCTGTATTTTCCAACATGATTGTTAACAGAACAAAATATCCATGGTTAGGTCTGGTAAGGATCTCTTTCCATAATGCTCTTTTGTCTGTATAACAATAATAAAAGCTTTATTGGCACCTATTTCACATGACCTCCATAATTCTCCTGCGGCTGACCCTAACCAGTACCAATAAAACCATGCATTCTCTCACTGTACTTAAAAAAAAAAAAAAAAAAAAAAGGGAAATAAATGCCAAAAACCTTTCTGGAAAAGGCACTTTAAAACTAGATTGCATTATAATTGTTAGCTCATTTCAGTAGGGACGCCTGTTTTATTTTGGGTTTTTTTTTTAAGATATCATATAATTTGCTGATGGTTTATTTTCTCCCCCTCTCCCCATCTCCAGTCAAACAACTAAATATTTCTGAAAGGGCCCTGGAATTTTAACATACAGGAATAGATGTTCCCCAAAATCATTCTCGAGCTGTTTTCTTAGGTAGTATATTCACGTACCCAAGGATATTCCCCAGTTCGATAATTTTTCATGTGTTAAAATAGCTTTCACTTTGCAAGAAACCAGCTCATAAGTGATGCGATTCATGCTCCCTGTTGTATGGCATCTCTAACGAGCAGTAAATAGGCATCGCGGACAGTCAGGACATGCCACTGCCTGGAAGTTTCCATCCAAAGCACTTAGTGACTATCTGTGAATAATGAATACATTCATGGGACACAGCATGGGTTGTGCAGCGTCCTTGAAAGGGGAAAAGTTCTCTTCCAATATCACTGGTGGTGAAGAATTCGGTTGGATTTGGTTTATGAAGATAGTACACTGGGAGGGGGAGTTAAAAAAAAAAAAAAAAAAAAAAAAAGAAAGAAGTTTCTCTGTGTCCCCACCTTCAGGGACCCCTTAAAATTTGCTGCAAATTCAGAAAGGAATTCACAAAGTGTTGCTGCACTTAACTGCTATTTAACTCACATTTGAAGGGCTTTGGGATTCCCTACCTGCACAAAAAAAGAGTTTCCCACTGCTGTGTTGTCCTAGACCTTTGTGGGTTCCCTGACAGAAAGGCCACCCAAGATGTGGTATCCCCGTGAGGTGCGCACAGGACTTTCACCCAGGCAGGGGGGCTGCCAGGGAGACCTTCCGAAACGCCCCCTCCGCTTGACCCTGGGAGCCTCAGCGGGGCATATCCCCCCAACCCTGGATCCTGCTCCACACCCGCCACTTCTTGAGGGCGGCAGAGCCGGAGCAGAGCCCTGGCGAAACTCCACAGGGA
This sequence comes from Myiotriccus ornatus, assembly GCA_036023395.1. Classification (NCBI taxonomy): domain Eukaryota; kingdom Metazoa; phylum Chordata; class Aves; order Passeriformes; family Tyrannidae; genus Myiotriccus; species Myiotriccus ornatus. The sequence goes on along the minus strand of JAYRBT010000139.1, from coordinate 63,778,695 downwards.
CTAGGGGTGACCCGGCGGGTGGCTGAGTGGGCCCCCGCCTCAAGGAAGAAGGAAGCGGAGGGAGAGGAAGATGTTAAAGTGGTTTGGGAGGGGGTGCAATCATCTTCTGATTGATCTTTATTTTGCGGGGTTTGTATTTGTTTGTTGTTTTGTTGTTTGTTTGTTTTGTTGTTTCATTGTTTGGTGGCTTGTTTCGCTTTTTTTTTTTTTAAAGTAGGTGTCCAAACCATCCCACCACCACCTCTGCTCCTCTAAAAGAGCTTTGGACCCGAAGAAACCACACTGCTTTCTGGTAACTGCTTTTGCGTTTTGGTGGCTCCCGACTGTTTACTGAAGATGCTAACACCGTCTGTGTTTGTTTTATTCTTGTATTTAAGCAGAACCTGGCTGAAAGAGTATTTTTGTTTAGAAGTATACCCATACACTCGCATATATATATACACACATAAATATATGTGCGTGTGTATGTATACAGTTATCAACAAAATACATATTGTATATATAAAACTTAAATAAATAAAAATTATGTATGCATGTATATCTCAACATCAACCAGAGGCAGATATTGACCAAAACTTCCCTTACTCTCAGCGCTGCCGTCTGATCTCTTAAGAAGGCGACAGGAACTGAATGGTCTGTTCAGCGCCGCTTTTTTGGCACGGAGAAAGAAGCATGAATGCCCCTGCCCAAAGACACCTCTGTCCGCAGCCCTGGGGGTCAATAGTCTGCCCGCAAAGATCCGGGCTCTGAACTCACAGCGGGCCTTAAAAACAAAGAGGAGCAGAGGTTAGGGTGCGAGCGATAAAGCCTGTCTTTCATTCCGCTTCAATTTTACGACACATCCGAGGCCGTGCTGGTGAAGGGAGAGCAAGGGGAGACATCAAACACCGGCAGGGTAATTGCACTCACATTGCAGGAAGCCCGCTCCGCTCCATGCGGGAGGTGGCAGGGCAGCGGCAGGACTGGTGGGCACGCCAGCATCGTGACTCACTGAAGGCTCTTGTCACACTCATATACGCTTTTTCAGCCCCAAATACAGCCCTCTGTCTGCTGATTCCCTAAAGAGCCCGGCTTCAAATCCCCACTTCTCCCTGCCCTCTGCGCAGCAGGCGGTTGCCGACCGAAACACTGCCAGAGGCTCAGGATCCGTCGGAGATTGTGACGGGGGAATATCCCACGGGCGTTCCGCGCCGGCGGGCATCCCACGCTGGTGGTGGGCACGGACTGGGAACCAGGACTGTTCAGCCGAAGGGACCCCATCGGCAGCACGATCGAGGCCACAGGCCTCAGCCGTCCCGCACCTCGTGGAGCTGCACCGAACCTGGGGGTCTCCAAAGCCACGAAGAAAAACACGTACCTGGGAAAGAAACAGAGCCAAAGCTGAAAAAAATAAGTGGCCCCACCACCTGTAGTCTAAACCAGGTCTCAAAGTCACCTCTGCCGAAAACACGGTGAAATTCCTACTGACCCACGGGTGGCATCAAGAGCTGCCCAGGGAAAGCCTCTCCACTCCGCTGCCTGCAAAACCCACAAAGATTTACCGTGCCGCAAAGAGATGGCCCTGGGAGAGAAGGCAGTGGGGGAAGGAAAGGTTCCACCTCGTCGCGGCCACGCTGAGCCCCAAAGTTAGCCTGGGGCGATGGCAATGCCCTTGGCACAGGGAGATCACCCCGCACACTTTACCCCCGAGCAAGTGACACCGAAAGGCTTTAGGGTAGGGGTCTAGAATGTCTTTCTAACATTAAATTACGAAAATACCGTCACTGGGTGCTTTTTCTGCTCCCTACACAGAGCCCTGATGTGTGGCTGAAGCAAACATCCAGGGAGCACACACCCTTTTTTTTTTTTTTTTTTTTTTTACGTCATCGTAATAAGCACTAAGAATATTAAGCATGAAATGTTAGTAATGTTTCTATAGCAATGCAAAAAGCTTGTAAACATAACTACTAGCTTTAAAAATCCCCCATACAAACACGGACATGTATGTACAAGTGTTGCATCTGTAGGTATAAATTATACTCGTCCTGATTTTGTGTTTCAGGAATATGTCTGAGTATACATGATTTTCACAAACTTTATTGCACACCAAAGAGTTATACGTTATCCTAAAGAAAAATGGAGGGGTAGAAAGGAAGAGCAAATTTACTCTTAGTAATTTCATTAAACTATTTCTAAATGGAAAGCAAATAATATCGCATAAGTTGCATGATCACACTGTAGGGACACTTTATAAAATACGGGTAAGGAAAACAAGCATATCTTTTGTAGATGTGCGTATGGTGCAGAGAATGTATAGAAGCAATCAGGGTCCCCATTTTTCTCTTTATTTCAGAAACACACACATATTTTCTGAGTCTGCCAGTCAAACAGAGCTGACGGTTTATGGATGCGTAAGAACTATCTGTCAAAGTCATATTTCCTATCTAGGAACGTGAATCAAGATGTACAGAGAATAAAAGTCATGTTTGCTAACGTCACTCCGGTGCAACAAGTGACAAGTGCTCTGTCGCCCGGTTTACAATTCATTAGACTGCACTCGGTCTCTGTCCAGGTGAGACCGAAAGCCGAACGTGCCGCTGTATATTCCTGCTTTTCCAGAGCCCATTTCAGAGCTCCGGCTGTTTGCATCTTTCTGGAGTCTTTGGAAGAGGAATTATTCCCTTACATTGGTTCTCCTTATTTATTTGTTCTTTCAAAAATAGGCCCTGACCTCAAAGGTCCCCACTGCCACTCCGGGAAAGGGAGCGTGGCCGCTCCGTGCCGGGGAGGCCGGCCCCGCTCCTGGCTGCTCCCCGGCCTCGCCGGACACTCCCGCTGGGCAACAACCGGTGCCCCCGTTCCACAGCGGGAGGGGGAGGCGGGGCTTGGTAAAAGGGTACTTGTCCGGGAGTACCGCAAAGGGGAACAAGGAGGGACCCTCCGACAGAGCAGAGCAGAGCGCGGGGAGGCGGTTGACCTGCAGATGAGCATCGCAGGGGCATCTGTGTACTCACCCAAACCTCCGCGGGTCTCTGACCTGAACTCTGGACCAACTAATCCCTCTACTAACCCAGCTCCACCGAACCCAAGGGAAGGGCAGAGGATAACCCTCCTGCTCCGGCGGCTGGCAGTGAGGGGGACTTCAGTGGCATTGCTGGGAGTCCCTGTCTCGAAATGGACTCTGAAAGAGGGGGAAAAAAAGGTCGGAAAAAGGAGGCAGAGTGACCATATCTTTAAGGCTTCCCATGAAGTGGGATTACACTGAGAATAATAATAAAAAAGTCGGGCTGCAGGGGGGTAACGCCAGGAGCCACGGGCTGGGTCCTAGAGCGGGCAGAGCATCGCCGGTGCCTCCCCGTCCGCTGCCGAGGGAGATGGGGTGTCCTGAACCACTCCTCCTATGAGCGGCGTTGACTGTCTCTCTAAATAAACTACACAGACATCATAAGTACATACATAAAAATATGCCTTTATATATACACATGTATAAAGGCAAACCAACCGGGCCTCAGGAGACACCTTAGAGTCCTTCTGTCTTTCCTACCCTCCACCGTCAGGGCACTGCCCGCTCACGGGGGGCGGTCGCGCCTCTCCCGCTCACCCCAAAACCGACTCAAGCGCCTCAGTCAGGGGTCTCCGGGCTGAGGGCAACCTCACCGCTCCGGGCCCGCAGGGCCGCTGCTGGCTTTCTGGGCGGCGGAGGGCGCATCTCCTCCGTCCATCGCGGCCGCCGCGATATGAAAGCGCCCGGCGGGGGGGTCATTATTATTAATGATATTAATATAAACCGCGGAGTCCGCGGCTCCCATTGGCCGCCTGGGCTGCCCGCTGAGCGGCAGCCAATGGCAGCGCCGGGACGTAGAGCGGCCAACCCCCCACCCCCGTGTGCCGGGGCTCCCCCCGCGCCGGGATTTGCTCCTTAATTGACCTAAATAAGGAGCTCGTGAGCGGCGGCCCCGGGGCGGTGCGCACACACACAGACACACACAGACATACACACACCGAGAGACACACGCACACACACACAGACACACACAGACATACACACACCGAGAGACACACGCACAGACACACAGACACACACGCACAGACACACACGCACACGCCCGGCAGCGCCCGCCGCTTCCCCCGCGCAGATTCCCACTCGGCGCGGCGCTCCGCCCACCGCAGGATCCCCTGCTCCTGCCCGCCGTTTAACTCGCATGACATTTTTATTTCGTTATTAGCGTTTTCGCGCAGAATCTGGCGCCTCCGATGGGTTGCCGGGCTGCCTTTTTTTTTTTTTCCTTCCCCGTTCCCTTCCCCTCCTCCCCCTCCCCCCTNNNNTCCTAGCTTGCAGGAAATGATGGCAAACCGCGATCTGAAATGATTACTCCGGAAAAAAACCCTTTTATACCAGGAGAGCATCCACGGGGCTAGGCAGAGGCGAGAGGCGGCCGCGGGGCAGCGGGGAACCGAGGAGCCAGCCGCCGGTGGAGCCGGGACCCCCTCCCTCCCGCAGTTTCTCTCCGACGATGCCGGACGAAGCCACGGAAAGCGCCGGCTCCACCTCTGCCCGCGTCTCGTCCTTCTTCATCGAGGACCTTCTGGGCAGCGAGGGCACGGCGGGCGGCGGGGCGCGGCGGGGCACGGCGGGCGGCGGCGGGCGCGGGGGTCCGCGCTGCGGGCCGCACTCCCCGCTGCGCATCGGCGCCCCGGGCTGCCCCCTCCGCGACGCCGCCGTCGGCTGGTACCGCCGGGCGCACGCCGCCTTCCTGGGCTGCGCCAGCCCCGACAGTAAGTTAGTCTTTCCCTACCCTTAATGGCCGGGCGCGGCTGGGGATGGGGTGGATGGGTGGGTGGGTGGGGGAGTTCCTGCTCCCCCCGGGGCAAGGGTCCCGCCGCGGACCCCCACAGCAGGCCGGAGGTGGGATGCACGGGGTGCCCCCGCAGCCCTCTCCCTGCCTGTCCCGTTTTCGGCTGCTCAGGGCAAATCTCCGGAAATGCTCCCTGTGTGTCAGGCACCTGGAGCCTCCGCCCTACTGCCCAAAGTGTAAACAGGGATTCTTGGCTTGGTCGGAGAATTTTTTTCTTTCCCCTTTTCCCGTCCATTTTTCTTTCTGCTCTCTCTCTCGCTTTTTTTTTTTTTTTTTTTTTTTTTTTTTTAAATGCACGTCTGGGGTGTTTGGGGTTTTTTATTATTATTTTTGTTGTTGTTTTTCTTTTTTTTTTTGACTCCCCAGCAAGCCGGAAGGCTGGGAGCATCGTCCCCCAGAAGTGCAGTGGAGAGTTTGAGAAGCTGGGGGACCAGCTGGGCTCGGGCCCTTTCGCCCCGGCCGGCTCTTCCCGCAGAGCCAGCCCTGCCTGAAGCGCGGCCTCTCACTGCGGAGATCCCCATGGAGAGGGTGCTGGAGGAGAAGTCTGGATTGGGGGGCAGAAATTAACTCAAGTTTATGGGCTGCCGTCAGTGGTTATTTTTTATCTACTGATAGAAAAAATATTGTTTCTAGGTGCATCTCTGTGATCCTATATGAGCCTACAGAGATCTCACAATTGCTCAATAAGGAAAAGAGGCATGATTTGTAATCCAAGTAGTTTCTTTTTACAATGAGAGGGTTATTAACATTTGTAATTTCTCTCAAAAATTATATCTAGAAACAGAAAACTACCCCAGAAACAACAGCTTTTTTTCTCCCTTTTTTTTCCTCCCTGTTTTTCCTCTGTTCTATAGAGTAGAAAATATTTTTTCCCCTTTAAAATTACAAATGGAATGCACAGTGCTGGAGACTCCACGGAGGTATGTCCCAATATTAGAACAGTTTTCCCCATTCATTTGGCCTATCCAAGTTCAGAATAACGTGAACTGAATTATTTCCTTCTTACCTCTTTTTATATACACACACACATGCAGCACTGTGCTTGCCCTTCTTACACACAATATACTTACAAATGTATTTGTAGGTATACATGTATACATATGTGTGTAAATAAATCCATGTGCATATAAATAAGAGTTCACTTGTTTTCTTATGTGTACATACATATATAAAAAGTATATACATACTTCTATTCATATACACGTGTGTATAGACATACATGTGCATATTATGTGTTGAAAACGTGTGTTACATATGTATATATGCATGCATTTAGGTACTGAGATGTGTGCACACATACAAGATATACGTGTACACATATGTGCACATATACAAGGTATATGTGTACACACATGCAGATATATGTGTGTACATATATACCATACAGATGTATGGTATATGTACAGATATATCATAAAGATGAGTACGTTTATATGCACATGAAATACAGTTTCTGTGTTTCCACAAGCATGCACACGCGTGTGTGTATGCACTCACAAATATTTGGGAGTTTGTCACAGCACTCAGAGCAGCGGCAGGACCCTTTGCCCGGACTCCCCGCTCCCCGGCCTTGCTCTCCCGCAGCCGCGTTGTTTCCCCCCCCAGGGTGAGAGGGGCAGGGGGGCTATATGCGATGCCCTTCTTCCCTCGATCCCCGCAGCAGCTCTCTGCTCTCTCCGCAGCCAGCGACCGGGACTCTCCGGAGCTGCCCGAGGAGCCGGCTGAGCGGGCTGGCGGCGGCGGGCGAGCGGCGCGGGGCCCGACGGGCGGGCGGCCCGGGACCGGAGGCCGAGAGGAGGAGGAGGAGCGCGGCGAGGAGTCGGGTGAGCCGGAACAACGCGCTGCCGGCCGCAAGAAGAAGACGCGCACGGTGTTCAGCCGCAGCCAGGTGTTCCAGCTGGAGTCCACCTTCGACGTGAAGCGCTACCTGAGCAGCTCGGAGCGGGCCGGGCTGGCCGCCTCGCTGCACCTCACCGAGACGCAGGTGAAGATCTGGTTCCAGAACCGCCGCAACAAGTGGAAGCGGCAGCTGGCCGCAGACCTGGAAGCGGCCAACCTCTCCCACGCCGCCCAAAGGATAGTGCGGGTCCCCATTTTGTACCACGAGAACTCGCCGGCGAGCGCCTTGGGCTTCACCCTGCCCCACATGTCGCCCCCCTTGGTGGGCTTCTCCAGCGGCGTCAGCTACCCCCTGGGCACCTTCCCCGCCGCCTCCCTCCCTTTCCTACGGTCGCAGATGACAGGACTCGTCTGAGCGCCCACCTCTGCCAGGACCGCGGCCCCCTCGCCCCCTCCCTCGGCTTCCAGCTCCACCCCCCTTCCTTCACGGACTTTTTATTTTCAACTTACACGTTTCTTGATTTTCTGCTTTTTTTTTTTTTTTTTTTTTTTTTTTACGTGCAATAAACTTACTTTCGGGGTTAACTCGGAGCGACGTGCGGCAGCCAGAGGGAGACGAAAGGACTGCGAAGACCCCAGCCATGCGCAGGGATCGGGTCGGCGGGGCCCACTCCACCGCGCATCCAAAGAAAACGCAGCCCGGTGGCAGCGGCAAAGCCCTCACCATCACCCCGGCCCCGGGGTGACACAGAACGGCGTTTTCAGGGGGGCAACAGGGCCCCCTCGATCCTTCCTCCCCCAGCCAGCAGAGCTGCCGGGCGTGATACGAATGTACGGAACAGCCGGCGTTTTCCGGCCGCGCCGCCCGCGCCCCACGGGCGGCCGAGCCTCGGGGCCCCCGCCGCAGCCAAGAGACCTTCCCCGGGACCTCTGGTGCCTCGGGCCAGCACTCCTGCCGGGGAAACCTGGGGAAGCCCCAGCAGCTTTCCGTGCGGAGCGGGGAACCCTGCTGATCCCCGCCTCCAGCAGTTTCTCCAGGGCCCTTTGTTTTAGCCACTTAATTCGTACAGATCCCCCTCCCATTGTTACTCTCATTTCCATACAATCGATACTCAAGCATGTGCTGATGCCCCCTGGTCCTTCTCGGTGCAGGAGCTTCGATCTGAAACAACTTGAAGGCAAATTGTTGGAAAGAATTCACCCCGCTGAAATCCGAGCTGTGAGAATATGGTTTCTTTGTATTCGTTATATTTCCCTGGGAAATCATCGGCTAAAGTACACGGGGTTATATATATATGTGTTAAATTCTACATACTGTATTTTAAAAGTGGGTTTGCCACTTTCTTTTCGGTCTCCTGAGGAGGCTGAGGAAAGCGCATCTCCAGTTGTCCGTCTCTTACAGGATAGGTTTGTGTAATCGATTAATAATTCACTGGCAATTAAAAAGGAAAGAAAAATAATCAGATGGGAACAGACTGGGGAGCTATACGACTGGTTACGCAAGCAAACCTGTTACGTGATATTATATGAAGTATTATGCATGCCAATTTATTGTTTTCCTTTAATAACTGTTTCGTTTCCCCCCTCACTGCTAAAATGAATTTCGGGACTATCATTGGTTCTAAAGGTTTGAATTTCTTTTACCGAATATTAAGGGGGAAATTACCTATAAAACACAGCCTTGGTGTAAAGTTAAATTTTAGTCGTACGTTTTAGGGCATAATCAGCTGCAACTGAACCAACCAGCTCTGAGCACTCAGTGTCCCCGCAGGGAGAGCCGGGTCCTGGATCTGTTAGGGAATGGGCATGCGGACCTGTCTCCAGTGAAGGAAGAGCGATTAATCCTTACTATTTCCTACCTTATACATTATATTTGGAGCAATCTCCCTTTTTTTTTTTTTTTCCTGGTTGTAAAATCGATCTGCGAGATGTGGCGGAGCTTCAGCTTTGATACAAAACCTGAGAAGAAAGGTCAGGGGCGGATTATCACCTCGACACCGTGTTGCGCTTTCCTCCCCTTTTTTATTTCTTTTTTTCTTTCTTTCTTTCTTTTTTTTTTTTTTTTTTTTAATTTTCTTTTTCTTGCTTTGGCCTGA
>JAYRBT010000139.1:63750747-63766346 GCA_036023395.1 Myiotriccus ornatus | reverse complement strand
TCTCCTCTCCTCTCCTCTCCTCTCCTCTCCTCTCCTCTCCTCTCCTCTTCTCTTCCTCTTCTCTTCCTCTTCCCCTCCCTTGCCTTTCCTTTGCCTTTCCCTTGCCCTCCCTTGCCTTCCCGTGCCTTCCTTGCCTTTCCCTTGCCTCTTCAGTAATTCCAGTCTACTGAACTAGCTTTATTCAGAAACTGCCCCTAGGATTTTTCTGGACGCCTCTCGTATCAAGGGCAGCGTCTAGAGGAAGCCGATTTAGATGAGGACTCTGAACTAACCTCAGAGGGAAACAAAGGGTTTCGAAAAGGGATGCTCTGTCTCGAGGTCCGGGGACATGACTCCATCCTCCTATGTCCCGACACCTCTTGGGCTGTAGGCTGAGCACGCTCAGCTCCCCAAAAAAGCTGGTTCTGTGTGACGCGTGTAGCTGCCTTCCTGTGGAACTCCAGGGAGAGTTGCTTTCTAGCTAGTGAAACCATTTCTCTCCCCTTTCTCCTCCTCTCCCTCCCCGGGACGCCCGGCGAAGGCGAGGGATGTCCCCGCTGCCCCGAACCACTGCCTGCTCCAGGGGGGCGGCGGCGGGGACCCGACGTGGAGGTGGGGAAGCCGCAACAGCAACCGGCGATTCGTATCCAGCCACTGCTGAACTGCCAAAGCGAGTTTTATTTAGAGACCGGCAGCGCCAAAGTACCAAACTTGCCCAGTGATTTTAATGACCTTTTCAGACAGCGCTTCTGTTCTGGACCCACTCGCCCGGACTGTGTCCCGTGAAAGCATCGGGGATGGCTTAAAGAGCACTGCGAGGTGCTGCTATGTCTGCGATTGCCAGGGTCTTATTTGCAAGGGGATGTGAAATCCAGGGAGGGCCTATTTTACCCTCAAGTACATCGGGGAATAAAACAAGCCCGATCCTGTAAACCAAGCGAAACCAGACTCTTTGGTGTTTCTGTAGTACCTAATCAGATTTCATTTCAATCAGGTTTAGAGTATGAGAGTTTTTGTGCTCTGAGCTGAAATGGAAATATAGATAAGTGTGTCGGATGATTTCTGGTAAAAAGCTTTCCCAGGTAAAAGGTTTCCACTCTGCACGATGTTAGCTTCTAATATAGGATTTTATTTTTCAAAGGAAAAGACTCGCTCTTCCTGCCCTGCAGCTGTGCGGTACTGGCCTCCGTGTGTCCTCACACGTCCCAGACAACGAGATTCCTCACAAATAAAGTACAAATGAAGCAAGGGCTTAACAAGTACCAGTGTCGGAAAACCTCTACCTATTGTAAGAAAAATTGTTGCATATAATCGACAGCCTTTCGGAGCCTGGGAGTGAACCGCGATGGTGCAGAGTGGTGCTGCGGGGGATGCACAGCGCGGGACCCCCTCTCTGGCAACCAGATCCCCCTTGCTGGCTCAACCCTGGCAGCTAATCCTCGCAGAAAGAGAAGGTTAAGGCCGAAACCACGGCTGGTCTCAGTAGAATCTCTTCCCCGGGGTGCTCCACGCGTCCCGGGAACCATGCACAGGAAAAAGCCCCTCAATTTTGGCCGTCGCCCCGGCGGACACCGTTCTCCACATCATCTCTGGGTGAAACGCTGGCGGGCCGGGGCTCAGAATGGGATGCTGGGGGTCGGAGCGGGCCCGCGGGGTTCCGCTGCCCTGTCCCGCCACAGCCCCACTCCCTCCGTAGGAGGACACTTTGCACGTGATTTTTTTGGTTTTTCAGGATACGCTCTATCTGTTGGTCTTTACTTCCCCCTGAAGATAAGGGTGACCCTAGCAGTGGACAGGAGGAGCTCGGTGTGGATCTGTCTTGTAGGACTCGCTGCAGGGGGGAACTCGGAGGCCCCCCGGTCCTCTTGTGACCAGTGAATTGATTCCAACTTGCCCCAGTGCCTGAGGAGATTCCGCATTGCAGCGCTGTCCCTCACTGCACAGAGTTTGTCAGGGGAAAAAAAAAAAAAAATCAGTTTTGAAAAGTCGGCTAAATGGGGCCAGGAAAGGACGACAAACCTTTCACGGTGGAGTGTTACCGGGCCGAGTCTCCCGAGGTTGGGCTTGAACTTCTTAGGGAGTGGAGGGTGGCGTGGTGAAAAAAAATTGGATGATAAAACTTATGTCTCATTCTTCAATTTCCTTCTTATTTTCGGTCTCTGTCCCCCTCCCCCCCCCCCCCTCCCCCAAGAAAATGTATTCTAGGAAAACACACTGAGTCAAAACATTGGCTTTTTAAGATGGATTTTTTTTTCGGAACTAAAAGGGAAATGGTTTGCAGTAAGAACAGATATGAGCACCTGGAACGTGTCTCACTCACAGACAGCGGGAAGAGAGGCCGAGAAAGAAGCGCAGAAGCAAAGACCAACCCGTCCTGGTGTCCAAGTCTCCCATGTTCCTAATTTTACCATCTCACTCACAATTTCCTAAATTATATTTTCAACTGCTTCTTCACATTTTGTATCTCTAAACCCCGTCCCTTTCCTTGGCATATAACTGTGTTTTTAAATTAATATTTTGCTCTATTGGAACTACCAGTTTCTACAGGAGACTGCAAGACAAATGCGACAAGTTTGGGCATTTTGCCAATAATCGTGTTGATGGAAGAAGGATTTTTTTTCCCCCCCTCGTAGAAAATGTACAGCTCTCCAGCAGACGGCTCCATTAAAACCTGAATGAATTTATAAAGTGAAACAGAATTCATGAAAAAGAGCTGAAACCCACTCTCTCAGTAACCAGCGCGCTAAAGTTTAACATAGTCCAAAGCCTTAAGATGTCCTGATTTTAGCTCATGGAATCTCTGGCACCACAATATTTAAAAGCCTGTCAGCACTTCTACTGCCAACTCTTTTCCAAGGGCTTCTCGCTTGCCCTCAGCAGTTTTCGTGGCGGAAACCTCGAGATTCGGACTAAAAGCCCTCTTAAAAGCTAGTTGGAAGCATTCCCCTGGCTTTACACAGGGGTGCAGGGAGGGAGAGGGTTCTCTGAGATCCACAACTGATGGTGGCTCTAAAATCGCTGGACGTCCTGCCTCGAATAGTGCAAACGGGTTATAAAACGTCGCAGTGCTGGGAGGTGGTGGGGAGTAAAAGTTTTCAAGATAACGGAGAAACACATCGATCCTCCTCCAAGTTCCACAGCTCGGGCAAACGCTTCTCCATCCCCCAAAAGGCACACCTTGGAGTACTCACACACCCCGGCGCACACGGCCAGCACTTTCTCACTTGAAAGTTTCAGAAAAGCTCTGCTGACCAGCGGGGAGGGGGTGGGGTGACGGTGTGGTGTGGTGGGGGGCAGTGTGCGGATGTTATGTGTGGATTTCGGAGTGGTCTGACACCACGGGGCTCCTCGGGAGGAAAAGGCATCCTTTTCTCCCCAGAGGAACCCTGCGCATTCATTCTGAGGGTCTGCAGGTGAAAGGAAGGCGGGGAAGTGACTGTGGCATTAGAAATTACTCTTCCACAGTCTACCCAATTACCGGACAGCGACATGGACAATCTGCAACAAATGCCCTCAGCAGACTGCCTGGGGTCGTGCCGCGTGCTGTACAAACACAGGGAAGGGGTTGGCAGCTCCCAGTTTCCTCTTTCCCTCCTGCCCTTCTCATTGCCATCACTACCCTTCCTCTCCACACTCCGCCTCATTCCCTTGTTTTCATTTACAAACTTCTGTCTAAATCCTTCTTCTTCAGTCCAGAGATGTTCGTCCTGCCATCCCATCTCCTCTTCGCCATTCCCGTGGGCTCTCCTGGATCTGACTTTCTTCCCTCCACCCACTTACAGTGAGGGTCCTGGGCAGGAGAGCAGCCAGCCCTGCCCCGCCGCGCCTGTCCAGGGCACCCTGTCGGAGCATCTCGGCGTGCCCCCCGCCCCTCCCTTTCTCCCCGCTCCCCTCTAGCCCCTGCTCCTTTTCCTTCTCCTCCGCCGCCTCCCCTCTCTCTCCCTCACTCCCCTCCGCTGCACCGCTCCCCCCGTCCTCAGTCCTTTGGCTCCCTCTAGCTCCATCCCCTCCCTCCGCCGCTCCGACCCCTCCTCCTCCTTCCCTCCGCCCCGGCTGCTGCTGCCGCCCTCCCGCAGCCGCCGCCAGTCCTGCGTCTCGGCTCGACTCGGCTCGGCTCAGAGCGTTTCGTCTCGGCTCTGCTCGGCTCGGCTCTCCTCGCCATGGTGCAGCTCGGGAGAGGCCGCCGAGCCCCCCCGCCGGCCCCAGCCGCGCCGCCGGCCTTCAGCATCGCCAGCATCCTGCAGCCCGGCCCCTGCCGCCCGGCCCGGGAGCAGGGCAGAGCCCGCTGCGCCCCGCCAGAGGAAGAGGAGGAGGAGGAGGGAGAGGGGCCTGCGGAGCAAGACCCCAGTAAAGGCTCCAGCGACTCGGGTACGGAGCCAGCAGCCGCCTCAGGCTGTCTCGCAAGTCGGGTCGCAGCCTGGCCCCCACCCAGGCGGTACCTCCGGCCATCCCCAGAGCCGCCGTGCTGGGCCCGCGCACAAGGACACGCAGGAACAGACAGAGGCACGCACACGCAAACACAGACACGCACACGGAGTCGCGGCGCGCCCGCAGCCGGAGGAGAAAAGGAGGCTCGGCGGGAGGACGCGGGGAAATGCCGCCGCACACGCACCAACCTGCTTCGAGGGCGCTGCGCCCCCCTCCCGGGTTGTCTGTCCCGTGCCCGGGAGCCCCTCACTTCCCTGTCACACATCTGGCAGAGGGATTTCCTTAGATCCTTATGGAAGCGCATCACCCTTCTTCTCCCCTCTGGAGGGTGTGGGATCGCGGCCAGACCTCGGCAGCCCCCTCCCCACCCTCTCCCCCACCCTCTCCCTGCGCTCCGCCGGGCCGTGCGTGCATGTGGGGCGGGGGCGCGGGCGGCGGCGGGCACTGATGCTGTGCTTTGCCCTTGCAGGCAGCGAGTCCCGCCGGCTTCGGGAAGAACGGACGAGCCGTGGCCTCCACCGCGAGGCCGAGGGTTGGGATGCGGCCTCCCCGCTCCCGAAAGAGGGACTGCGCGTCCCCCGGCAGCCGCCGACGCGAGAGGCCGGGGTCTGCGGCGCGGAGAACGGGAGGTCGCCGGCGGCGGGCGGCAGGAAGAAGACGCGGACCATCTTCTCCAAGAGCCAGGTGTTCCAGCTGGAGTCCACCTTCGACGTGAAGCGCTACCTGAGCAGCTCGGAGCGGGCTGGGCTGGCCGCCGCGCTTCATCTCACCGAGACCCAGGTGAAGATCTGGTTCCAAAACCGCCGCAACAAGCTCAAGAGACAAATGTCGTCCGAGGCGGAGGGCCCTGGGCCAGGGCCGGCGGAGCCCCCCGGGGACCCGGCGCCCCCCGCCGCCGCCACGTCTCTCTCCTTCCCGGCCCTCTACAAGGACAGCCCTCTGCTCAGTCGGTGCTTGCTGCCGCTGCCTTTGCCCCTGCTCTGTCCGGGCAGCGCCATCCCCTACCTCTGCCTCCCCGGGCCGGGCAAACACTTCAGCCTGGTGGACGGGGACGTATAGCCTCTCCCCCGGCCCCTGAGCTTCCCCTCGCCGGGGGCCGCCCGATGTTATTTATGACCCCGCCGTGCCGCTGGGTTGTCAGTCTTCACCACATCCGAAGGAAGGGCCGCCTGGGTTCCCCCCACGCGTGTCCGTGGGCTGCCGACACGTTGCTAAAGCTCGGAAGGGCGCTGCCAGACCGCCCTCGCTCTTGCAGTGCTTTTTTCTGTGGTCAGGATGGAGGAGATAACACGGAACCACCAAAGAGACCGGGACGTGTTCTGCCTGCCTCTCTTCCAAATTATCCCATTCCCATATTACAGGGGAGCCGATGCTCTGCCTCAGCCCATGGGGACTATGTCCCCACGTCTGCCCCAAGCGCTGTCGCGGTTGCTCTACTGTGAGCCGAGTCAGTTTTAACACAGATTGGTAAAGGCGAAGGCTGCGCTGTGTTCCTCTGTCTAAAACTCTCCACCTCTAATATCCCTCAGAGTAACTTTTCCCCGTCTTTGACATTATCAAAATGTCCTTTCCTCAGATGTGGTTTTTAAGCTGTGACTTTCTTGCTTTTTTTCCCCTTTCGAAAAAACACCCCAAACTCTCTCTTACACACTTTCTGCTAACTGGTTCTCAAACTGGGACTTGTGTGATGTTTTTACACAACAAGACAAGCTGTCTCGTGTGCTAATCCCGCCCCCCGAAATCTCGTGGGACGGTTTTATCTGCTATCCTAGAGTAACGAAGTGGTTTTAATTTTTTTTTTTTAAACATATTTGCAAACGCTTTTGTCGTCCTTTGGTTTCCAAGTTCACACGCTTTATATCCCCAGGTTGGAAATAAACCTTTTCAGAACGCTGAAACGCCTGCCTTTTCAATACAGTCACTACTAGGCAGTATGAAACGAAAGGTAGTTCCTAGAGTGCATCGATAGTTTTTATTTTAAAAATAAAGATCAAAACCACAATTATACCATTACGAAATTCACCCGTGCGTGCGAGAACGGGTTTCCCAGTTGGTTAAAAAAAAAAAAAAAAAAAAAAAGAAAAAAAAAGAAGCGCTATCGGTGTTTCGGCTAGGTAAGAAGGGATTTTCTTTCCTTTTCCAAATATCCTTCCATTTGTCTTTATGTGGAGTAGATGTAGATGCGCAGAGATCCCCCAGCCCAGCCAGGGGACCCAGGCGCAGGCAGAGCCCCGTGGCTTGGGGCCGCTGCTGGGGTTCTGTCCCAGCCGGGGAGGAGCCGCTGCCGGGGCTGCCCGGGGCATCCTGCGGCCGGGAGCCAGTGCCGCGGCTGTCCCGGCGCCAGCCGAGCTCGGCAAAGCGGCTCCCTCGGCTCTGGGAAGTTTTCTCGCCGTGGCGATGATCTAGGAGAGTTGTTTGACCTCTCCTCTCGCTTTTTAATCGGGTTCGACTTAGTGTAGCAAGAGGAGTCTCACAGGGTGCCCTTGCTCTGGAAAGAAAAAAAAAAAGAATATTACCAAGGCTGTGGCAAGGGCGGTGTAACCAAGTGGACACGCTTAAGGGGACCTGCCGGGTGTACTTCACAGCCCAGGTTTTCCCAAACTGCAGCTCCCGGGAAGGTGAAGGCGACGAATTGATGGTCTGGGTCACAGGACCGACCCTTCTTTTCTGATCAGAATTTATAATGATAGTTAAAGAAATTAAAAGCCTCTGAGTCCGTGAGTTACTCCGTGGCTATAAACCAGTTGGAGACACACAGAAGCAGTGATGTCCAGGGTGATGATATGCTGTTTCTGTTTGCCTATTTTTCATAATTGATGAACTATATCGAAACCCTCCTTTGGTTGTTAATTCTATTATATCCCAACTCGATAGACCCTTAGTTGATTACTGCAACGAGATTAATCAATACCGATAGAGGCAAACCCGCCTTTTTCTAAATCCCAACCAACGGAAGTTTGATCAGATGTAACAACTATACCATGGTCCTTTTCTTTAGTTCTTTAATATGGAACTAAAATTCCTCTAGAGAAACTACCCTTCCACGTAACTGCAGCCTAGGATGTCTCCTAGGTGAAAAATTACTATATAAGAAATCTTTATTCGGCAATTAATCTACTTTTCACCACATTTATCAAACCATTTCCAGTCTTCTCTGTGTTTTATCATTTTGCCCTCCAAATTGTTGCTGGAGTTACAGAAGCAAGTGAAGGAAAATACGAACCCACAAAAAAGGAGGGAAGGGGTTTTTTTGTTTGTGGTTTTTATTATTATTATTTTTTTTTTATAACAGTAAAAACAACCGAAAGAGTAGTTCTGCATGCCGTAGTAGCACACAGTCAGGTTTCACAACTTGCTGCTCACGGATCCTAAAGCTACGATCGTTAGGGGTTAATGAACAACGAACATGTGAAACACCCGTGTAGCTAGAAAAAGTAAATTGCTATCCCGAAATATTCGTTTCCCATTAAGATATTAGTGCTGGTTCTGAGCTCTTTGGCTAGAAACGTTATCCAAACTGTTGCTACACAAGGTAACACGGCCAGTGGAAAAGGGGCTTTCTCTGAAGAAAACCAAGTTCACGATGTATCAGCATTCCCAGCCGAGCAATCAATGCTGATGGCACTGAATATTGCTGACATTTCTTTTAGAGCTCGAAACAATCGCGTTTGTAATTATAAATCGCTTCTTACTGCAAGAGATTGCTACAAGCCCCCATACAGCAGGACATTAGTACTGGCTAACCTGTTGATGGGACACTTTAAAAAATGAGACAGACTGCAACAGAACTAAACAAACGAACGAACGAACAACTCAAACCAATCCCCCAGCCTAACCAACCAATCAACCAAGCAAAAAAACCCCAATCCCCAATCAAAAAAAATCCCCAAACCCCCAACCCCTCAATGCCGCTAAAACTCTGTGAGAGCTTGCAAACAAATTGAGGAAGGAATAAAAATCAAATCAAATCCAAACAAAACAAAACACCCCCCCCCCAAATCAACACAAACATCAAAGAGTGCTAGAGTTGATTAGCTGCTGGAACTGAGACTTCAAAATATGCTGTTAAGGTTTGATGTGACCAAAAGAGGTAGTGCAACAGCATGAGAGGTGGGTGGAAGACGAAAGGTGCTTCCTTATTGAAAGGATTCTCTATTAAAAGTTCATATACAATGTGGTTTTTTGGTTGGTTGGTTGGTTTTGGGTGTTTTTTTTTGTTGGTTTTTTTTTTGTTTTTTTTTTTTTTCAAATTATTAGAATAATAGCTGGAAGCTCTGCCTGTGCTGGGAGATCCCTTGTGCTAGGCATGGAACATATCTAACAACAGGCTGCCCTAGAATCCTGGAATGCTCTATAAACTGAATAGTAAAGAAAGATATGATTAAGACCTGGCCCCTGAACCCACCAAAAGAAAGATGGTAATTAAACACAACCCTTGTTAACAGGAAAATATGTTTGAAAAACAGTGGGATACATACATAAATGCATTGGATACATACATAAATGCATTGCTCATTGAAACAGTGCAATACAAGTGGCTTAAAAAAATTCAGTCTCTCTCTCCTCTGTCTTTTCATAGAAACCCCACAAGGCTGATTCTAAGTGCAGCAGCTCCAGGGAACTTGATTTTCATAACACCTGTTATGTTGCAAAATTCCCTGGGATTAAGATGATCAATCACATTGCTGCATGTGGCAACTTTTTTTGGTTCAAGTGTGTGCAGAGAATTAGAAAATTCAGTTATTTCTGCTGGGGAGTAAGCCTTCTCACTCGTCTGCTCTGTTGGAAGGTTTTACAAAACTCCCTTAGGACTGATTTCCTACTGGAGTCTCCTAATCAGGAGGCTGGACCAGGCACCTGATATAATTTTTTTTTTGTTTTGTCTTGATTTGCTGTTCCCTAGTCATCATGTACATATACACCTTTATGGACCAGCACAAGGACACTGTACCAGCCCTCCTTGTCAATTCTCCTGCTATTAAGACTTCTGCTCCTAACCAGGCTGGGGCTCACCTCCACAAGGTGTGGAAAGGTATGCTACAGACTAGAGAGACAAGTGTTACTCAGCATAGCTCTTTGGCCTTGCCAGGAGTTGATCTAAAATATGAAAACTCTCCTACTTCTCCTCTGCTGTTCATAAATTTTGTATTTTCTTTTTAAATTTAATTTGGTTAAGCTGAAATGGTAGCTTGTTTTTTCTTCCTTTTTTTTTTTAATGAAAGGATTGAACTTGCTACACATTTTATATGCTCATAAGCAAAAGAAGGGGCTCATCTACTTAGAGGAAATCTTACAGTGTTACACCAAAATGTAGTAATCTTTCACATTTTGCAAGGAAGCCACCAAAGATTAACACTAGAGGAATTAGGTGGAGAAAGAAGAGTCATAGCCTTACCTCCTGGGGCAGACTTGTTTGAATCTAGGCAAGATTAATAAAACTTAAGGAAGATAAGAATTCATCACAGAATTCCACAAAAGGAACAACATGGATAATCTGAAGCCATCAAGAAGAAATCATTTTGGAGGTAGACTCTCTGTGCATCTTCTGTAGAGTGGAGGTCTAACTGCATTATTTCTTGGGAAACCAGTATATTTCATTTGCCTGTTCATGTGAATGTATGCAGTGGGCTTCTTTTGCAGGTTGAACTTGGGCTAGGACTGATTCTGTTTTCCTTTACAGTCACATGGTGGGAAGGCAAGGATGAGACCTCTAGAATATGTCTGACTGAGAGCAGAATTTGTCAGATTGAGTCCTTAAGATCCTTTTACTTTTTGAGTATCTGAAGTTATAGTATCCTCATAGTTATGGTATGAAAAAGTAACCATTCTGAAAAAAATGAGAAATGCCTGAAACTAATTGCACTATGTGTCTACATTTGTCTTGACACTGGTGTTGAACTGTATCACGAGATGTGGTTGTCAGCCAGCTCATCTGTCACGTTCAAGTACAGATCATATAAATATCTTAAAATAAAAACCTGGAAAGTGCTTATTACTAAAAATAAGGGCCACCAAAGAGTATAGTATCAGGAATCTTTAACTTGCTTCCCATTCTGTGTTTCAGTACCCGGGAAATGCTCTGCTCCTAAAAGCAGGAAGTATTTTATTTCAGAGAAGAATTTAACTGTAGGAAAGACAGCATGTTCTGGAATGGGAAATGGTGATTGCAAAATCATCAGTGCACAGGGGGAACAATCATACCTGCCTCTTCTCTGCTGTCAACACACCAATTGCATTCGTGCTGGTCTTCACATAAAATCCAACGGAGACCAGAAAACATTACCAGACATTCTAAGAAAAACAAAACTAAAGGAATGTCCAGTGTGAAACAGTGTAACACTCCCAGATGTATCATCAAAATCAAGTTATTTTGCAGACTAAGCAACTGAGAATATACAAGCAGAGAAAGTCTGCAAGATCAGAAAATCTGCAGTAAGCTAGAAGGAGCAGGAGAAGAAGATACAGATGTGTGTGAAGGGGGCTCTAAGAAGGGCATAAACACAACAGCAGGGAACAGATCTTCATGGAAAGTTTTGTCTCCAGCACTGAGTCTTTTAGGTCCTAGTGAGCAACGCAGGCTGCTTTTGCAAGCAGTTATGAGGTCAGAATGTCAAGAGCCGTATCTGGAGTCAGCAACCCAATGTACTGGATACAAATCATTGAGTCTGCCAAGACAATTGGATGTTTTGAACCAGAACTGATGCGTGAGTTTAAGGGTAAACTCAAAGGTAGTGGCAGAGCATTGTGTAAAGACCTCATAGTACAGACCCATATCTGGATTTTGATTCTCCACAGTCTACTGCAGTCATATGTATCCTTCAGGACAGTGATATCTGGGTAGTTCTGGTTGGAGCAGAGGCCACACTCTTTGAGGTCTACTCAAAGATTTTTCATCAGTTGTTTATGAATTATTCCATAGGAAAAAGTGACACTTTATTGAACAACAGATCCTTTCTCACAGTTTTGATTCTTTCATTACTTTCACACTTTGACTTACAGAGGTTAGAAGTCTGACCCTTATAAAGGATGCATCGTTGGAGAGATCAACTGGGGAAGTTCTTTATGGCTATCTTCTGTCTTGTACTTAAATTACTGAAGCAGCATGGCTCTTCTCAAATGGGGATGTAATCTATTAATTAATGAAGATCAGTACTTGACTGTATTTGATCAGGCTTTCATTCTGGCTGTTCTCCCCAAATCTGCCACATCCAGCTCTCCATTTCTTTCAACAGCCAGCTATAGGGCAGCTGTAAGTACCTCTGTTCTGCCTGTAGATTTTATCTAGGAACATTAGAAGTTTTATTTGTGACCACCAGTGAGAAAAGCAAGGTTACACACACAGCCAAAACAACCGTGGAGATAGGTGTGACCTCTAGATCTTTCTAAGCATCATGAACCAAAAAGTTTACTGAAAAATGACCCCTATATGCAATTATTATGTTCTTCTAAAGTAGTACCAATGCTCAAATCAGAAAGGAGATTTGGCTGACTGTTAACCATAATGGTCTGAGTTCCACTTCTCTAGGAGATGTAAATCAACATCAACGTGTAGAGACTGTACTCATTATGAAATATACACTTCCTTAAGTTACTCCTGACAGCATAAGTATTCCCTTTTTCTCATTTTTGTAAATAAATAAATAAAAACTTTAGATCTATTTTGCAAATAAATAGCTTGGACCCATGAACAAATGTCTTTCACTCTTTCCTTAGGGTTGCAAAGTCTACTGAATCTTTCCCTGTTTTACTGAGTTGTAGTGAATCCTTTGTGTAACAGATAAAGATCGGAACATCCCCATGTTCCTTCATACAGATTGAGATTTACAATACCTTTACACTGGTTCCTAATTATCAGCTGAGTAAATAACTGGTGCTCATGTATTTTCAGGTATGTTTGCATGTGTTTAGTATATAATGGAACACTGAAACATGCTGCATGGTTAAAACATTTTTATTTCTAGCCGTCTCTAATGTTTTGTACATGCAGAATTGTTTGATGAACTCTGTGATGCATACACTGATATAACTCTCTTCCCTGTTATACAATACAAGGGAAGCAATCTGGAGCTGTTATGGCATATTACTGTGTAATTTCAGTGTTTGCTTAGATAGTCATTAATGGGGAATTATAGATGCAAGGAACCCTAATTACTCTGTAGGAAATGTTATGTGGCAGGATGTGCATTGTTTTTAAAGGAGCCTGTAATTTGTGGATTTGTAACTAAATATCTGCATTCAATTTTCATTATTAGATAATCACTTCACATATGTGTCTGCTTCCCTAGACTACTAAACCTGACTTTTTAGTGGGTAAGGACAATGGCACTAGTTTGTATATCCTTGTGTTAACAAGCTTTTAATAACCATGTGGTAAAAGTTGTACAATTGGGATGCAAGCAAAATTGATGAAAAGATAACAGTTAAATTAAAAAGGAAGTATGCTTAGCATCATGAATTTACAGACTGCACCATAAAATCTGTGAAAAAGTATCTGGAAAATACTGTTACATTTTCATAGTAAGAAACTCACAGAACTAAAAACTTATCAAGCAACAACTGTTTCTTATTGCTTCTGTGCTGTTATTTTCCTAGATGAATACTATAATAAAATAATAATTATTTTATTAAAAATATTCTGATTTAGAAGTGAAAATATTTTGAAAATAGATATTAAGACTAGTAACTCAATTAGTAAGACAAATCCCACCTTTAATGAAGTCTCCCAGAAACAGAATCTCTCAGTCATTCACGTCTCAAGAGAGACTGAGAAACTATCAGCATCGCTATCAGAAATAGCAGATGGCTGATACAGTTAAGACACAAGTCCCCTTTGCCATGTCACTGGACTCTGATCTAAATCAATGGAAAAATGTCCCTAATATGTCTACTTGTCCTTTTATTGAAAAATCTTTTGCCCTGGGTCAGATGCCAGGATCAATGAATCCTCATGTTTTCTGTTGAATTCGCTGACTTCATAACTGAAAGGGGTTACTTAAGACAGTGACAGTGTAGCAGGGGGTGGCACTTGATGAACTGAAAGCACCTTCCACCATAAATCTGGATGGGGATTGTTGTAAGCAAACACCAAGAAACATTGTAAGTGAAAGTAATGTAGGAAGAGGGTCTGTGAACTTCTGAAAGGAATGTATTTTTAAACATGTGGCTTTTCTCTCTGAAGCTGTGTTTTGGAGAAGTGCTGTTGTCAGACCAGATTAGATTATTCTAACCCTCACAGATCTGCTTGGAGACTGAGTAACTCATTTAACAAACTCATGGGGGTGTTGATACCAAAGTAAGTCAAGTGGCTTGGAAAGAGTCTCTTTTGATAAGTTTTTTTTCTGAAAGAGAATATGGGTCCTTCTCTCAATAAAAGTGGTGAGAAAATCGTGGTTTAATTTACTGGGGGCAAGACCTGAGATGTGTTGTACACCAGGCTCTTAGAAATGGCTAAAGAAAAGGAGAAGCTCTTGCATCTCGTGCAAGGTTACGTGTGCTAATTTTCCACTGATGTTTTTGCTTTCTGCTAAAAGGCCCAGAGGAATACACTGCTTATATTCTCAGATTGCTTTATATACTCAGATTATTTCAAGCTCTCTTTTATCAAAATGCAAAAAAATGCAGTGAAATGTCAGATTCACAAATCAAATATAACACTCTCCCAGAATGAATGAAAAGAAGGAGCAGGTACATATCATCAACAGACTTTTTTAGTTCAAATCCTTTTCCACTGTCACACAGCATCAACTTTGCCAAAATTAAAATTAACACAATAATATATAGGTCTGTGAAATGAGGTGGAGTCTCATTCCTAAATAGATTATATATGGCTTTTGTCTATGTTGGAGAGTATGTACATTCCAGTTTAGTTTTTAATAAAATTAATACTTGCACCTGGCACCGCTCTTTTCTAGTGGCGGTGGAACAGATCTATAATTGCAATTATTCTCCTCCTGGGTGATTTAGTTCAACTCCCTGTGCCATACAGGATATTCCCTTACATTATTTCTACTACTTATCTAATCTATTATTGAATAGTTCTGGTGATGGTGCCTCAATTACCTCCATTACCTCTCTCTCAATGCTTATCTGCTCTGTCTGATACGATTCCCTCCCACTTCACAGTGAATGGCTTGGATTGTACGACATGGACATGTAGTTTTAGGATATTTCTTGGTTTTATCACTTTCACATTCTTTGAAACCTTCACTTTGAAAAAGTTTACAGTGTCATAAGGACTTGTTGTGTAATATCTTCCATCCTCAGGCTTATGAACTGTGATCCTGTCTGATTCTTCTTTTTTTTTACCGTTTCCTGAAGTATTTATTGTGTGTGTTCTGCTTTGTTGCCCTCCCAAATGCACAGACCAGAAATGTTCATAGTACAGAGATGCAGTATCTAAACTGGTGCTGTGCAATCAAAGTTTAAAAGAGTTTGTTATATCCCCTTTTCTTCGTATTTCAGTGACACAGTACAGTGTCACAGCAATACAGTGATAATTCTCCATATTATGTTTTTCAGGATCAGTGTTTTAACAGGTTGTTTAGTTTCATTTATAGAGTGAATCTTTTTATCTACCAGCCTATTCACCTATCTATTTACCTTCCCACCTATTGTCTGCCTGTCAATATATCTACCACACTCCCACTTCTGCTGTGCAATCTCACCACAGTATATCAATAACACCACATATTTTGCTCACAGAAGCAGATCTACGCCTCCTATCCTTAATTTCAAGTAAGCAACACTTCTCTCAGGAGCATATCCCAGTGGCCCCAGTGCCCTAAAAATTATATCCAAGGGAAAATGGTAAAGAAGAAATGCAGTTTATTATGTATTCAGCATAGTAAAATGGGACTGGGACCCCTCTTGGCTATGATCTTAATGCTGACAAACACAAATGCATCAGACATCAGGGGTGATGCTGATGGTGTAGTTAGAGATCCTCTGCAGAGGGAACATGAACTAACTTGAAATCTACTCCAGCTTTCTTGCTGTGTGCTGGAGAACAAAGCCCAGTTAAGGATATCCTCGATGTCACCAAACACAGATATGCAAAACAGAACCATCTTCTATCAGTGAAGATTTCCATAGTTACATACATAATCTCTGTAATAGGTGCATGAGCATTTTGCCTGTGTGTCTTTGTTACCCTTGAACAGGTGGCAATGACTGGAAGAGTAGCATAATTTCTT